>OZ025257.1:39600242-39912272 GCA_964019135.1 Arenicola marina | reverse complement strand
GGTTTGACGGTTGAGGTGATGGGGTTCGGCGGGGGTGAGGGTGGAGGTGATAGGACGGGGGTGACGGTGGAGGCGATGGGAAGGGGAAGGGGGTGACGGAGGGGGTGACGGAGGGGGGTGACGGAGAGGTGACGGCGGGTTGGGCCAGGTGAGGGTGCCCGTGCAGGAGATGGGGCGGGGTGGGAGTGACGGTGAAGGTGATGGGACGGGAAGGGAGGGGGTGGGGCGGGGGGGGGGGGGCGGGGAGGGGGGGGGGGCGAAGGCGATGGCGGTTCCGGCTGCTGATGTCAGATGTAATCGGAGGATTTTGATGGCGACTCTTGTATGATGTAGTGCCGAGGTCAATAGGGACCTGAAGCATGGCATGTGAGATTTCTTTCATCTAAATAGACGTGATGTCACTTATTTGGTTTTCCGATACGGCATTATTATGCGGGAGATTGTGTTTTAATAAGCCATTATGCAAGGAGATTTGGTGTTCTAATGTGGCATTATGCGAGAAATATTGCGTTTTAATATGGCATTGCGCGGGAGATTTGGTGTTCTAGTATGGCATTACGTTAGATATATGGTATTTTAATATGGCATTATTACAGCGACTTGGTGTTTAAATATTGCATTATGCGACAGATTTGGTGTTATAATATGACTTTATATGAGAGATCAGGTGCGCTATAATGTTATCATGAGAACATATCGGGTGTTCTAATGTGGCCTTATGTGTGATATTCGGTGTTTTAATAATAGTAATATGATGTCATACGAGAAATTTTGTGTTATGGAAGCGTGTGATAGATCTGCTGTTAAAATAGTATTAGTCTCTGTGTCAGATTTGGTATTCTAATATGGCGTCGCGCGAGAAATTTGGTGTTCTAATATAGTTTGAACCTATGTGACAGATCTGATATTCTAATATGGCGTCGCGCGAGAAATTTGGTGTTCTAATATGGTATTATCTGGGTGTTCTCATATGGCCTAATGCGAGACATGTGATGTTCCGATATGGCCACACGCCAGATATGTCGCGTTCTTGGATGCATCACTGCAAAATGTTTGTTTGGTGTTCCAATATAGCAGGGTGATCCTGGCTTAAAATGATCGTAATCATGTTGATGTCCGGGCTCTGTGTTCTGAATGGGCATCACGCGACGATATGGGAGGCCATGCAAGATATTGGATCTTCGACCGTGGCCGGCGAGAGCTTGGGGAGAGCTCTTGGCGCGGCATTACACGAAAAAAAAATCCTAGTATCTTAGTGCGGCATGATGCCCTAGGATAGAGAGGCATGGAGTATGTGGCGGGCGAGATATTCGATGGGCTGAGGTTGTGTCTGGCGTGGGTGTATGTTCTGGACAGCGCGGTGTATTGGTAGGTGGGTCTTTCATTATGGTTGTACGATACGAGAGCTTGGGGTTGGTTGCCCATGAAGCATGGTGTGAACAGTTGCCTTTTCTCACGCTGTATATGACAGTTACGACGTTCTAATGTGACTATGACTGTTATGACGTTCTAACGTGACTATGACTGTTATGACGTTCTAACGTGACTATGACTGTTATGACGTTCTAACGTGACTATGACTGTTATGACGTTCTAACGTGACTATGACTGTTATGACGTTCTAACGTGACTATGACTGTTATGACGTTCTAACGTGACTATGACTGTTATGACGTTCTAACGTGACTATGACTGTTATGACGTTCTAACGTGACTATGACTGTTATGACGTTCTAACGTGACTATGACTGTTATGACGTTCTAACGTGACTATGGCTGTTATGACGTTCTAACGTGACTATTCACTGTTGCACGTGATAGTGTGGATTTTCTATAGTGGCTGAACATGGTATTCAAAGATAACAACATCGTTAGATATTGTGTATTCTAAGATAACAACATGTTAGATATTGTGTATTCTAAGATAACAACATGTTAGATATTGGGTATTCTAAGATAACAACATGTTAGATATTGGGTATTCTAAGATAACAAAATGGTTAGATATTGGGTATTCTAAGATAACAACATGTTAGATATTGGGTATTCTATAATAACAACATGTTAGATATTGGGTATTCTAAGATAACAACATGTTAGATATTGTGTATTCTAAGATAACAACATGTTAGATATTGGGTATTCTAAGATTACAACATGTTAGATATTGGGTATTCTAAGATAACAACATGTTAGATATTGGGTATTCTAAGATAACAACATTTTAGATATTGGGTATTCTAAGATAACAACATGGTTAGATATTGGGTATTCTTATATAACAACATGGTTATATAAGGGGTAGCCTAAGAAAGCATGGTTAGATATTGTGTATTGTAAGATAACAACATAGTTAGATAATGGACATCCTAAGATAACAACATGGTTAGATAATGAGTACCCTATGGTTAAATATTGGGTATCCTGAGATAACAACATGGTTGGCGAGATATTGAGTGTTCTAAGATAACTTTTTCACATACGAGTTGTGTAACCCTAGCTTTTTAACACCATTTCAGAATATCTGGTATGACCAAAAGTGTCTGCTCAGAAGCACGGTGCTGACACAATGCTATTGGTTGGTTGTATATGCAGGACGCGTTTTGATTATACCTCGTCAATGGGAGAAGGAAGGGCGAGTGGAGCCCTGTCGCCGGGAGTAACCCCCTACTCTTTGCGAAGAAAAACATGGATCTTTATCCTGCGACCACACAGACATGGCCATAGCGGGGCGCGAACCTCCGATCCACGTGCCGTGGCCAGAGCGCTGGCGTGGCCAGAGCGCTGAATGCCAGCGCTCTGGCCTACTGAGCTATCGGGCCGGCCGCTAACGCTATTGAGGCGTCAGGCTGACCAAGGGCAAGGTGTGGACGTTAAGGTCTCTGAGGGGCACGCAACCGGAGCGAACGGACTGACTTACTGTTAGATAACATCGAATCGGCAAAGGCCACGCCAACTTACCCCTATGGCTGTGCTCCTGCGGACGTTGTCTGTAGGTGTCTTCCTGGGGTCCTTCCCTCGTGTGTGTGTGTGTCGCCCGTCTACAGTGATTCACCGCGCCTAGTCCATCGTTAGCATGTCCTTCTGTCACCAGCACCCGCCTTGGAATGAATGGATGATGGCTGCATGTGTGGATATGTATAACTAAACATATGTATATACATATAGGGACGGAGGGATGGGGTGGCAGACAGGCAGGCAGGCAGGCAGTCGTCAGGCCTTATAGCTCCTCTCCCGTGAGCGGCTGGTGTCCGGATGGCCTGTGGAGCCGCCGCCAGCACAGCTATGGATGATGAGATAACCATCCCGCCAGCCAGCCAGCCAGCCAGCCAGCCAGCCAGCCACCTAGCCAGGCAGGCCGGCCATGGGTTGCTGGCCCGCAGGCGGCTGCGGCTGCGGTTGTTGTGTATGGCCATCGGTCCTCGCGACCCTTGCATCCGGGCAAGGGCTGGGCGGAGAGGCGAGACACGGATTGCAGAGACCGGGGCAAGGGAGTGGAGAGTGTTGGGGGTACGGGTGTAGGGGGTGTGAGGGTGGCTGAGAAAAGGGAGGATTGCTGGGGGTAAGGCGGGCAAGAGCCTGGGCCATAAAATCAATGAATTAAATGCTGCCTGCCATCCCTGGCCCCGGGAGGAGGGAGGAGGGAAGAGGGTTGCGTGCGGAGCCGGTGTCGTCGGCCCCCAAGGCTGTGGCCCTTATTATTATTATCAAAGCCCCAACCGCTTAGGTTTCCCCTGCCGCCACCCCCCCCTTTCCTGGCTCTCCCTTGCCCCACCACCTTCCCCCATTACATCTCTCCTTATTTTCACAAGCGGATCCCCCCTCCCCCTCCTCCACTTCCTCTTCCTCCTCCTACCCACTCCTCCTCCTCCTCCTCATCCCTCTCATCCTCCTACCCTCTTCCTTCTCCTCCTACCCTGCTCATCCCCCTCATTCTCCTCATCCCCCTTTCCTCCTCCTCCTCCTCCTCCTCATCCTCACTCCTCCTCCTCCTCCTCTTCCCTCTCCCCCTCTCCTTCTGTCATTCAGCTTACCCCCAACCTCCCCCCCCGCCCCCACACACACCCACCTCATCACCATCCACCGCACCCGACCACCCAAACAGCGCTGACCGCACCCGACCCCCCCCCCCCCCCGACATTCGATTCCAGATCAGGGAATACCACGACGCGGACAAAGACAGTAATTGAACGGCAAAATGGACGTAATAGCTGTGCGACAGGGTCAAGCTGTGGTGGGCTGGGGAGTCACTGACTGGCCAGGGTGGTAAGCCCAGCGGACCAGGCCAAGGGGCAAGCTACGTGACGCAAGGGGGATGTGGGTGATTGGTGCGGGAGATCACAGTTGGGGGGGGGGGGGGCTCTGATGGGGAAACTAGGGGGGAGGGAGTATGGAGGGGGTAAGACGGCGCTTTCAGGGGACTGACGCCGAGCCAAATTCTCTCTGACATGTGGTAAGCGGCAGCTGTGATGTACCATTATGTAATGGTAGTCGAGGGGGGTGGGGGGCATGGCGGGACGGGAGGGAACATTATGTTAGGCCGTGAAGTCCAAAGTAAGGCTACATTAAATACAATATACATCCACCCTCATTCACCTCTCCCCCATCCACCCTCATTCACCTCCATCCACCCTCCACATCACATACCCTCATCCACCCTCTACCTCCACACACCCGACCCACACTCCCCATCTGTCTCCCACGTAAATGCTGTCTGAATGTCCATGCAAATCCAGATGGACCCATTTCCGACTGTCGTAATAACTGGGCGACGGAGCCGTGTCGCCTACATGTTGCACGGGGCGGCTGCGGAAGGTCCACCGACCACAACCCATTCCCTGCTGCGCTCAGCCTACAGCACACACCACAATATGCGCTTTCCTTTTTAATTTCCTCTTGACGGGTCCGACCTCTGTTATTTCTCTATTGATGACGCATGTGGTAGCTTCATGGCAGCTTGTGAACGTGTCTTGGTGGCTCCGTCGCAGCTTCTGGTCTGTTAATTACGTGTCTTGGTGGCTCCGTCGCAGCTTCTGGTCTGTTAATGACGTGTCTTGGTGGCTCCGTCGGAGCTTCTGGTCTGTTAATGACGTGTCTTGGTGGCTCTCCGTCGCGGCTTCTTGTCTGTGACTTGCGTAGGGTAGGGTGGGGCAAGACGCCCAGGTGGGGTAAAACGCCCATGCCCAAAATAACCCAGACGCGCATGTTCCGGAAGACTATGAGTGACGCATACATGTCACGTGATCATATCCGAACGTCTTCTGGAAGCGTGGGGTCGAGTATGCAAAAATAAGTATATCATTGACAATTTCCCATTTTGACCCCCTTTTTTGTAAAATTGCTCTAGAATTATTGGCTCACCATAGCTGACTTATGAGGATTCAGGTCTGATTACCAGGTCAGTCACAATAACAAGATTATAAACTGTAACGATGTGTCTGTGAATTTGGGCAATAATTGCATAAAGGCGGGCTAGGCTAAAATAACAATACTGTTGTCTGATGGGGTAAAACGCCCACTTAATTTTGGGGCAAAACGCCTACCAGATTATTGGGTATGCGTTTTACCCCATTGGTAGGCGTTTTGCCCCATTATCAATTCTCTCATTTAAAATATATTTCTTGTTTAACACATAGATCGAAAATTCGTCTACTTTATTAATGTTCATCATATAATAGAACATAATGGAAGCGATTAAAGCTGCTCATACATATATTATTCATCTATATCATGACTTTAAAAACTGGGCGTTTTGCCCCACACCGGGACAAAACGCCCCAAAATGGAATTTTATCTTTTCGCTTTCCACGCCTTACGGCTAATATTTACAAAGAAATCCATGTATCATTAACGTAGAGCCATGCGTGATGAAGGTCTCTGACGTTATCTAGATTTGCTCGTATCATACTGAAAATAAATATGGCGCTTCTTGCTTAAGGTAGGCGTTTTGCCCCACCCTACCCTATTTGCTTACGCCTCTGTAGCAGCTCTTTCTCTGCGAAAAGCAAAATTGTTCTCGCGATCTGGTCGCAGAGGTAATTAACAACCCACGTGGCACGATAGATATTGTCTCTCGAGCTGCAAAGGTTACGACACAGAAAGAAAGCCAAATAGGAAGGTAATTAAATCAGCAAGCTCTAGCGAAGAAATACGACTGCAGGTTTTTCTCCGTTGGAAATGACTTTTGTCGTTGCTGAATGCCATTGCATGATTGCAGCCCGGAGGGAGTGTCTTAGAACAGCCATAAAAATCGCTCAGAAAATTCTCGTGGACAGCAACATAACCGACGACGAATCCCTGTTTCCCATACTTACTTCATTGGTTAATATATTTCTTTTGCGTTGATATAAGAATATACATTTAGGATGGAAGACATAATTATGCTGGAGGTGAGTGCGCGCTGCTTGTGCATGAACGTTCACGCCTCTTCGGGCTCAGCACCTTTGATGCTACATAGTAACGCTCAACCCCCGTTACCCTGGTTACAAAGAAGGGGAGTCTGAACACACACACGGCTTCGTCCGCACGAATTACGGGCTCCCTAGTCATTCAACCGCTAGGCGATGCTCCCTGCATACGGGCCAGCCACCAGCTAGCCACCGCCTCTCATGCCAGCCACCAGCTAGCCACCGCCTCTCATGCCAGCCACCAGCTAGCCACCGCCTCCCATGCCAGGCACCAGCTAGCCACCGCCTCTCATGCCAGCCACCAGCTAGCCACCGCCTCTCATGCCAGACATCAGCTAGCCACCGCCTCTCATGCCAGACATCAGCTAGCTACCGCCAGACCAATATGTCATTGTGATCAGTGCTGCGCCATGGGTGTCCGTGTCGGAGTGTTTAAAGCCCTGAGTGGGGTGATGCCACAGTTCTGGGGGTGTTGTGATCAGTGCTGCGCCATGGGTGTCCGTGTCGGGGCGTTGAAGACCCTGGATGGGGTAATGTCACAGTCCTGGGGGTGTTGTGATCAGTGCTGCGCTATGGGTGTCCGTGTCGGAGTTAAGGCCCTGAGGGGGGTGATGTCTGCCGCGTGGGTGTTGTGGGTGGTCACCGGGATCATTCCCACGTGTCATCCCTCGGGGACAGGGGAAAGGAGATTCCAGATGTGCCCTGTGTCATCTTCGACCAGTAGATATTACTGTGATTAACTGTGAAATAGGAGGCAAGTGAAGAAGGGGGGAGGGGGGGGGGGGCGGGGGGGAGGCTTTTTACTTTTTACGGTTGTTGAACCCATTTCGCTTCTAGTTGTATCATTAGTTTGAGATGCGTACCTGGAGGGGGGGGGGGACAGCGTGATAGTGTGACAGGTGCGATAGTGTGACAGGCGCGGTAGTGTGACAGGCCCGGTAGTGTGCCAGGCGTGACACATGGGTCACATGGAAATGTCACATTCAGGGGTTAAGGCGTGAGCATGTTATTTGGAGAGGAGACTTGTTGCGTACGATACATAATTTAATCCGATAAACGTTGACGGATATTCTACCATTAATTGACTGACCAATTATCTCAATAATACACAGATGAATTTATCACCCATGTTAAATCTGTTACTATTGCCAAACGCACCTAGCTTACCCATCCGCTATATATGCACCCCGAAGCAACCAAGTATTCTTTCTACAGACGTCAATTAACATAGGCCGCGGAACAGCTAATATTTGGGGAGGCCCACGCATATCTCTCCTATCACTTGTAAATAGTTTGTTTCGGTTAAATTAAATCATTAGGCGGGCAAGTGACGCCCCCCCCCCCAGCCCGGCTGCCCACTTCCACCGCCTATTGACTATAGATTTGTTATGGTACTTACTTTATCCATTAGCTTCAACATATCACACGTCACTTACGGGGGGGGGGGGGGGGCAAGGGGTATTTGCGTTCCTCGGGATTGGGCTTTTCATTTCACCGTAAACTGGTAATAAGGAAAATAATTACTCGTGAACTGGGAATGAGATATTAGCCGACCGCCGTGATCAAAGATTTTTATTAATCGTGAACTGGGAATTTTAATATTAAATAACAGTGAATCGGGAAATCCTCAATTTAGTATCGTGTATCCGCCCTTCCATTGCATGTGGAGAGTTCTGCTTTTAATTCATCGTGATCCTCCTGCCGTTAGGCTCTCAGGTGGCCAGAACTCTCACTGCGAGCGCTCTAACCCACTGGGCTATCGGGGCAGCCTTGTAGAGCGTCTATGAGCTTGAAGTGGTTCGCCACACGCGCAGTGGCATGTCGGGTGTGAAAGATACCATTGTAGAGTTTATAATTACTTGGGAGGAGGTGGTTCAAGGGTACAATTCAGCCCACCTCCCCCCTGTTCTTGTGACAGGTTTGTGGCTGTTTTAGGATTGAGACCAACCACTATCTATGTATCTATAACCACAAAACAACTTCAACTATTACGTATTAATTGACAGCAGATATGATATTGTATGTGATTATAAGTGTATACGATACTGTATGATATTTGTCAGTACATATGATATTGCATTTAGAAAAGGTCCTATTTCCGATTTGTTCATGTTCTTCACTTCGGGAAGAATGATCTTTGTGGAACTTATTTTGTCATGACATAATGACAAAACTAATTCAGGAATACATATTTTACATAATATGTAACTTTATATCCTATGCGAACCATTTGGGGGACGGACAAAACCCCCGGTGGACATAACCCCCGGTCGCGAAAACCCCGTAGGACAAAACCCCCGGCGGACATAACCCCCGGTGCCGATATTTAGCAGTGCTTCTGCAACTCATGGAGACTGAATCAAAGCATGTTTGTGTTGTATATGATTAGTATGTAACTTTTGCCATAGTTTACCATAGTTTGGGAAGACATTTGTGGCATTATGAGCCATTAGTCACCAGTTACGCTGCCCGCCGTATTGGCAATCTAGTTTGACGTATTATGTATTGGGGCCATCATCATGGCTTTATAACCGATAGTCAAAAGAGTCACTTAACACCACCAACAACACTTGCCTGGTTGATGCTAACAAACGGCGTCGAAGGTCGAATTAGATTATGGAGGGCAGCGTAACTGGTGACTAATGGCTTATAATGCCACAGATTTCTTTCCAAACCATGCTAAACTATGGCAAAAGTTACCTACTAATCATATGCAACAAAGAAGTATTTTGATTCAGTCTCCATGATGAGTTACAGAAGCACGGTTATATATGGGCACCGGGGGTTATGTCCGCCGGGGCTTTTGTCCTACGGGGTTTTCGCGACCGGGGGTTATGTCCGCCGGGGGTTTTGTCCGACATTCGGACCATTTATAGCTTGTTATAAAGCCATGATATTGGGCGGTATACATTTTTTCTTTTCAATGCGATTCTGAGCGCACTCGCGTGACATTATTAACCTAACTGGGAGCGCTTCAGACAGGACTGTCAAGCTGTTCTTAATCTGGTGAAATGTAAGCTGTGATTCGATTATACGTAAAGAGATGTCTATAGAGACATCTTTTGGTCTTCGTTCTATGAATAACAATACCATAGATCCAATTTTCCCTTGACAAAACAAACGTTGAAGTCGGGAACCTGAACCAACTGTATTCGCAAGCATGGCAGACGCATGCGGGAATCACTTTTCTGACCTGAAACACAAAGTGTTGTTTTTTTAAAGATATGATATGATATGATATATCTTAAACGGTCTATTAACTGAAATGGTCCGCCTACCTGCACGTGCCACGTTTCCAGAAGTTATATATAGGTATATAAACCCATAAAAACAACGTACAATACAAACACTGGGCTTCTGACATCCAGGGACTGAAAAACTGACACTTTGCTATTTGCACTTTAATCGGGTTAGATTTTCCAGCCCTCTTACACGGTGCCTGATTGGATGGCACCGATTCAACACCATTAGGGGACGTTTGGCAGCAGATACGGTCCATACATGGTTAGGTTTGTCCCCCGTCTTGCAAACACCGACTCGCTGTCGCAGTCTGTAATTGAACGAAAGCTAGGGCACAGCCTGTTGCATGTCAGTATCTAAAATTGTAGCGTTATGGCTTAATTAGTGCATACATTCAGGGGTGAATCCAAGATTGTTGTTATGGGGACCAAGTTTGGCTGGGGGGGGGGGGGGGCGTCGTTTTTCGTAGCTATAGAAAGCGTCGAGGGTGTGTGTGGAGAGTGGTGGAGCAAATAATCTATTGCATTTAGAAGGGGCGCCCCTCGGCCTAAAGGAGACCTCCTGGGGGAGCCCCCTCCCCCCCTTAATTGCAACCGCATGCCCAGCTGGTATGACATAATCCAGGGACATTGTCCAGAGCCTGCTGATCCCCATTATCATACAGCAAAATCAGTTTACCACAAACATGTGGTACACAGTGCACATAGCTTCCAACTTTCTCTCACATATAATGCCAGAACTCTCTTTTGCCATAATTATCATTACATTTTGATGCACGTGTAGCAGTTCTGTAGAATTTTAATCTTTCCTTTCAGCATTATAAGCAGAATTGCTGATAACGGAAGGATATCTTATTTTATGAAGAGCTTACTTAAGGGCTTGCTTGTCCCTGTCCCTTGCTTGACCACAATAGTCACATATCCAGTTCATTACTTCATGTTTATCGTTAGCGATCCATATGGGATGTATAAGGCACGAGTGAAAATTATTCGTGCCGTAAATTTCAGTATATATTTTATTCATTATGCTTAACGATGCGCTGCATCATGCTGCCAACCTGCTGTCTGATAACATCAAATGTTTCCTAAAACACACTGCAAATGGCTGCCATGATGATGAACATGTGTCTGTTATATCCCTAATTACAGGCAAGATATATACACATTCTTATTTATTCATTTCCAGCATTATGTGCTTGGATTTGCTGCGTTTTGTTATATCATTATATCGCAGACTGCAACACGTTAAATCAGTGTGGAGTCTGCTAACATTCGATGAGTGCGAAACGAATGACATGGTTATCGTCTGTCGGTTATTCTGTGGACATAAACATGTTTGTTTCCACATATCCCAGGATATTATTCGATGACTCTGGCCTTCTTCAGTCTTCAAACTACAACCGTCCGGTGGCCTGAGGGGGAATGACGCCACTGATGGTGACGAAACCCCCTCAATTATTTACCAAATCACATATATCGCCCAAGAGCACCCCACCCCCGCCCTTGGCCCCCCCCCCCCACTGCGTCGGGGCCGACCCGACGTTGATGACAGGTATCTGACTGTAAAACTGTCACGTGACTGGTTTGTTTATGGCGTCGCTGTATAAGGAATTGGTGCTGGGGGTTGGTGCGAGGGAGGGGCGGGATTAGGACTACAGACTGAGGGCAATGGCGTCAAAAAGGCCGAGCGATTGATGTAGATATATCCGCATAAATGACTTAATCTTCTAGGAAAACGCCTTCGGGATCCATTAATACAACTTATGTAATATATACTCGGCCTCGGTCGTTCTGTTGAGCAAATCGTTGCCCCTTTCCTGGGTCTGCACGGAACTTAATCTGATCTCCAGCGAACGCAACACCGTACAACATTGGGAAGTCACATTATGGATATTCTAGAGATTGACGAGGTGATGAAATCAGTTTTCCACATTTTTCTACTGCGTTGGAAGTTTTTGCATCATGTAAAGCATCAGATAAACCTAACACGCCCTTAGTGAACACTCTGAGGCAGCCTTTTCTCTCTTACAGAGTGATAATTTGGTGAATATGTATCTGCACTGGACGGCCACGTGCTCTCATGTTATATGTGTCTGTGACGTTGCATTAGGCATTGGTTGGTAATCACGCACAGCTCCACTTAATGGACTGTCCCTATTTAACCATGCAGGGCGCGTTAATTACTTCACACCGCACCCCTGTCCTTGTCCAATGTCCTTGAGATATCCGTTGCTTAATCGGTTTCATATCAGAATAAACATTACTCATATTCGGCAAGATAACGCGCTCAAATGAACTTCCACAATGGCTGACACATTACCTCACCGTTCCTACAATTATGTCTTTTTTTCTAATATTGTTAATAATTATTCTACATACAATCGTCAGGGCCAAATTGTTAAGAAATCTTCCATCCACACCCGTGTCCGTGGGGCACATGTATTGTAAATGGGAGAGCGGGTAGGAAGGGGGTGAAGGGTGGACTCACTGTAACAGTTGTAATATGCTGCTTTCATCCCCTATCAGACCCTTGATAACGGAGTAACTGGCATGCTGCCAAGATCCTAGATGCTAGGGGTTTGCTCTCTACTTGGACAGCTTAGTAGTTTGCGCATTATACTGTTATTATTTAGTCGGGGTCTGACGGTCATTAATCCAGCATTACAGTAGCCGTATATTGATCATGCTGTATTATTTATAGCCGTCAGCCCCGCCCGGGTCTTAGCGGCACGAATGAGCAACTCGCACGACAACACAGGCCTAGGCCACACCAAAGAGTATTTGCTTCTGGGCAACGTTGCTGCGCCTAAGCAAGAACATATGTACAATTTAATCAGCTGAAATTGGCAACATTAGCAGTGGCGGTTCCAGGAATTTCGAAAAGGGGGTGGGGGGGGGGGCATCATTTAGTAATTATTATCCAGACGCGGATCCAATGAGAAACTTGCGATGGGGAGTTTTAGGGAGATTGTGCAGAAAGAATGGTGACTGTGCCCCCATCTTCATACAAAGTGGGGGGGGGACGTTTCTTTTTTTCGCCTATTTTCCAGCGAAAGGGGGGCACGTGACCCCCTCCCCCCCCGGATCCGCCGCTGATTAGTATATGTTTGCCGTTGTATCTGACGAAATTTGAGCGGTAGTATGTAAGTCACATCGCCTGCTTAAGATGGTGGAGATTATTACATTTGTTTAGTTCAGCATTGTCCACGTATGACTCTCAGCACACCCTCTTTATTTAACATCGCTGTCTAACACTAACATAAATTACAGAGCCACTGGACGCAAGTTTGTACGTCGTCACTATTACCATTAATTGCACACCATCAATTACATGCCGTGTTTCACGAAGAAAAACTCAAATCTATCCAACTGGTGAAGATAACTTAGTCTCTGGCCGTCTGAGGACCGTGTCAAACAAGAGAATGAAGACCCCTATATGATTCATTACTTTAAATTTGTTCTGATTGTCACGTGACGTGACGGCATATATGCACGAGACAGGCACGCTGGTATGTATTATGTATTAAAGCTGCTCAGCTATAAATGTTTCACCTATGTGATAATAAAAGGTAAACAACTGCTGTAATGTGCACATTTTGATGACGTAGTACACTAGAAAGCCACACTTTCCCATGTGAGATGCACTAAGTTGTTTAGTAACATGTGCGGTTATTTATTGCAATCAATATATGGGTACATTCATAGTAAGAATATAGGTACATCATTTCCAGCCAAAATTGCTGTATGGGTAACTTTAAATAAATTACGCCACGCGGAGTATTAGGGTAACAGAACGGAAAACTGTTGAGCTTATTTACCGAGCGCATTGTCTATCTTATTAAAAGTGCAAAACCTACCAGTGACATAATTTCATCGCCTCCTCATTGTTAAAACACTGCCTTGTTCTACAACGAAATGTTAGACCTGATCGGTGTGCACCACGCCTTACTAATGACAATAATAATAATAATAATAATAATAATAATAATAATAAACAAATAATGATAATAATAGTGGCAATAATTAAGTAATGATAATAATAATAATAATAATCGTATTTACGCTGGTGTCACGTGACCCCAAGCAAGGGGTGCGGGTGGCAAATGGTATTTTAGTACAGACCCCATACTTCCAGCAGATGCCAATTGGGGAAGTAATTTTATAATAATATTCCAAAATGGCCGCCGTTGCATATAGCATAATTGTTTGATAAAATGGCTCAATATGACCGTAGTTTATAGTGATTTACGTTGTGGAATTAGTGTTTGTGGGATCTGGGAATTCAGTTGGGCCCAGTAATAAGAATTATCTTTATTAACAATCTCATGATTACTGACGACAAAATCCGTTTTTGGAAAATAACGTGGACCATCGACGAGATACACTCGTGATGACTGCAGCTGAAGTTATTTTCATAAAATTGATAAAGAATTCCGTGTGGAATCAAATGGAATACAGGAATAAAGACTAATTATCATTATCAACAGTATGGAATTTGACCCAGATGTCCAATTACTATGCCCATTAATAACACACACGTTCGAAGGTAGGGGCCATTTTAAGGTCAAATACCCATTGAAGACAGTCATGAACATTAAAATAATTGTCTCTACAAACGGTGTGTTATTTCATTGTGGCACAAATGCATAATCGTCGACGTCACAAAGCTGTGTTCGCAAACTTTGCCCATAATGAACACTATTGATTGCAGCAGTCAAACCATTACCGGAATATACAGAATAAAAGCTTTCACGCGCCTTCTGAAAAAAAACATATAAGAACATGAAAGGTCCAATGTATGATTCCCTAGAGTGTTTGAGGCTGCACATGGTGCGGAACAGCGATTTAGATATGATATGAAAAATGAACTGGCGACATCCAGGTTTCCAATCCATCATATACGATCGATGCGCAATATGGTGGGTGATTCATGGCCCAACCATTGCCATTACATGAGAAATATATCCAATTGCCCGAGGAAATGCTTTCGTGAATGTGGATGAAACCAGAAGGCCAAGCCCGGACAGGCCGTTTTATAATGAATATGAGCCAGATTAACGTGATCAAACATCTACTCGACGTCTTGGAAGTTTCAGTGACTGCTTTTCCGGAATAGACGGATCCACACAGACATGGCCACCGCGGGGCTCGAACCACTGATCCACGGGCCGGTATGCTTTCAGTTGGCCAGAACACTCAAGGCGAGCTGTCTAACCCACGGAGCTATCAAGGCGGCCCCTTGTAAGCCTCCGAGCAAGGGCAAGAAATGTTATGCAGTGAGTATTATGGTGCAGCCAGCATGATGCAATTCATTTGTCCTGGAGCCGGCGGGTTTGAAACTTACGAGCATAAGTTACGAGATCTTAGTGACATGACCCCCAACTTTTAAGTCATGTTCAATATTTCTCAGCATCGGCATACTATGTACTGACAGTGTTTATGCATGCGGGGCGACCAGCCAAGATCCACCCCCCTCCCTCCTCCCTAAAGAAAAAGAAAGAAAAAGGGAGATAGATATTCAGACACAAAAATCGCACGGACAGGCTTTTAACATCAGTTATTCACATCTGTTCGCCGTATCGCTACTAGCATCGCTTGTGAGAACTCCAATCATTCATTGGAAGCCTCACTTAATTTACATATCCACTTTGACACGATGGCGTGTGGCGGACTGGCGGGCCACCGACGTTGCATTTGAAGACGGCTGGCGGGCCGCATATATATGTATATTAAAACGGCTTATACATGATTTTTCACCCATGGGGCAGTTTTTCACGCGGAAAGGGATATTTCCATTTACTTTCTCTGATCCTGGTCATTATCGCCCTGTCAGGCGCATGAAAGACGAGGTAGAACCACCCCGAGGGGTTTCGCTCTGTCTGGGCCTCTCATTCCCGCCGGGACCCCTCCACTGACCGCTGGCGCCCCCTATCGATTCTGGGGGTTATTAACATGGAGTTTATGCAGCCCGCTTCCAAGCTGTCACTTTACCACGTGGCTTATCCCCACAAACCATCCGCAAGGCGTCGCTAGTCGCACGACACCGCCGGGTTTTTTGGTGGCCTTTTTTCGATGGGGCGGGGAGGACGGGGAGGGGTGGGAGGGAGGGGGATGTCGAGCGGCGGGCAGGGGGCGGGGAGGTCGGGGAAGTCGGGGGTAGTTTAGTGGCAATTCCTTAGGCGACATCGATGTGTCGTCCATCGTTTTACATGGGCTTGAGCTATACCGGACCACAGCCATACCGAACCACTACCACACCGGACACAGGCCATACCGGACCACAGCCATACGAGACCACAGCCATACCGGACCACAGCCTTACTGGATCACGGCCATACCAGAACACAGTCATACCGGGCCCCGGCCATTCCGGACCACGGCCATACACCCCTCTTCTCTATCCCCACCCCCTGCAATACCGCCCCGTCACTCTACCGCCCCACCACTCTGCCGCCCCACCACTCTGCCGCCCCACCACCCTACCGCAACACCACCCTACCGCCCCGCCACTGTTCCGCCCCACCACTATGTACAACGCCCCAGCTCACTACTCAAGCTCCCAGCCTACAAAAACCAACCTATTTATCACGTCTTCCCAGTCACATCTTCAGCCCATTCGTCTCATCGAGTCACTTATCAAAACCATTCATTTTGTGAACTCAGTCCTCTTTAGGCTCATTGGACGGCTCCAGGGTCGCCCTCTCAGGACGCATTCAGATCCCACCGCTCCCCCGTCGCCAGTCCCGACGCCTTCCAGTCGTCATTTCTTATAGGTTCTGCCGTGCTTCACGGGGAGACAGCGGTATTATGTAGCGCTGTTATCACGTACAACCGCCACAGCGGGTCGTGTAAGACCAACAGATTATGTCATATGCGAGCATGGCGCGGGACGTGAGTTTTGTTCGAGATATGGGCGAAAGGCTAGTTAGATGTGGGCGAGATTTTCGATGGATGAGGATGTTGCTGCTAGGGGTTGGCCAAGTGAATGCATCAAGGGCCTGACGGGGTGGGCGTCAGAACGAGACGGGGTGGGTGTGAGGACCAGACGGGGTGGGTATGAGGACCAGACGGGGTGGATGTGAGGTCCAGACGGGGTGGGTGTGAGGACCAGACGGGGTGGGTTTAAGGACCAGACGGGGTAGGTGTGAGGAGCAGACGGGGTGGGTAAGGGAACCAGATGGGGTGGGTGTGAGGACCAGACGGGGTGGGTGTCAGGGCCAGACGAGGTGGCTATGTGGACCAGACGGGCGGGTATGAAGACCAGACGTAGTGGGTATGAGGACCAGACGGGATGGGTGTGCGGACCAAACCGGGTGGTTATGAGGACGATCCAAGACACACCGGTTGAGCCGGATAAGATGTTGCTTCCGCTGATGACCACACGAGGCGCTCTGCCACACGGACATGAGCAACACTTAGCAGCTTCATGAAGCGAGGCATGTGATGGAAGTGGATACTTACAGCTTCCAGGGCCGCCTCCCCCCTCTCCCCAACCCCTCTCCCCCTCCTCATCTCCCTCATCCTCCCCCCCCCCCTGCCATCCCCCGTACCCCTCCCCCTTCCAATGCCAACCTAAATACTCCACCCCTTCCCCTGCCATGTCCCTATTCCTCCCCCATCCCCATCCCCCTGCCATCCCCCTTATTTCTCCCCCTCGCCCCCCCCCCCGCCCCCCCTCACCCGCGCCCGGGGCCGCTAACCCAGGACGATCGACCCCGCAGTGCAGACATACAAGGGGACATATTACACGAGGCACTGGCCAGATTATTAAGGCGGGGAGATAGGAGGTCCGTGGTAGAGCAGCGGTCAATCGATGTGCCCTGGCTGGGGGACTGGTTGGTGCGGTTGGGGAAGGTGTGGGTGTTTGGGGGTGGGGGGGGGGTGGTTGGTGGCAGGATGAGGAGTTGCTAGAGACACTCCTCTTCCGCCAGGGGGCAGGACCCTGGACTACGGACGCCGCCAGCCATACTATAAAGGGGTTTGTTGATATAAACAGATGGGCGTGTGGCCTACATGGGGCGACAGGCTGAGCCATTGTCAGCCCAATAAAGTATCTCCCCTGCGCCGCGCCGGGGTCGTGAAGCGCCCCCCCCCCCACCCCTCTTCCCCGCAGCGGAGCCATATCACGCCCACCCCACGGGATCACCCATCGTTAACATCCTACACGACACACTCAGCTTACACATCGGCCACCATGTGGCACCACTGGCGTCTTCGTCGCTTCCGGCTGCGTGCGCCGCGATATCATTAGCGCCTCTTATCTCGCTCCCTTCATAGTAAAGTCGAGTTGGCGTGTCAACTCGATACAAATCACCATCGGTCGCCATTCGAGTTGGTTCTAACACTGGCGGAGGTCGAGTGGCGAAGGTCGGGAGATGGGACGAAATCAGGCTGAGAGATCATATATATAAATCATATTATATATCGGGAAGCGTTGCAGCGGTTCTTCAATCGGCTTTGCTATCAACAAACTGGTGTTTAGTGTCACTTCTGTGCACAATGTTTGCCAAAAATTTCCGTGTCAATGAATAAGGCTGTACGGTCCTCGC
Source organism: Arenicola marina (assembly GCA_964019135.1). Classification (NCBI taxonomy): domain Eukaryota; kingdom Metazoa; phylum Annelida; class Polychaeta; family Arenicolidae; genus Arenicola; species Arenicola marina. The sequence goes on along the minus strand of OZ025257.1, from coordinate 39,894,077 downwards.
GGCTTCTATTTCCGGTTTAGGTCTTTTGGGGACCAAGAAAAAGACACGTGCTCTTACAACGAGTGCGCATCACGCTGGTGCCTTGATGCAGCGGCCTGACGCGCACTCATTGTAGTCAACGTTTAAGCGTTGGGAACCGGCCGGCTGCGCCGTTTGTGCGTGAAGAATCTAGTGGGTGTGAAACTATTTTTTGTTTGCTTTGGTCCAGGCATTGCTAACTATAAAATCATAATATTGTTAAAGATAAGACATTGATCTCTCCATAATGCATGTGATCCGTTTGATGAGACTGTTAGAAGCGTTGTATATTGAGGTGTGTTTACAAACGGAGCACCATTGTCTTCGCCTGGTCAGTCCAAATAAGGAGCGTTGTTACGTAACCATAGATACCACGCGCAGACATGCAAGTTATGATGATTATTACGTCATACGACATGAAAAATCCTCCGCGCAACACATTAGATCGCCTGACACTGACAGTCACTCATGAGAACCGCATTCTGATTTATCAACTGTCTAACCGCTCATATATTACATAAATCTACTCGGATGGTTATAATTCTGACATGCACAGAACTTCAGTGGTTAGTTGTGCATCCAAGAACAGCTTTAGCCGATTTCGCGTGTAAAGCGAGTGAAGGTAGACAACCGCAAGGTAGGCAGCACGTATATAAGAATCTTTATTGCCATGGATAGTACACAAATCCACCTAATAAAGAACAGGTTGGCAAGGAGCAGAAGCCGAGGTTTATTTGCTCAAAATAAAAAAAACAATAGATAAAAAAAAACAGAAGAAAAAACAGAAAAAAACAGAAAAGAAAAGAAATCAAAAACGACAAATGGAAACAGTAATTCGACAATCTAAATTGTATATCGATTTGGCCCAATCGTTGTGCTGCAATACACATCAAATTATGGCTACTAACACATTCAATTAACGTTAAAATTGGTTGAATCACTCGTATCGATTGTCTTTAGCAAGCTATCCTTAATATTTCTCTTAAAAAGGTGAAGCGACGATTGAAATTTTAACTTACCAAACCATTTATTAACTATATATATCCCATTATATTTCATAGATATTTTCGTCAATTGACACTCATGTTTAGGAACATGTAATAGCTGCGACCTTCTAGTGTTATACTTATGTATGTCAGCATTTCTTGTAAACAAATCTGTTATGATAAGAGGTTGCAATCCATTGTATTGTTTAAATATAAATAATAAAACGCTAAACTCGTATCATGATGTGAGCGCTAGAATCTTATTCATTACGAGGAACGATGCTAAATGGGGCCATGTATTAACTCCAGACAATATGCGAACTGTTTTTTTCTGGATTATGATAAGAGGGATGAAATAGCTATTACACGAGGCTCCCCATACTTCAATACAATATGATAGATATGAAGATACAAAACAATTATATAAAATCCGGAGTGTCATTGGTTAAAATTGTCCTTGCACAAGTGATTATTCCAAGCGCCCTTGCCAATTTCCCTTTAATATAATCTATATGTTGCTTCCACAACGGGTCACAATCTAATTGTACACCCAAAAATTTCGTGGTAGTAGTTTGCACAACAATTTGGCTAGAAATAATGATATTGCTCTGGATACTAATTTTCTTTCGCCTGGGTTTAAAAACCATGAATTTAGTTTTATCGAGATTCAGAGCAAGCTTATTAATTTGTTACCAGTATTGTATTTGCTTTAAATCTCCATTCAGCGTTTCAATCGTTTTGTTTATATCCTTGCCTGATATAAAGAAATTAGAATCATCAGCAATTAAGATTCCAAACAATTGCTTACTCACATTCATTAAGTCATTAATATATAAAAGAAATAAAAGTGGACCTATTGCAGAACCTTGCGGGACTCCACATACTATTCGAGATCGGTTTGAAGATGTATTATTGCAAACTACAAACTGTTCTCTGGCATTGAGATAACTTTTTAGCCAAGTTAATGGAAGCCCTCTTATGCCGTATCTGTCTAACTTTTGAAACAATATATCATGGTCAACAGTATCGAAGGCTTTCGAAAATATACCAACAGTAGTTTGTCTCATTTCCATAGCAGTTGTTAGTTTGTCTTGCAGAAGTAAAAGGGCCAAGGTAGTAGAGTGATTTGATCTAAAGCCAAATTGGTTTTTATGTAGTAAGTCATACTTGTTAATAAAGTTGATTAGACGTTTCTGCATCAGCTGTTCAAACACTTTAGAGAATGTTGGAAGAATTGAAATTGGCCTGTAGTTAGTAAATAATTTACCATCCCCCCCTTTCAGGATAGGTGTTACTTTTGCAGGTTTAAGTTCTTCGGGGAATATCCCTTCAACAAATGAAAGATTAATTACATGGGTTAAGGGTTGGGTGAGGGGATCTATAATTGTTTTGATTACTTTGGCAGTTAGCGAGTCCCATCCTGGTGAGCTATTCTTTAGGGATGCAAGAGCATTCCGGACTTCATTACTAGTAACTGGCTCGAGGAAAAGCGACTTATTATTGGTATCTTTCATAAACGTAAGTGGGGAGTCTCCATTATTTGGGATTGTTTTTGTTATAGATTTACCAAGAGTGGATTGTCATCAATCTACAATACAATCGTTTTTTCTTAGATATGCAGTCCATTAAACCTACAATGAGCCAAGGCTTTCTGTTTTGGTATTTAGATCTGGAGATAGTGAGAGGAAAACATTTCTCATGTATAAGAGAATCTGAACGATGCAGTTTAGTATAAGCTTCCTGGATGCTGAGTGTCTCTAAAATATTATCTCAGTTTTTATTTGTTATACAATGAACAAAATTCTCAACATTCGGCTTCCTCACATTCCTTTTCATGATGTAACTCTGTCAACATTAATTTGAACATACTCATTTGAACATAAGAAAAATACAGGCAAATGATCTGTGATATCTGTATACATAATGCCTTTCAGGGAAGAGTTAATATCGCACTCGTTAGTGAAAATATTATCAACCAATGTGGCTGTGGTAGTCGTTACCCTGGTCGGTTTACTAATGGCTGGTAGAAACGCATGGTTAAACATTGAATCGATAAAATCAGCTGTCGGTCTACCTATAGGCCGTGGATGCTAGGCATTGGCGTAGAGCATAAGTATGCCCGTCTCGATAAAATTCCGTAGTGAATGTACAGTCCTATATCCTGAAGCAAAAAAGTGAAGAAAAATCCACGGATTGGCACATGATAAGGATGAATTCTGTTGGTCTGAGGACCGGTAGGTCTCACTATGATCTGGGCGACAGAATGTCCTGAAACAGCAACAATTTAATTGGACATCTGAGAAATATTGGAATATTACTGTCCCGTGCTAAATTGTGCGTGTAGATTCAACATAATGGCAATGTCAATATTATATTCTGACATAAACATTCTTCGGGTACGTTGGAGTTTCTGTCACCAATTTCTCCGCTTTAATACTGAAAGAATAGAACGACACATTGTAATGGGCATACATGGGACGCTAAACAATCCAAGGACCATTTAATGGCACACCTGAAAAACTATTAGACGATTAGTCTTATATGTCTGCAATCGTGTACTAACAGGTAGCTGTGTTGATAGAACCAACATGATGGTACTCGTATCACATTCTGTTGAGCATAAACATCATGCCTTGTATAAAAGTCACGTGTAAAGTTGTAGGTCCCTTCACATATCTCTCAGCTTCTTCAAGAATAAGCCAAATATTTTAATTGACTGACAGGGATTGGACCAACAGAAAATCCCATTGCTGAATGTAACAATTGCAAAAGTAAATCTATCACTGCAAATCGGAATTGTAAACCAATTGAAAATAATTTAAGCTCTTGAACAGTGAGTAATTGCTTTTCTAATACCCCCCCCCCCACCCTCATATCCTACTACATCAACGATATTGCTTCTTCATAGAGGACATAAAGACACCGTTATATCCAACACCTTTCGCGTCGAACCTTTGAACCTTAGAATGCATTTCCCCGGAGAAATTTGTTTGACCACAATAGAAGATTGACCCTCACTCAAATCGATCACGATGTCATGGCTTGGTCGTCGGGATGGCGCACCGCAATAGGGGAAAACGTTGTGTTTGCCATGTGATGAAGTGTAAATGATTGGAGGTGTCGATTTTTATGTTGATTCTTTCGTTGAAAGCGTGATTGATCAAAGTGGAACATGTTATGGACGATAGAGACGTCAGAAGCGCCATGTAATAATGATATGTTTTTAATTATGATCACTCATCAACGTGGCCATGTTATTTTTTAACATGACCATGATGAGGACCTCTTTAGGTCACACCCACTCCTACCCCCTACCTGGATCATCTGGATCAGAAGTCGGACGACCGGACTTGGCTTCGTCCAATGGATTGTCTTATGGCTTGTGCGCGCACAACATCTTTTGGTATGGAGTACATTTAATTGGACACGGTAAGTAATTGGGTAATATATGGTCATGTGTCTTCATGCGTGTATTAAAATATGTCGCCATATTGACAAAACCAATATTTTAGAGATGAGCGTTGTATTAAGCATCTATTGTATATGCAGGGTGGTCCATAAAAAACGACCTAATATTTTGTTTTCCCTCTAAAAATCGTTTCTAATGATATTGCTCCATTATGTTCAGGTGATATAGAGTAGAGGCCCAGACAATTCTTCTGATACCAATATGTATCTGAACAAGCAATATACGATGCAGCAGCTGATACAAATCGTTCAGGCCTACTTTGCGACAAAATCGATGGTTAAGACGCAAAGACAGTATGGAAGAGATTTTGGAAGGGGACATGTGCCGACGTGCAGTCTTGTTGCCAAAGTATCCCAGTGGGAAAAGTCACGATTGCATAATGAGTACAAACATTTCTTTTCCTTTTAGGAATAACCTCCGGAAGAGTTTCCATAGTACAGCTTACCTCCCGCAGTTTTCATTCAGTCACATCTATAAATAACGTCTTTATATGGGGAAGAAAGATATATTCATCAAATATACGGCCGAATCTTGAAACCTAAGAGTTCAATTCCCACGGACACACTTGCTCAACCATGGGAGTAGTAGTTGGACCATCAATCACACCATGATGTCATTACTTGGGCCTTGAGTTCGCACACCGCTGCAAGGGAGAACACTACATTATCCATGCGCATGAATAAGTTTTTAAGTGTCCCCTGTTGACTTATTCTATAAAAACACTTTCGATTCATTCTGTGATCATACCACAATATCCTTTGCCACGACAGTCATCATGTAATGAAACCGATATCTCATTTACAATATTCCAGAACTGCGGATGCCGCCCTCCAAAATATAACGAGGTTTGTTGGTATCAACGGAGGGACTCGCGGCCGACATGGGGAGCCACGGTCAGCCCAATAAAGTCTCGCGCCAGTCCAAGGCCGTGAAGACCCCCCCCCCCCCAACCACCCCCCGCCCGTCCCATCCAGCCCTCAAGTCCCCGCTTCAGCCCATCATAGTTTTGGGCTGTGTGCGCCTGTTATCACACTCCCTACACAGTATTCAATTCAATATCATTTATTTGGGCAAGAACGAGTGCATACAAACGTAAAAATACAAAACAAAGTGGTAACTTAATTCATTCTTACCCTGGAGACTCCTATTAAGACCACGATGGTCGCTAGCATAGGAGCCACCGCAAAAAAAAAAAAAAAAAAAAAAAAAAAAAAATTATCGCTTAATCGTAAGAGGGTTACATTGCACTCATTTGTATAAAAATGTAGGGATCTTGCGAGAGATAAATTAAAGACACATAGCCCATTTCTAGAGATATATAAAACAGGGGAGGACCTCTAATAACCTAATCATTTTTACAAATATAACAATTAACTAAATGACATTCCAGAGAATACTTCTCGGCTAAGAAATTTTTGACATATCTTGAAAAACCGTCCAGTACATGTGTCTCAATCTTATTCAATATAATATCTGGCATTTGGTTTATGCATCTGGCAACGCGATATCTCAAACATTGTTCGGCAAATTTATGCTTCACACGTGTAACTAGCAGATCATCCTTGTGTCTTGTGTTGTAATTATGCAGGTCCGACAATTTAGAAATAGACAATTCAGTTAAAAAATAATCTGGCAGATCACCGTGGAGATACTTGTAATAAAATTTTAGTTGGTGGTAAATCATTATATCAGCCAACTTCAATATACTAAATTGTTTAAATAATGGTTCCGAATGAGAAAAATAAGAGCTCTTGGCTATGATACGAGTCGCCTTTTTTTGCAATAGCCTTATACGATCAGCTTGATAACCTCATGCTAGAACATTATAATGTAAATGGGGTAGGATTAAAGAGTTGTATATAAGTTTCAGAACATAGGATGGTACGGTATGTTTTAACTTGCACATAACTCCAATAACCTTAGATATTTTAGAAGATATCTTGTTAATATGACCATTCCACTTGAGATCCTTCTGAACTGTCAGTCCCAAAAAGTCAAACTCATCTACGCACTCTAGAGGTATGTTATTTATAGACAAGTGTGGAATTCTAACAACTTTGCGCGGCATACAAAATATCATAAATTTGGTTTTTGAAACGTTAAGTGATAACTCATTTGCACATAGCCAACCGTATATCTTAGAGAGTTCATTATTTAACACATCATCAACAAGCATATTATCAGACGATGACGCAGTCAACGTGCTACACAGAGTTGTATCGTCAGCATATACAATGGCTCTAAATAGTTGACTAGCGTGTGACATGTCGTTCACATATATAATAAATAGCAGGGGACCTAGAATAGAACCTTGAGGTACCCCTCGAGATATTTTCGTTACCGTTGATTTAACATCTCCCAAGTGTACATATTGATGACGAGTTGTTAGATAACACTTTAACAAAGAAATAGCTGGTTCAGATATACCATAGTGTTTTAGCTCATGGATAAGAATATTATGATTCAAAGTGTCAAACGCCTTCGACAAATCCAGATATATACTGAGAGGAACCTCGCCCTCATCCAGTTTTTGCAAAGTTCGATCAACTAATTCAAGCGCGGCAAGCTGAGTGGAATGTTTCTTTCTGAAACCATATTGACCGTTGTAAAAGAGTTTTTCTTTCTGAAAATAGTCATAGATTTGATCATAAATAGTCTTTTCAAATACCTTTGAAATTGCAGGAAGAACCGAGATAGGTCTATAATTGTCAATATTGGAAGCATCTCCTTTCTTAAAAACAGGAGTTATCTTTGCAAGTTTCAGTTTGCTGGGGAATATTCCAGTAGATAGCGATTGATTAATGATTAAGGCTAATGACTCACTTAGATCTAATTTTAATACCTTAAGTAGTTTCACAGATAGCCCATCATCCCCAGTACTTAGTTTAGGTTTGAGACCGTCGATGATTTTTTCTACTGTTGCTTTAGTTATAAGCTTAAAGTTCATTTTGGACTTAACCGGTGATCCGAGGTATTGAGAAAAAGAGGGATGGTCTTCAGTTTGAAGTCCATTACAGGCTGTCGAACCAACAGAAGAGAAGAATGCATTAAAAGTATTTGTTACGACTACTTTGTCACTAATAAGTTCTCCATTTATGTTAAATTCCTCCGGCCATGATTTATTCTTCGCCCTATTGTTATTCAGGACTGTGTTAATCGCTTGCCACGTTTGTTTTATATCCCCCTTACACTTATCGAAGTAATTATAATAGTAGTTTTTTTTTGCAGTACGGATACATTGTTTTAAAATATTATTATACGTTTTAAAATTTACATTTAACGTATTATATTGTGAACTGGTAGGTGGAGTCATCTTAAGTTTCTTATACAATCGATCCTTAAATACAATAGATTTGATGATACCTTTCGAAATCCAGTTTGACTTTTTATGCTTTCTTTTATTAAACTTCACAACTTTATCCGACAAAAAAGTTTCTTTGGATTTTACTAAGATATCCTGTAAGGTATCGTAGTTTGGGTTAGGGTCAGTTCCCAATTCATGGTTTAGTCTACTAAACACATCTAAACCTTCCACGTGATCAGAAAACGATTTAATTGCAGCAGGATTATTATTTCTAATTGTGACATATGCGGGTGATTTTCTCGTTGCCTTTTGCTGTATGTCTAGGCTGACAAAATACGGGAAATGGTCTGATATTGATTTCACTAAAATACCAGAAACAGCAGACTGCATGACAGGGGAGATTCGTACCAGAAAATTATCTAAAAGGGTTCCTTTATACTTTGAAAGTCTTGTTGGAAATGTAATCTTTGGAAAGAACCCAAGGGATGTGATACTGTCAAAATAAGTACTAAATGCAGCTTTTTCATGGATTTGAAGCAAGCCAATATTGAAATCTCCAGTTACTAATAATTCACCGCTCTTTCTCTCAAAGAGAGATAGTATTTTAGAAAATTCCTCAGTGAATGTCGAGTAATTCTCGTTAACGTCGCATGGCGGCCTATATATATTTCCCAGTATAATAGTTCTATCAGTTTCCATTACCTTTATAAATTGACCTTCCCAAATTTCAGAGTCAATAGGAATATCTAAAACCGAGAAGCTTAGCGTATCTTTTAAATGTATCATTAGCCCACCATGCTCACTACAAGTTTTACCTTTGGATATAAGCGTATATCCATCAATATGTAATAGGGATGTATCTGACATGTCGCTTAACCATGACTCTTGTATGCATAAAGCGGAAAATTCAATACTTTTCTTACATAACATATCAATCATTATTTGAAGTTCATCGATCTTAGCATTGATACTGGCCACATTCATACTAAGGATGGAAAAATCACCGGTCCTGTTTTGCAGAACAGGATCCAGTTGATCTAACTCATAATAAGGAGAATGCTGAACATATTGGTTAGCAGGGTCTACATCTCGGATATTACCATTAACTGGGTTTAAAAGTTCAACCAATGAGTTCTTTTTTGCTCCCCCTAACTGTTGCAAAAAGTCATTTACATTCACAGGCATTAAGTAAAAGCAGAAACAATACTTTCATTGCCCCAATGGGACCAACGCGAAAGTGATGGGATGAAGTGAAAATATAATATGCGTCATCCCCGGTCATCTTCAGGGTTTCAATAAATGAGTTTGTATTTAAACCACCAAATTGTTGTAAAATGATACCGTCAAGATCCATCTCCTCCATATGAAAGGTATAGTTGACTTATCATAAAATAAGATACAATGTAAGCGATAATAAGTTAAAGATACATAATTGTACCCTGCGCTTGCAAAAACAACTCGTGGGACCAAAAGTGGAAAGAAACACAGAAAAAAAACAAACAAAAGCATAAATATATATACAGTTAGGTTCACCCGTGTTGAACATACGGGGAACCAGTTGGTGCCTTGTATTCGCGGCAACATGAGCAAGAAAAAAGGGGGGTGGGTTGGTGAGGGGAGTCGGGAGAGATGAGAGTTGGGGGTGGACATGGAAATAGACATGTGAGAGTTGATCGGTCAGGTGTGGTCTCACTACGCTTGGGCAGGTTCGCTGAGGGGTATTTAAGCGTTTATAATAAAGTGGAGCGCTTAACGCAGGGGAGATAAGTTTGAAGTCACATGAAACATACATGAGCAATAGCCGTACAGTCGCGGTGAACACACTGGCGGTTTAGCCTGTAATAATTGGGGAGTGAAAGACCACGGGACGGATATCAGGCACTTTACCTGGCTTTAACTGTACATTTTGGAGTGACTGAAGAAGAGAGACGTACGTTAGAGAGGTATAACCATGATGACGGGGAAAAACACTGAGCCAGAGTTGGCCGCTATTGTTGGCCGCTGGTCGTGAGCAGCAGTCAATGTGAATAACAAGCCTGCTTCTATGCTAAGAAAAGAAAAAAGCAAGGCAGGACCAAGTGGGTTCGGTGGTAGGGGGGGGGGGGGGTCACATTTGTTTACCGACAGCTGAGGCCATTCAAAGAGAGACATATCACAATTTTGATTGGCGTATGCAAGATATGACAAGGACGAGACACTGGGGGCACATTTCAAAGCATCCATTCATTGAGCGGGACGATGCACATTAACACAGATACGGATACCATACTTAGTTGGATACAAGACGCTGCATATTTACTACGATACGGATACACACTCAGCAGGATACATGTGGCTGTGAATACCTGTGGCTTCATGGTGTAGGCCTAGCTGTCTGTAAGTCTGAGGACCTCTTGTGCTGACTCCAGTGCTCTTTCCATCGGTTTGAACTTTGGGGGCCCTGACTGCCTGTTAGAGGTTTGGCGTGTCACAAAGACAACAACGTCCAGCATGTTATGTCTCTGCAGTAGATACCTCAGGTATCTCCCGGTTCTGTGATCGCCGTCGTCTTGGAATCCTGTCTGGTGGCCGTCCTGTAGGCGATAGGCAGCCACGTTGTGTGCCGCTCCTGCCCTGGCCGGGTTCAGCAACAGCTTCCGGTAGGCAGTCCGGACGTCCGTCATGGTCTTCACACGGGAGACCGTTGCCGTGGCGCTTGATCCTTGGTCGTAGGCTGTATCACTGCAGGTCAGTTTGGGGGAAGCTTTCGTCAGATCTTCTTTCTCCGCGGGACTCAAAGTGAGGATGTCAGCTGCTCGAATAGGAGGTAGGGGATCTGATTGTCTCTCGTTATTAACATATAGGGCATCGTGCGTCACACGGGTCTTCACCTGACTGTCTGATCCCGATCGTTGTCTGATTTCGTACGCACGTTCACCGTAACCCCGACGGCGCTCAACGATTTCATGTGGATATTGGGGTGTTACTTTGACACAGTGATTGCCCTTGGGGAGGTTGTTTCGGCCAAAATCTAGGAGTCTGAGGGCGTCCTGATAACTTAGTAGCTTGTACACGATTGGCCTGGGTCTCGCATTACTCCCTGGGGGCCTTGCTCCGAGCCTGTGGCACCTCTCAACCATGGGGGGTGGGTGGGTGTATCCGTATTTGGCCAATATATCATGTAGCTGTTTTGGGCAGTTTTCAGGGGGCCCGTTGGGTCCTATTGTGACCTCCGATATCTGATGGAGTAGCACGTTATTGCGCATGGAGTGTTCGCGGAGGTTTGTACATTCTGATTGTACATCGTGGAGCATTGCGTCATGCTTGATGATGATACTTCGTAGGTAGGACATTTCGTTTTTCAGATCGGCATTTTCTTTCTTCAGAATTTCAATATATCCGGAATTTCGTCCATACAGTACAGCCGAATTGGCCTGTCAACTCGACACAAATCGTCATCGATTGCTCGTCGCATCGACACTACCTGTCGACAAGAGACAAATATATGGAGGTGAAATGGTGCGGCTATATCACATTTCTCGGTAGAGCCGGGACCAATTAGTTACATCTTTAGCTATGACTTGGTATTGCAGCCTGTCTCAGAACGATCGGTTCCCTTGGGAAATTATTTTTATATGTCCGTAGCCACGTATTGATATGTGTCCATAATGACAAATATGATGGAAATGTGACCCTTATCAATCAACTGTTAAATATAAACATACAAATGCGTCCAGAACTGTAGAGGTTCTTTCGCGGATATGTCCGCATAATTAATGCAATGTAGACGGAACATGTTGTAATTGGTTGACATGGGATTTCGATTACCAGAGAACACTTTCCCCGAAATGCAAACTATACAAAAATCCAATCTAACTGCATTCATAATTTGGAACTGAAACCCTTGCATCTTGTGATTTTGGAGCATTTGCATCGAACTAAAAGAACAGTTGATTTCCCTGGCTTTGCGTCATATTTTTTATAATTATTGCTTAGAATCCATAATTCTCCTCTCTGCAATCTGAACAGACATTCCACAAAATATGAGCTGCATACCCTGCAGCCTAGCCTCCCGGTCTCTCACTGTAACGAGTTATTTGAGTCCTTTCCTAAGAACATTGATTATTTACTCCCATTGGAATCCATTTATCACATCTGGTGATTTCGGTTGTTTGTTTCATCATATATAAAATATATATATTGATAAATAATAATACATTTGAAAACGTGATAAGGGCCACGGCATTCAGTATTTAAAGTATGAATTAGACAAAACGGTACAAATATATAAACATACCTGGCTTAACCACAGAGAAGATATATTACCTACTCCTTGGCTTAACTAGGTATGCAAATTGCTACGTGAACTATAACTTTTTAAGGAGAATATTTTCTTTTTATCGGTGTTATGTTATGGTACTCCACGTTTTCTCCAATTTAAGAATCACATCTCATATAATCTCGACTGGTTTCCCTTCAATGTGGAGACCACGTCCCCCTGCATATGTAACGGTTTCTAACGAATGTGGTGATCACACCCAACCGGCTTTTATCCTATATGGCGATTTCGTTTCACCGAATGCGGACTAGTTTCCCTGACCGCACTTTCTCCAATTTTGCGGGAATTTTCTATATAGACTCCATATCTCTATATCTCTCGCTTAATTCCGCCCACTCTGTCGCCCCAATCTCTTCTTATTTCTCTCGCTTCCTCCCACTTTGTCGCCCCCACCTCTCCATATCTCTCTCGCTTCCTCCCACCCTGTCGCCCCCACCTCTCCATATCTCTCTCGCTTCCTCCCACTCTGTCGCCCCCACCTCTTCATATCTCTCTCGCTTCCTCCCACCCTGTCGCCCCCACCTCTCCATATCACTCTTGCTTCCGCCCACCCTGTCGCCCCCACCTCTCCATATCTCTCTTGCTTCCGCCCATACTGTCGCCCCCACCTCTCCATATCTCTCTTGCTTCCGCCCACCCTGTCGCCCCCACTTCTCCATATCTCTCTTGCTTCCGCCCACTGTGTCGCCCCCACCTCTCCATATCTCTCTTGCTTCCTCCCACCCTGTCGCCCCCACTTTTCCATATCTCTCTCGCTTCCGCCCACTCTGTCGCCCCCACCTCTCCATATCTCTCTCGCTTCCTCCCACCCTGTCGCCCCCACCTCTCCATATCTCTCTCGCTTCCTCCCACCCTGTCGCCCCCACCTCTCCATATCTCTCTCGCTTCCGCCCACTCTGTCGCCCCCGCCTCTCCATATCTCTCTCGCTTCCGCCCACCCTGTCGCCCCCACTTCTCCATATCTCTCTTGCTTCCGCCCACTCCGTAGACCCCATCTCTCCATATCTCTCTCGCTTCCGCCCACTCCGTAGACCCCATCTCTCAATATTTCTCCCGTTTTCCCTCAGATGTACCACTCACTGACTCTTCTCAAGTGTTTTTCTTCAGCTATCCGTATTGATGGAGATCAAGTTATCGATTTTGTGGCGAGGCATATCGAGGTGCGGGAGTGTCACTCTATAGCGATACTACTGTTTCCCCGCTAATGGGTTGTCACTTGGCCAGTATTGATTCCATGGGGTTCAATGTGAGTCAGGATATCGTTTTACAAGGCACATGTTTTAGAAGATCTCAAATGTCATTATATGTGTGTGAGTGTGATCAAGGCGGTGTGGCTGTCTGAGGGGACAACACACGTCAGTCGTGCAAGCTGCCAATACGGCATGGCTTTAAGAAACCAGAAAATTGTAATTGCTGACATCTTCCTGTGAGGTGTTTGGTAAGTGAGCCACTCACAGTATACGACATGGCGTTAAGAGAACAGGAAACTGTAATGACCGACATCATTCTGTGAGGTATTTGATAAATGAGCCACTCAGAGTATACGGCATGGTGTAAGACCAGCTGACCAGGCCAAGGGGCAAGCCACGTGACGCAAGGGGGGCGGTGGGTGATTGGTGGTCAGAGTTGGGTGGGGGGCATTGGAGGGGAAGCTGGGGGGGGGGGGGGGGGGGGGAGGGCAGGAGGGGAGTATGGAGGAGGTGACGCTGAGCCAAATCCTGACATGTGGCCAGCGGCAGCTGTGATGTGCCATTATGGACTGGGTAATAGGGAGGGAGGGACGGGCACATTATGTTATGTGAAGTCCAACGAAGGCTACATTAAATACAATATATTACATTATGTTGTTGCAGGTAGCGCTCCCACCATCATCCACTCCCCCCACCCCACCCGTCACCTCCCTCCCCCCCCCCCCCATCCACCCTCCATATCACACACTCCCATCCACCTTCTACATCACGCCTCAAACCTTAAACTCCCGCCACACACACGATCCGACCCACACTCCCCATCTGTCCCCACGTAAATTCTGTCTGAAGGTGCGAATCCAGATGGACCCATTTCCGACTGTCGTAATAACTGCGACGAAGCAGTGGAGCGCCTACGTTTTGCACACGGCGCCTGGGGAAACTTCCCCGACCACAAGTCACACCGGGCTGCGCTCAGCTTACAGCATACACCCCGACATGCGCTTTCGTTTTTAATTCGCCCTTGACGTTTCCGGCGCAGCTTCGTTTCCGCGAATCATCTATTTTTACGCCTCTGTAGGCGCCCCTTTTCTGTAAATGGCGTATTTGTTCTCGCCGTCTAGACGTAGAGGTAATAGGGTCTGTAAGTGACGTCACAGACAGCGCCCGCTCACCTCTAGAAACAACCGTTCTGGGTACAACGCGTCAGCGGGTCCCTATACTTTACTATGGGCCTCAAACTAGACTCACTGATTTTTGAGATATGAATGCAATGTTAGATTTGAAAACCATATGGAATAAATGTTTGGGGGTGTACCTTTATACTCGTACTAGTTTTAAATCGCAAGACGCTGGTTGTCTGTGCGTTTCACGCCATTACAAAGAGCTCCCTATGCTTTGTATATGGGGCGGTGAAGCGTCATGTACCCAAAACCGGATTCGCTGGAGGTTAGCGCGCGCTGTCCGTGATGTCACTTACAGACCCTATTGACAACCCACGCACCCCTGGCACGATAGATATTGTGTCGCCAGCTGCAAAGGTGGCACCACAGAAAGAAAGCCAAACAAGAAGCTTCTTGTTGTCTGTAAATTACGTGTCTTAGCGACTCCGTCGCAGCTTCTTGTTTGTAAATGACGTGTCTTGGGGGCTCCGTCGCAGCTTATTGTCTGTAAATTACGTATCTTGGTGGCTCCTTCGCAACCCCGCACGATAGATACTTCCTATCTAGCTGCAAAGGTTACAACACAGAGAGAAAGCCAAATAGAAAGGAAATCAAATCAGCAAACTCTACCGAAAACTCTGTTTTTCTCCCGTTGGAATTGACTTTTGTCGTTGCTGAATGCCGTGGCATAATTGCAGCGCGGAGGGAGTGTCTTAGAACAGCCATACAAATCGCTCAGAGACTTTTCGTGGACAACAACATAACCGACGACGAATCCCTGTTTCGCTTATTTACTTCATTGGTTAATATATATCTCGTTGACATAGGAATACGCCAATATGACGGAAGACGGAAGTGCGCGCAGTTTGTGCATGAACGTCCACGCTTCTTCAGGCTCAGCACGTTTGATACTACGTAGTAACGCTCAACCCCTGTTTCCCTGGTTACATAGGAGGTGAGTCTGGACACACATTCGGCTTCGTCCGTACGAATTAGGGGCTCCCTGTATACCGCCTCTCATGCCAGCCAGCAGCTAGCCACCGCCTCCCATGCCAGCCACCAGTTAGCCACCGCCTCCCCTGCCAGCCTCCAGCTAGCCACCGCCTCTCATTCCAGCCACCAGCTAGCCACGGCCTCTCATGCCTGCAATCAACTAGCTACCGGCTCTCATGCCAGCCACCAGCTAGCCACCGCCTCTCATGCCAGTCACCAGCTAGCCACCGCCTCTCATGCCAGCCACCAGCTAGCCACCGCCTCTCATGCCAGCCACCAGCTAGCTACCGGCTCTCATGCCAGCCACCAGCTAGCCACCGCCTCTCATGCCCGCCACCAGCTAGCCACCGCCTCTCATGCCAGCCACCAGCTAGCTACCGGCTCTCATGCCAGCCACCAGCTAGCCACCGCCTCTCATGCCAGCTACCAGCTAGCCACCGCCTCTCATGCCAGCCACCAGCTAGCCACCGCCTGCCACCAGCTAGCATTTAGGACTATTGCAACTTGCATGTGTGCCATTTTTACCTCCCAAATACCCTTGTTGCTATTTGCATTTTAGTTGGGGGGCTGCGGGTGGGGGGGGGGACCAAAGCATCTATGACATTTATCATACATTTATCATACAGCAAAATCAGTTCACCACAAACATGTGGTACGTAGTGCACATAGCTTCCAACTATGTATCTGCTGTAATGTGCACATTTTTATGACGTAGTACACAAGAAAGCCACACTTTCCCACTAGGTTGGTATATAACATGTGCGGTTATTTATTGCAATCAATATATGTGTACTTATGTGGTAAGAATATAAAGTATCTTATTAAAACTGCAAAATTCACCGGTGACAATTTCACTGCCTCTTCATTGTTATACCACTGCCTTGTTTTTCTAATAATTGTAATGCAATGCTGGTCTCCATGGAGGGTCTATATCCATGGAGAGACCACACCAAAATACCGCCCGATATCGTCCCAGAGCCTTATTAAAAGACAGGGTGTAGTAGAAGCTCCATGCTTATGAATACGCTTCTATGGCTTATCTGTCGACAGGACAGAGGTGTTATAAGATATAAGCAGATCAACATGTAAGTAACTCAACGTGTAATCCTGCTTTAGCGTTGATGAGAAATTTGAATATCCAATAATAATCTCAATAATATTAATAAGAATAACAATAATAATAATCGTCTTTACGTACCAGGAGTCCCGCTGATGTCAGGTGACCCTCGGCAAGGGGTGCAGGTGGCACAACAGTCGTCACTTTGACTTGGATGGTTTCATCGAAAAAAATAAAAACATCATGAATGAATGAATGAATGAATTGAATTTATGTGACATATCCACTTCGACACGATGACGTGTGGCGGAGTGGCTGGCCACCGACGTTGCATTTGAAAACGGCAGGCTGGCCGCCTATATATGTACATTAAAACGGCTTATACATGATTTTTTCACGCGGAAGGGGATATTTCCATTTACTTTCTCTGATCCTGGTCATTATCGCCCTGTCAGGCGCATGAAAGACGAGGTAGAACCCCGAGGGGTCTCGCTCTGTCTGGGCCTCTCATTCCCTCGCCGGGACCCCTCCCCTTGACCGCTGGCGCCCCCTATCGATTCTGTGGGTTATTAACATGGAGTTTATGCAGCCCGCTTCCAAGCTGTCACTTTACCACGTGGCTTATCCCCACAAACCATCCGCCAGGCGTCGCTAGTCGCACGCCACTGCCGGGTTTTTGGGGGTCTTTTTTTTCGAGTCGGCGGGGGGATTTTAAGGGGCAGGGAGTGGGCGGGGAGGTCTGGGAGGTCGGGGATAGTTGAGAGGCAATTCCTTAGACGACACCGATGTGCCGTACTGCGTCTCACATTGGCCAGAGTCATACCCGACAACAGCCATACAGGACAACATCCACACCGGACAACGGCCATACGGGACCACAGCCATACCGGACCACGGCCATACCGGACCACGGCCATACCGACCACAGCCATACCGGACCACGAAAATATCGGGCCACGGCCATACCGGATCACGGCCATACCGGACTACGGCCATACCGGACCACAGCCATACCGGACCACGGCCATACCGGACCAGAACCATAACGGACCACAGCCATACCGGATCATGGCCACAACGAACAACTGTCCTACCGTACCACGACCATACCGGACCACTGTCATACCAGACCAGAACCATACCGGACCACAGCCATACCGGATCAAGGTCATACCGGACCACAGCCATAGCGGACCACAGCCATACCGGACCACAGCCATAGCGGACCACAGCCATACCGGACTACTGCCATACCGGACTACTGCCATACCCGACCACGGCATACCGGACCACGGCATACCGGACCACGGCCTTACCGGACAACGGCCATACCGGACCACTGCCATACCGCCATGCCCCGCCACTACACCGCCCCACCACCCTACCGCCCCACCACTCTACTGCCCTGCCACTATTCCACCCCACCACTATGTACAACGCCCCAGCTCACTACTCAAGCTCCCAGCCCACAAAAACCAACCTATTTATCACGTCTTCCCAGTCAAATCTTCATCCCATTCGTCTCATCGAATCACTTATTAAACCCATTAATTTCGCGGACTCTTTAGGCTCATTGGACGGCTCCAGGGTCGCCCTCTCAGGACGCATTCAGATCCCACCGCTCCCCCGTCGCGAATCGTTATGCCTTCCAGTCGTCATTTCTTATACGTTCTGCCGTGCTTCACGGGGAGACCGCAGTATTATGTAGCGCTGTTATCACGCACAACCGCCACAGCGGGTCGTGTATGGCCAACAGATTATGTCATCTGCGGGCATGGTACGGGACGTGAGTTTTGCTCGAGATATGAGTGAGACTCTCGTCGGATGTGTGCGAGAAGCTAGTTAGATGTGGGCCAGATTTTCGATGGATGACGATGTCGGTGCCAGGGTTAGGCCAAGTGAATGCCTTAAGGGCCTGACGGGGAGGGTGTCAGAACGAGACGGGGTGGGTAAGGGGATCAGACGGAGTGGGTGTGAGGACCAGACGGGGTGGGCTTAAGGACAAAATGGGGTAGGTGTGAGGAGCAGACAGGGTGGGTGTCAGGGCCAGACGGGGTGGGTGTGAAGACCAGACGGGGTGTTTGTGAGGACCAGACGGGGTGGGTGTCAGGGCCAGATGTGGTGGGTGTGAGGACCAGACGGGGTGGGTGTCAGGGCCTGACGGGGTGGGTGTGAAGACCGGACGGGGTGTTTGTGAGGACCAGACGGGCTGGGTATGAGGACCAGACGGGGTGGATGTGTGGACTAGACGTTGTAGGTGTGAGGGCCAGACGGGGTGGGTATGAGGACTCGACGGGGTGGTTGTCAGTACAAGACAGGGTGAGTGTCAGAATCAAAAGGGATGGGTATAAGGACCAGACGGGCTAGCTATGAGGACCAGACGAGGTTGGTCTGAGGACCAGACGGGGTGGGTATGAGGATCAGACGGGGAGGGTGTGAGGAGGACCCAAGACACATCAGTTGAGCCCCATAAGATGCTGCCGCTGATGACGACACGAGGCGCTCTGCCACAAGGACATGAGCAACACTTAGGACCTTGATGAGGCGAGGCGTGTAATGGAAGTGGATACTTACAGCTCCCAGGCCCGCCCCCCCCTCTCCCCAAGCCCCCTCCCCCTCCCCATCTCCCTCATCCTCCCCCCCCCCCTGCCATCCCCCGTACCCCTCTCCCTTCCAATGCCAACCCAACTACTCCACCCCTTCCCCTGCCGTGTCCCTATTCCTCCCCAACCCCATCCCCCTGCCATCCCCCTGCCATCCCCCTTATTTCTACCCCTCGACCTCCTCCCCCCCCCCCTCA
This sequence comes from Arenicola marina, assembly GCA_964019135.1. Classification (NCBI taxonomy): domain Eukaryota; kingdom Metazoa; phylum Annelida; class Polychaeta; family Arenicolidae; genus Arenicola; species Arenicola marina. The sequence goes on along the minus strand of OZ025257.1, from coordinate 39,874,782 downwards.
CCCGCGCCCGGGGCCGCTAACCCAGGACGATCGACCCTGCAGTGCAGACATACAAGGGGACATATTACACGAGGCACTGGCCAGATTATTAAGGCGGGAAGATAGAAAGTCCGTGGTAGAGCAGCGGTCAATCGATGTGGCCTGGCTTGGGGACTGGTTGGTGCGGGTGGGAAGGATCAGGATAAGGCCGGTGGGGTAGGGGGGAGAACGGGGGGTTGGTGGCGGGATGAGGAGTTGCTAAAGACTCTCCCCCTCTGCCAGGGGGCAGGATCCTGGATTGCGGACGCCACCATCCATACTATAAAGGGGTTTGTTGATATAAACAGGGGAGCGTGTGGCTTACATGGGGCGACACGCTGATCCATTGTCAGCCCAATAAAGTCTCTCCCCGGTCTGGGCCGGGGTCCTGAAGCCACCCCCACGCCCAACTTCTACCCCCCTCCCCCGCACTCACCCCACCCGGATCACCCAGGATGGACACACAACATTCGACCCGGTCACGCACCCCCTCGTTAACATCCTACACGACACATTCAACTTACACATCGGCCGCCATGTGGCACCACTGGCGTCTTCGTCGCTTCCGGCTGCGTGCGCCGCGATATCATTAGCGCCTCTGATCTCGCTCCATTCATGGCAAAGCCGAGTTTACTCGACGCAAATCATCATCGGTCGCCCGTCGAGTTGGAACTACCACTAGCGAAGGTCAGGTGGCGAAGATCGAGAGATGGGATGAAATCAGGCGGATATATCACATTTATATCATAATATGAATAGGCATTGCCTAAGTTGCGAGCTCACCCAAATTAAAAAATAATAAAGGCCTAGCTCTTAAAGCTGCTGTATCAACTGCAGCAGCCAGCTGTCCTAATCTTATAGGTTTCTAGACAACTAGACCCAAAACCAACACAGGTATAGTTGGTTTGAGGTTGAGTTAGCTTGGGGTCGAGTTGGCTTGGGGTTGATTAGGTGACGGGTCGGGCATGTCGTGGGTCGAGTTGACTAGATGCTGTCTTATATCTGCTGTATTAGCTGAAGTAGTTTATATTCTTAAAACTACCTGTACTGAAATATCTTATTTTAGTTATAGAACTGATGTTTTTATCTATTTCTTTTAATTAAAAATAAGATGGATGGCTTAGTTGTTTAACAGTAATATTTGGGCTTAAAGTCATATATGCAGAGAAATAAAAAAATAAGTAGTTGCTTGAGTCTATAATTAATCATATTAGATCTATTTTATGATAATTAATATCTTATTCATTTGTTATCCTTTTTTCCTTTTGCTAAAATTATATATAGGTTGATGAGATATTTTTAAATCAAGTTTATAGCTGGTCATAGATTTATAGCAATCTATATTTATCTATGTACCAGGTATATGTTCATAAAAAAGCTAAATATGCCCCAATATGGCCAAAAAAATTGATGACAACATGTCCATAAATATTTCTATTTATATTAGAAGGACTTTAATAGATCTATATCATTTCTATTAAAACTATTTTTGGAGATAACTCCTTCATGAAAAACATATTTTCATTGCCTGTTGTGACCTATCCATGAGAATAGATACTGAACAATTGCTAAATACACCATGAGTAAGCTTCTTGAACACTCACACCATGTCAGAAGTATATTTTATCATCATCCTTCTTCTTCTACCATTCTAGCAATCTATAACATGTTTTATAGCAGGCTTTATGCGGTTGTGACCTGTCCATGAGAACATATACTGAACTGTTGCTAAATACACCACGAGTACGTTTATTGAACACTCACCACATGTCAGAAGTACAATGTATGTTTTATCATCATCCGTCTTCTTCTATCATCCTAGATCTATACAATTTGCTACCAATGTAATATTGGTATCTCTCACAAAAAGTGTTTTTAGAAAGTAAACATAAAAAAAGATATATAAACTGGGCATATGTTACCAAATTTCCAATGTATAAGTCACACCCACCGATTTTGAGAAATTATTAGACTTGAGCCATAGATAAGTCGCACCAGTGTATAAGTAAAATGAAGTAAACTGACCATATGTTGCCTATTGCCTATTTACCGGTAGACACTTTTACATGCTAAACCCTGTTTATTATGTATACTTGGTATCTCTATTTGAAAGTAATACTGCTTGAGTAGGAGTAGTCCAGACAGTTTTCTGATCCTCAAAATGGTACACATTTGTGTTGCTTATCAATATGAACTACTAAAACCGTTGTTTCAGTAATTGTTGCCTTTTTTATTAAACTTTTAATTCAATAATTGTTGTTTTTTTCTATTAAACTTTGAATCCAATAATTGTTTCCTTTTTTTTATTAAACTTTTAATTCAATAATTGTTGCCTTTTTTATTAAACTGTTTATTAAATAATTGTTGCCTTTTTGATTAATATTTTAATTATTTGTCAGCAAGGGGATGTTGACAATACAAAGTACAACCATTTTGTGTGTGAATATACTCAAAGCTTGACATTTTAAAAGGGGCAGTTTAGTTTCGGGAAAAGGGATTTCATTCAATATTTGTTAAACTGTTGATATCCTAGCTATGTTTTTGCCAGTGATATGCTTAAATTTCATGCCCAAATAGACTGGATATGAAAATATTTGTATGTCCTATATTGTTTTGTGATGGTTATCTAGATCTATATTTGTCTGGCAGGGAAACCAGTTTTTGACATTTGACATTGAAAATGATTGTATTGGGACAATTTTAAACTTAAAATGTTGCTTTAAGAGGAATAAAATATATAATTCTGCATTTGATTAAAAATCGTAATAATGGCATTAATTAAAATAAGTTATATAGATTAAAATCATTTGAAAATTAACAAAAATAGCACTGAAAAACAGCTATTTTTTTAAATCATAGATGAGTGATATGGTTGTGAATAAATCTGAATTATCCTGGGGTGTCAAAAGTAAGCAAAATGTGTCAAAAAAAGGAAATAGTAAGTCATGTGAACAATATATAATAAAATATTCTTAAAATATTTACAGTTTTGGTTTAAACTCCTGTTTAATTTTACTCAATTAAACTCTTCCAATTATATATTTCAGGGGTGGAGGCATGTGAAATATAGGTTTGGAGTCTAGAAACCAGAATTAAATTGTTATATTTAAAAAGGCAAAAACTGCAGCTGAAATTTTGATGTCCTAGATATATGTGTCAGAATTAGGCAAAAGGTGTCAAATGTTAGGAAATATTATAGATTTATGAACAATATATACCGGTAATAAAATATTTACAGTTTTTGTTTAAAATCCTATTTAATCTGTCTCAAATAAACTCTTCAAATTAGAGCTATATATATTTCATGGGTGGAGGCATCTAAAATATAGGTTTAGAATCATAATAGAGACCAGAATTAAATTGTTATATTTAAAAAGGCAAAAACTGCAGCTGAAATTTGATGTCATATGGAACATTTAGTGTTTACTTTTTAGTTTTACAGTCACAGACAGTGGTTTAAAGCCAAAGGCCCCAATTGGCCCAAAATAACTCGGTCTAAACATGATTCCAAAAACATCAAAGTAAAATCTGCATTCCAAATAGCAATAGGCCTACTTCTGTCAGGGTAGCCTGAAAGTTCAGACGCTACAGTCCTGACACTTGTTCTTGGTTCTTGGTGACTGTACAGTCACCAAGAACAAGTGTCAGGACTGTAGCGTCTGAACTTTCAGGCTACTGTCAGGGTCACTGACACTGGTGTTGACCACAGCTATGCTTGTTCTTTCAACCAGTCCAGATTGATTTCATCAGTCTCCCTGACCATATCCATATGATATCTATGGCTAGCCTGAATGTTCAGACGTTACAGTTTGACAGTCTGATGCTTACTGTTACACTTACAGTCACAAGAACAAGTGTCAAGACTGTACCGTCTGAACATTCAGGCCAATCTACTATGACTATCTGACTTGTTTTAGCTTGGACTAAAACTTTAGTTCAAGATCAAAATTAGCCAAAGCTGTCAAGTTAGATGGTTTTATATCAAAATAGCAACCTTCAATCTCAACAAAACGTACTGACAAGTAGACGTCAACAAATCAACGACTGAGTCAGTTATTTGTCTACTTTGACCAGGGTTGACAGTGACACGACTGCACGACAGTTTGACAGACCGACGCGAAGACGACACTCGACTTGGTCACTTGTCTGACTTACAAAATTGACAACCAGGGGCTGAAATATTCATGAAAACTGTCATAGCAATCAGTTGAAATAAACAGATGACTTTCAAAAATAATACACACCATGTCTAAATTTCTTATCACTTAGTTCTATGCCAAACAGCAAAAACAAACAAAAGTTTGAGTCGAGTTTCGAACGCGTTCGCCAGGGTTCGCATTTTCCGGATGTTAGCATCAATGTCCCAACAGAGGGCGTTCCGCTAGTAGCCGGAAGGTAACCATCCATCATCATCATTTATTTCGACCAGGAATCAATACAATACAACATAGCATACAACAGGAAAAAAAAAAAAAAAAAAAAAAAAAAAGAAGAAATGGTGAATAAAAATGTAATCAATGTTTTATAGTTTTCATAATCATAATCCTTCATTATTCAGACAAATAAAGCAATAAAATAATAATTTTAGGCGTATATTCTGTTATATAGTCTGGAACTTTCTGAAATGGCTCCTATTATCGCCTTCATTCTCGGCCATGACGCGCGGCCGACGTTTTCTGAATCGTATAGTATGGCAATGTATGGCAAGCCAAACATTTTTTTTATTTTTTTATTTATTTATTAATTAATTAATTAATTAATTTATTTGTTTATTTATTTTTTTCCCTTCGTATACGTTACCATAATAGCTCGCTAGAGCTCGCTATTAAAGCCAATAAGACCTCGGGAAGCGGTGTTTCGATCGACCTTCGGTATCAACAAACTGGTGTTTAGTGTCACTTCTGTGCTCAACATGGGCCAAAGTGTCCAGGTCAATGAATATCCTGAAGCAATAAAGTGAAGATCACGTCAAATAAGACGCCTGCTGATCTGAGAACCATTTAATTGCACCCCTAAGAAGCTGTTGGAAAATTGGTCTCATATGTCTGCAGCTACGTATCGACATCAGTCACTATGTTGACAGAACCAACATTACGGAAGTGTGAGCAGAATCATCATCGGTTGTATCATGCTTAGTACATAGTCTCAGTATAAAGTAAAGAAGTGCGCAACATATTGCGATTGCCAGACATGAGACTGGGACCAACATAAAATCACATATGCTGAATGCAAAGATCGGAATTGCAAACCATTCGAAATAATTTTGAGCTATTGACTAGTAATTGCTTCCCTGGCATATTTTCCTCCTACAAATACCACTTCATCAACGATATTACTTCTTCATCGAGGAAAGAAGGACACCGTTATATCCAACACCATTGCGGTCGAGCCTTTAAACCTAAGAATTCATTTCCCACTGACACATTTTGTTTGACCATAGTTGCGAATTGACCATCACTCAAACCATGATGTCACAGCTTGGCCCTAGAGGGATGTGGGAAAACGTATTTGCCAGGTGAATGATTGAATGTGTCCATTTTTAAGTTTCCCCTGTTGATGAACCCGTTAGAAACTAGCTTGATTCATTGCGGTGGCAGGCCCCAATGCCCCCAGCCAGTACAGCCATTCTGCAATGAACCCCATGGCTATCCAGCCACATCTAAGCTGAACAGGTCATGGACGAGGGAGTCGTCAGGAACACAATGGGTTGTTGTTGGTTGATTGCTGCAAGGAAGCAATTCCGCCCATTCCTGCGAGTAATAATCGTATGCTTTTAATTCATATCATTCCTCCAAAAGGGTCATGTTAGTTTGTAACCTCTTTCGCTCATGGTTATAGTTTCGTTCCTTCATCTATTTTTGCGACGTTCTGGTCCCTGCAACAATCCTATATCGCCTTAAATCTCCGCCAGGGTGCAGGACCCAGGACTATGGACGCCACCATCCATACTATAAATGGGTCTGTTGATATTAATAGAGGGGCGTGTGGCTTACATGGGGCGACACGCTGGGCCATTGTCAGCGCAAAAAAGTCTCTCCCCGCTCTGGGCAGGGTTCGAGAACTTCGTGAAGCCACCCAAACCCCTACCCACACCTCCACTCCCACATCCTCCCAGACCCCGACCCACACCCACATCCTCCCAGACCCCGTCCCACACACACAGCCCCAACCCCACCCCGAACGCCACCCCTAAACCCAACCAAACTCCCACCCTGATCACACGGTAAGTGTGATGACCGGCTTTGGGTTCGTCCAGTGGATTTTCTTATGGGTTATGGGCAAATATGTGTTGACATGGAGAACACTTAATTTCACATATTGAGAAGTAATTGGGTAATATATATTCCTGTGGTTTTGTGCATGTATTAACATATGTCGCCATATTGGCGAAACTAATATGATAGAGATGAGAGTTTTATCAAGCATCTCTTGTATATAAACATCAATGCGTGCACAAATTCATACCCACCCCGACGTATATATAATACAATGATAAACTATTGCAATTGACTGATATATGGGACTCCAACCAACCATCTCCTTCACTCGTTTCTTTGAAACATTGGTTATTTACTCCCATTGCACTCCATCTCGATCGATCATAGCTATGGTTTGATGGTAGGTATATCTCCAGTCGCTCCAGGCTTACAGCGCCACGCGTCGGCTTGACGTGCAGTCTTGCTGCCACAGTATCCTAGTGGGAAAAGAATCGAGTGCATAATGGGTACAAACGTTCCTTTTCTTTTCCCTATATATAGCGTCTTTATATGGAGGAGAAAGATATACTCATCAAATTTACCTTGAAATCAAACCTAAGAGTTCAATTCCCACGGACACCCTTGCGGGACCATGGTGAGTAGTGGTTGGACCATCAATGACACCATGATGTCATAACTTGGGCCTGGAGGTCGCACACCACTACAAGGGAGAACACTACATTATTCATGCGCATGAAGTTTTAAGTCTTATCTTTAAGGCGATTTATTCTATAAAAACACGTTTAATTCACTCTGAGGACATACCACAACACCCTTTGCTAGGACAGACACCATGTAATAAACCCGATATCTCATATACCATATTCTATCTAAACAGAGTAGGTTATGGATCTAAAGTAAGGTAAAGGTTTATTTCGTACTGCTGGCCTTCGGCCCATAGTACAACATATATACGGAGTATGATATTAACACAATTAACGAGAACAGCTTTGTGAAAATCGATTACGGAGATTTGTTGCATGGTAGATGAAGTTTCCCAATTCTGTTAGCTTAGTAGGGTTCTTTGTTTTCAGTATATTTATAAATATTTGCCTAGTGCAATTGGAGGCGTACCTTAAGTATTTTTTTTCGCATGTCCTTATATAATGTACAGATACAGAGGAAATGATATTCATCTTCCACATAACTGAGGCCATTTATATTACAATTTATACATATCCCGTCACACCTTGAAACGTTTTCGTATCTTCCTGTTTCTATGGCAAGTCTGTGATTTGAGCATCTAAATCTAGTAATAGCTATACGATGTTTCGATATAGGTACATCAATGAGATATTTTTCTCGTTCGAGTAAACTCTTGTATGTTGCATAGGTATCTAGCTTGGTGGATTCATGAATTTTGCTCGACCACTCCTGCTGGTAACAATCTCTTAATCTTTGTTCAAATTCTGACATAAAGAGTTGTTCATTGCTGACATTCTGTGACATATAAACGTGTCCAAAACCGAACCTGAAAAAAATACGCTTCACATGAGTCGCCCAATTTTCTCTCCCATTTCGTTCCATTTTGTATAACATAAAGTAATAGCTCTTTGGAATGCGTTCGTTCCCCATATTAAGTAGTTTTAACCAGAATTATATAACCTTTTGATAACATGTGACAAACATAGGGTAACGACCACATTCACCCAACACGGCTGCCGTTGTTGTTCTTGAGGAAACCCTAAGTAAATATTTACAGAAATTTAAATGGACTGTTTCAATATGATCATAACGTCTATAGCCCCAGACTTCTGTTCCATAAGTAATAGCCGGCAGGATCATTTTATCGAACAACTGGAGGGCAATGTCGACAGACAGGCCATTACAATTAGCTATTAGGCGTTTTATGACGGCATTTGCTTTCAATTCCTGCGCCGCAAGTGTCTTTGTTGCCTGTAACCATGTTAATCTGCTTGAGAATACAATGCCTAGATACTTGTAGAACGGGACTATTTCTATATGTTGCCCTTCAAAATGCCACTTTTTGTTACGTTTCACAATTCCTCCGTTTCTGAAAACAACAATTTTGGTTTTATCCATGTTGACTTTCATTCTCGATGAGTCACAATACTTCTTCAATACATCAATTTGTTACTGGAGTCTACCGACCAGATCGGCGAATTGGGCTAAATCGTCTGCATATAATAACATAAACAGATTTGAATTATTTTCATCTAAATAAACCCCGTCACAACCGCTTTCTCTACACATTTCAACTAATTGACTTAAATATATAACAAAGAGTAAAGGACTCAGCTTACAACCCTGTCTGGTTCCAGTGCTGCATTTGAAAAATTCTCTCAGACCATCTTTTGTTTGTACACAACTTGAGAGTTTCATATACATAGATTTCAGGATTACCATGATTTTACCATGCATTCCCTGCTTGATTAATCTGCAAAAAAGATGTGCGTGAGGCACGCGGTCAAATGCTTTTGAGAAATCTATGAAAATACAATAGAATCTCCCACCTGGTTTGCTTAAATATTTCTGTGTTACTGCATATAAGCTATATATGTGCTCTATCGTAGTGCGACCCGATCTGAAGCCATTTTGTTCATCAACCACTTTATTGTTATCTTCGACCCATCCTTGCAGCCTATTCCCTATGATAGACGTAAATAGATTTCCCATCGCAGGGATCAGGGATATGCCCCTGTAGTTACTTTCTAGATTGCGAGAACCTGTTTTATGTATCGGATATATGATGCCTTTACACCAGGAGTTAGGAAAATCACCATTGTTTAGTATACCGTTAAATAATTTTGTCATTATGGGTGCTGTGGCGTCAGCAGAATGTTTCAGTATTTCGTTACACAGACCGTCATACCCTGGAGCCTTATTGTTTTGTAAATTTTGCATCGCGGTTACCAATTCTTGGACTGTAAATTCCCTGTTAATCTCATAAGGTATACCATGTGTACACTCCTCGTATTCGGTGTCGTGGCTCGTCAAAAAGTCATGGATATTGTCATAAACCAAGTCGGGAACGTTGGTGCTGTCAGGGTTTAGCAACTGCTCGAAATATGTATAGCATCTTTGCCCACAAATTTCGGGATCACTTGTATTCCTGAACAAGATGCGTTTAACAAGCTTCCAAAACTGACTTGGGTTTCTCAAGTTACTTTCTATACTTTCTCGCAGATTCTTCCGATACAACCGTTCTTTGTTATCATACATATCTTTAAAGTTCGATTTTGCATTTAAGTATCCATTTAAGTCTTCACGGGACTTGGTTCTACGATACCTGTTCAAGCATCTACTACGTTTCTGTTTTTGGTCTTGTAATTGCGGTTGCATGTAACGGCGGTTGCATTGGGTCGTTTTGGGTTTTGCCAGAAGGTTGCATTTTCATAGTTGATGCTGCAGACTGCTGCATCTAATACTATTACATCATCAACGCTGTTAAACAGTTTTGACGAAGCGATAAAGTAATCAATCAGACTAGATCCGCGAGGGGTGATAGATGTGAAATTCCCGGAACTGTCACCTGAAAAGCGACCATTTGTGATATGAAGTGATGGACATCGAGTGTTTTGCATAAAGCTAGTAGCGTCCGCCAAAATCTATTGACACTCTTATTTTTGTCGCATGATTTCCGTAAACGCCTACTGTCATGAAAATCATCTGGTTCGTACCAGTCTCCCATGGGGAGATCGTCTATAGAATCATCTATTATGTAATCAGGGAGCATACCTGTCCTGGCATTCATATCACCTATTAGCACGACCAATGGGAGACGTGTAGACTGATGCATGGCTTGAATGATTTCATTTTCGAGCAAGTGTACACCGTTATCTTCCTCTCTATAGAAGTTCGAACCATCTGGCGGGATATAACAAGCTACTACAATAATGGCTTCACCAGGGTGGAGAACCCCTGTCGGTACCAGCAAAAATACACCACACTGACTTTCTGGCAGAAGTCTCTTTGAACTATTTGCACTTCGTTTCTTTGCATATAGACTAACACCACCATTGTAATGACCAGTTGCGTGTTTTCTATAACCAGGGGTACTGAAGCAGGTATGATCGCTAAGTAAGTCAACATGTTCCACAGATTGTTTTGTCCATGTCTCAACTTAAACTACAATATCGTACTGGCTGAAAAAGTGGATAAATATTGTGTCATTTGCCACTGATTTCAAGCCTTCTATATTAAGTAATATACATTTAACATATTGCTGCGTGACATTGAGTTGGGCCGGGCCACAACCCTAGTATCTGGAGCAGGGAACCAGCTCCTCCCCGGTACTGTCCAGCTTGAAATCGCGACCCCCTGCGACCAACCTATCCACCTTGAGGAAACATCTGTAGTCTCTGTTTTGTGAATTCTCCTCTCGAAGTCGCACCATGATGAGCTTCTTCCTCGCCGTTCTTGTCTCGTCTGAGAAGTCCTCGACACACCTCACCTGGCCGAGCTCCGATCGCGTCGGTCGCGCCCGCGCTTTTTCCCTCGCAGTCGCGAGGATCTTTTCGCGCGTCTTCCAGGCGGAGAGCTTGCAGATGACAGGTCGCGAGCGTGACTGTCGCTGTCGCTCTGTCCCTGGGCCGTTCGAATCCTCCACTTCTGCACCCTCCGCTTGGATGACGTCATCAGCAGACCGTCGAGTCGTTTTCTTACCGAGTCGATGTGCCCGCTCGATGTCCGCCGATCCCAGGTCGATCTTGAGCTTTTCTTTCACCGCCTTCTTCACGTTTTCTTCACAATCTGACCATTTCTTACCGTTTTCTTCTTCTAGCCCATAAATGATGACATTATTTCGCCGCGATTGGTTTTCTAAATTGTCAACTTTTTTTTTGAGCTTTCTGTTTTCTTCTCTCAGGATTTCTCGCCGTATATCGTCTATTTCTTCTTTCCAGTCTAGTATCTCACCGGTGTTAGATAGCTGGGCTTGGCGCGGTCCCGTGCCACCTCCCCTTCCTCCCTTGCTGCCTTTCGGTGGTCCTGGGTTTGGCTCAATGCCCCCAGTAACAGCAGAGTTTGGATCAGCTGTTTACCTTGTGGTCGGCGATAGTCCGCTTGGTTCAGGGCGGGGGTGGTGCACTGACTGGTCAGTACACCAGACCCACGAAGGTCGGTTGCACTCGGTTGACTGTTTATTGTGGCCACGTTTGGGTGACTCTGGCTTAGAGCCACGCATAGTACACTAATTAACAGGCACCACCGCAGGCCAGCGGTCAACCCCGTTACCTTAATGGCCGACGTCATGGGCTTTGCAGCTTTAACCGGCATTGTGAAAGTCCCAATACGGGCCCTCCAGACTTGGGTTGGGATGCCCATTTGTACTTCTGTGGGGTGTTGAGACCTTCACAAATGGTCTCCAGCCCTGTTGTACTCGCAGAATCTCAATAAGTCTCTGTTATAAGGCGTAATGTCAGCTGTCAAAATATCACCGTCTCGTACGCTCGTGTCAACAACAAATAGGATATGGATCTATAGGTCAGTGACACAATAATTTTTGATTGATTGATGGTTAAACTAAGAAATATTTTCGCTCTGCTGTGAGTGCTAATTACATACTTCGTATTATTATTTGTCCAACAAATAGGCATGGTATTTTCACCTCTTTGGGAATGCTGAGTTTTCCTTTGTGTATTCTTTCATGTCTTATTGCGCCAATGTTGTCCCTTCAACAAGCCTATAAGTGCAGATATCTCCGCCAGGCGGCAGGAACCAGAACTGCGGATGCCGCCCTCCAAAATATAACGAGGTTTGTTGGTATCAACGGAGGGACTCGCGGCCGACATGGGGAGCCACGGTCAGCCCAAGTCTCGCGCCAGTAGAGTCCAAGGCCGTGAAGACCCCCCCCCCCCACCCCTCCCCCGACCACCCCCCGCCCGTCTCACCCAGCCCTTCAGTCCCCGCTTTGGCCCATCCTCGTTTCCGGCTGTGTGCGCCTGTTATCACACTCCCTACACAGTACAGCCGAATTGGCCTGTCAACTCGACACAAATCGTCATCGATTGCTCGTCGCATCGACACTACCTGTCGACAAGAGACAAATATATGGCGGTGAAATGGTGCGGCTATATCACATTTCTCGGTAGAGCCGAGACCAATTAGTTACATTTTTAGCTATGACTTGGTATTGCAGCCTGTCTCCGAACGATCGGTTCCCTTGGGAAATTATTTTTATATGTCCGTAGCCACGTAAAGATATGTGTCCATAATGACAAATATGATGGAAATGTGACCCTTATCAATCAACTGTTAAATATAAACATATAAATGCGTCCAGAACTTTAGAGGTTCTTTCGCGGATATGTCCGCATAATTAATGCAATGAAGACGGAACATGTTGTAATTGGTTGACATGGGATTTCGATTAACAGAGAACACTTTCCCCGAAATGCAAACTATACAAAAATCCAATCTAACTGCATTCATAATTTGGAACTGAAACCCTTGCATCTTGTGATTTTGGAGCATTTGCATCGAACTAAAAGAACAGTTGATTTCCCTTGCTTTGCGTCATATTTTTTATAATTATTGCTTAGAATCCATAATTCTCCTCTCTGCAATCTGAACAGACATTCCACAAAATATGAGCTGCATACCCTGCAGCCTAGCCTCCCGGTCTCTCACTGTAACGAGTTATTTGAGTCCTTTCCTAAGAACATTGGTTATTTACTCCCATTGGAATCCATTTATCACATCTGGTGATTTCGGTTGTTTGTTTCATCATATATAAAATATATATATTGATAAATAATAATACATTTGAAAACGTGATAAGGGCCACGGCATTCAGTATTTAAAGTATGAATTAGACAAAACGGTACAAATATATAAACATACCTGGCTTAACCACAGAGAAGATATATTACCTACTCCTTGGCTTAACTAGGTATGCAAATTGCTACGTGAACTATAACTTTTTAAGGAGAATATTTTCTTTTTATCGGTGTTATGTTATGGTACTCCACGTTTTCTTCAATTTAAGAATCACATCTCATATAATCTCGACTGGTTTCCCTTCAATGTGGAGACCACGTCCCCCTGCATATGTAACGGTTTCTAACGGATCTGGTGATCACACCCAACCGGCTTCTATCCTATATGGCGATTTCGTTTCACCGAATGCGGACTAGTTTCCCTGACCGCACTTTCTCCAATTTTGCGGGAATTTTCTATATAGACTCTATATCTCTATATCTCTCGCTTAATTCCGCCCACTCTGTCGCCCCCATCTCTTCTTATTTCTCTCGCGTCCGCCCACTCCGTAGACTCCATCTCTCAATATTTCTCCCGCTTTCCCTCAGATGTACCACTCACTGACTCTTTAAAAGTGTTTTTCCTCAGCCATCCGGATTGATGAAAATCAAGTTATCGATTTGTGGCGAGGAGCCAGAGTGTCACTATAGCGATGCTACTGTTTCCTCGCTAATGGGTCCTCTCTTGGCCAGTATTGATTTCAGGGGGTTCAATGTGAGTCCGGATATCTTCTTACAAGGCACATTTTATAGGTTCTCAGATGTCATTATATGTGGGTGAGTATGATCAATGTGGTGTGGTTGTCTAAGGGGACATTAAACGTCCGTCGTGTACGCTGCCAATATGACATGGAGTCCAGAGAACAGGAAACTGTAATGGCTGACATCTGTCTGTAAGCTGTTTGATAAGTGAACCACTCAGTGTAGCTCTAGTCCGAGATATTGAGGCGGTAAAAAGCTGATCAAAGTTATCTACACATTTACATAAAGCAATTGTTTAGTTTTGTACGAGATCCCTCTTTCCGATCGCTCTTCCATGTTATGACGCACCATTGTTTTAACATAGCTCACGCATGACTCGCACCTACCATTCAGTATAACTATCCATTTCGTGGGCTTTAGCATGGAATATTATGGAAGATAATCATATATACTTGACACTTGAGCGATAATATGGATGAGGCCGAAAACTACACAATCACCATACTTCGGACCAGTTCAACGACCCTGGAAAACAGTTAACATAACTCTAACATTGCTTCAAATGCCATGATAAATATGGTCAAAAATATATGTTTGAATAATTATAATGTCACCATAAAGATAGTCGAACAGTGGCCATAATCGTTCTTGATATCTCGTGTAGTTAGTTGACTGTAATACGATGAGGCAACTATGTGTTATCCGAAAAACTGCTTGTTGCAAGGGGAAAGGCAGCGGTTAATCACAGCCTAACATTATAAGCAGTCACTACTGCATGAACCTCACCTCAACATTCTTATGTTGGAGGGTAAGGAGACACGCACAGCTCTGCTCATCACTTTAGACCGATCCATACCCCGACTCTAAGCCCCGCCCACGCTTGTCCTTTTTCCTTAATTGTAAGAATCAAATTGACAATCTCTGAAACTGACAAGAACGTGACATGCTGCTTTGTTTGTCCGGCGTGTTTGTCCGACAAAACGCACGTGGAAGAGCTTTTTCCTCGCCCAAGATGGGATAAAAGCAACTGTGACGTCAGTGAATGATTGACAGCCTGGATCGATCTATTCTCGCTTGGTTTAAACATATTTTTCTTTGGCAATGGGCAACCAGGCAAAACCTGTACAAATTCCGCTTCATTCTCGTTTCACTGGAAACAGGTTCACGCAGAGTGTCTGTGCCCAATGAATTTACGGAACAAGTTCTTTACTGTGCCTCAGACTACCAGGACGGCCAAGCCTGCGTGGCCAACTTCTAGCGAGCTATTCTGGTACCATTGCCTTTTGTGAGCTGCTGCCGAGCCGCCATGGACTGGAAACAATTTCCTGATATAATGTCGGGAGGGGATTCCTGCCCAACACGCTCTGACGCATTTGGTTCCCCCTGCCACTCTGGGGGTTCTCTGGGCAGCCAGGTTTGATGTACATGGCTGGCGGAGACAATCACAATCCTTGACATCTATCAGTGAAGTCAAGGCTCACGTCATGCATAAGAATCTATTCTCAGACGTCTAGACAATCATAGCCTTAGGCGTTTGTGGCAATCGTCAGACCAAAAGCACGTTTACCAATTCCCGGATTGCTATTGAAATATCTAGCTTCTGACATTTATTACAAAATTCTAGCCTCAGCAGTTAATACGGCAAAGTTAAATCACAAACGCCCTCTTCTATTACATACGTCAGTACCGTTATTGCAGACACATGATAGGTCTATTAGACCTAGCTAAGACATATTACAAACGTCTAGGCCGTTATATGTCTACTGCTGATATCTAACTGAAAGGTCTTTTACGTAAGTCTAGACTGACATATATCTAGTTGAGATAGTTAAACTGGATATATGTGACAGACCCTTAGGCCGATACCTCTATTCGAGATACCCTTCTAGTTGAACACTTTTTACAGTTGAAAATCGTATCTCCTTTTTGCACCGGGATATAAGCGCCAACGACTATAACAGACATCTAGACTGACACGTCTATTCGACCTTTAAACGCTCTAATGTCTATTATTCACGTCCAGGCTCAGATGAGTATTTCAGTAATGTACACGCATGTCTGATCAGGGTAATTTATGCTTCATGCCCCTTAGCATAAATATACGATTCGCAGATCTATGAACATCATCGCATTACACACCTGTCGACAATCACACATATGCAAATATTGATCAATATTGTTTACCACAGACAGATGAGTCCTTACACCTTACACCACCTCTAGCCAAGTGACAATAGGACTATCGGCATACATAATCTGATGCGTTCCATGGCCTCCGAGCGCGTCTCATATGCGTGTCCCAAGCCGGTTTCACAGCGACCGCGCATGAATATGTGAGGAGGCAGACCGACCGACGCTGGGTGAGTAAATCGGCCAGAAGCTTCCGCGGTCTTCACTAGAGGCGTAAGAACCCGGATGGTCGATGCGGGCTCTCAATGAGGAAGGTCGTGGGATAAGACGGCGGGTCAAGGGCAATCAACCCCACCACCCGCTTTATTAGAGTCAGCGATTGTGATAATTGAATAGACTCCATCCGGAAAATTGAAATAATCCAAATACATATGCTGAGATACAAATTACAATAAAACTTGATATAAAGATCATTATTTACGATACTTAACTGCCTCGTAAATACGGGTCTTCACATTTCAACATGCATTATATCTTAAAACCTAATAATTCCTTTCAGCTGACAATTCTAAAAGTATCTACGCGTTTATGCTGTCATACTAATAACAATAGGGCTTAATGATACAATGATTATTTACGATATTTAAATGGCTCGCAAGCACGTATCATCCAGTTGCATATTTTGTATTTATTGCTTAAACCTAATGACCTATATCAGCAGATATTTGATGAAATTATGCTCAGACCCTGTTGACTCGCGTCGATGCAGAGTGGAGACGGTGTGGAGGAGGTGGTTTATTTCGTTGGCGGTTAAGAATCAAGTGAACCCCCTGTAAACTGCCGCTACTTCGTTTTCCACTTGTACGAATCCATTGTTTCTTCTGACCATCGGGTAGGGGTAATGTTACATAGTCCCATAATGTAGTACTCCATTAAGTCGCGCAGCCATAAAGTAAATTCTGAATAATCAGAACTATTAGGTCCAATAATTATTCCATAACAAAATGTAGAACACTTATTTAGAGTGCTTGAAAAACAATTGCTTCCTTGGCATATCTCACAGATTCCACTACATCAACGAGATAGCTTCTTCATAGAGGAAAGAAAGACACAGGCCTATATCCAATGCATTTATCATCGAACCTTTGAACCTAAGAATTCATTTCCCACTGACACGTTTTGTTTGACCATAGTAGCGAATTGACCATCACTCAAATCATGATGTCATAGCTTGGGCCCAAGGGTCGCGCACCGCAATATTGTAAAGCATTGTATTTGCCAAGTTAAAGGAGTGTAAATTATTGAAGTTTCTCCTGTCGCACCCGTTAAAAACTCGTTTGATTTATTGTGGTGGCAGGCCCCAATACCCCCCGCCAGTACACTCTAACTATGAACCCCATGGCTACCCAGCCACATCTAAGCAGAACAGGTTATGGACGAGGGAGTCGTCAGGAACACAACGCGTTTTGTTTGCTTGATGTTTATCAGGATACATTGCGGCGCACTCTTGCGAGCAATAATGATATGCTTTTGAATTGTTCTCACTCGCCTAGACGCCGTCATGTATACTATGAAGGGGTTTGTTGATATAAACCGATCCCCTCTCTGGGCGGCGGTCGTGAAGCAACACCTCCCCCCCCCCCCCAATCCCCGTCGTGTCCACCCCCCACCCCGCCACACGTTCACCCCGCCCGGACCACCCAGGCTGGACACACAACATACGACCCGGTCACGCGCCCCCATCGTTCACATCCTACACGAATCACTCAGCTTACACATCGGCCACCATGTGGCACCACTGGCGTCTTCGTCGCTTCCGGCTGCGTGCGCCGCGATATCATTAGCGCCTCTTATCTCGCTTCCTTCACGGTAAAGCCGAGTTGGCGTGTCAACTCCACACAAATCATCCTCGGTCGCCAGCCGAGTTGGTAATACCACCGGCGAAGGTCAAGTGGTGAAGGTCGAGAGATGCATTGAAAGGCGGGGATATCATATTTACATCCTATTAAATCTCGAGAAGCGTTGCCGCGGTGCTTCGATTTGCCTTTGGTATTAACAAACTGGTGTCATTTCTGTGCACAATGTGGGCCAAAGTCTCTGGGTCAGTGAATATCATGGAGCAATAATGTGAATGTCAGGTGAAACAATTCACGGATTTAGCTTCAAACATGATGAGGATACAGTCCGTAGGTCTGAGGAGATGGTTTATTCAATGGAGTCACGATCCATGTGTGTTAAAATAGCGAACATTTAGTTGGACAGTTACGAAAATATTGGAATAATCCTTTCTGGGGTTGCCAGGTTATTGGTAAATTCAGTACAATAGATATATCAAAAATTGTCATCATATGTTTATTCTACCATAAACATTCGTCGGGTACGTTGGAGTTTAAGTCACGCATTTCGCCGCTTTAATACTTGTGATATGGATAGGTGCTACCTAAAAAATGCGAGCCTATATTTATTAATTCAGATATTCCGAGGGGATACATCCCGATTAATATCCAACATTAATCTCGCTTTGGCTTGCCTTAAAGAATATCTTTGGCGGGATGACATATGCCATGCACGTGCTTGTCATATCATTCGGTTGCTTAGGAACTCCCATTGTGACTTCATGTTTATAACATTTTGACGTCACAACTACTCACTATGACAGCAGCTGATGGGCGGTCACCAAGAGCGCTCTGCTTGGCAACAGACATTGTCATTTAGCCCGTCGCTTATAAATAAACTTTAATTTGAAGTATACATCCAGTGTTAACATTGAATAATTTATTCGTTAATTTTGTGGGGCAGCTAATTTAATTATTAAAGACATGACATAATAGGTTTCGACCTCTCTTTGCTTGAATGCAGTTATGTACAGCTGATCTTTACTCCGAATCCGAAAACGTCTCATGGGGGCTGTTACGCAAAATGAAAGTCGTAAGCCTATGTTTGAAATGGACTGAATACGCATGCATGTAACCTTAAGAGCTCGCTTGCGCTCGCTTTAATGACACGACATAATGTAATTGGCATACATGGAAGTCCGACCAGTTAGACGAATGTTGATCCAAGAACAATTTAATTGCACACCTGAACAACTATAGGATGATTATTCTCATATGTTTGCAATCGTGTACTGACATAAGCAGCTATGATGACAGAACCAATATGATGGAAGTGTCTTATCATCATCTGTCGCGTAATAT
This sequence comes from Arenicola marina, assembly GCA_964019135.1. NCBI lineage: Eukaryota > Metazoa > Annelida > Polychaeta > Arenicolidae > Arenicola > Arenicola marina. Next base: position 39,855,759 of record OZ025257.1, on the reverse strand, counting down.
AAACATCCTGCCCTGCATAAAAGTCATTGGTAAGGTTGTAGCTCCGTTCACATATCTCTCAGCTTTTTCCAGAATAAGCAAAATATTGTAATTGACTGACATATGGCTCGGACCAACAGAAAATCCCAATGTTAAATGTGACAAGTAACTGTGCAAAATCTATCACTGAAAGATCGGGTTTGTAAACCATTCGAAAATAATTTGAGCTCTTGAACAGTAAGTAATCGTTTTTCTGACATAGTTCCCGCCCAAATATCCCACTACATCAACGATATTGCTTCTTCATAGAGGAAAGAAAGATATCGTTATATCCAACACCTTTCGCGTCGAAACTTTGAATCTTAGATTGCATTTCCCCGGAGATATTTGTTTGACGACAATAGAATATTGACCTTCACTCAAACCATTATGTCATGGCTTGGTCCTAGGGATCGTTATATAGAAAACGTTCCATTTTGCATGTGATGAAATATAAATGAGATGTCGATTTATAAGTTGATGCATCCGTTAAAAACTAGTTTGTTTCATTGAGAGGATATGCCCCAATGACACCCGCCAGCCTAGACAGCATATTATGTCGCTCCAGTCATATTAAGTCTAAGTGAAACAGGTTATGGATGAGTGAGACGTCAGAAGTTCCATGCAATAATGGTATGCTTTGAATTATGATCACTCCTCAGCATACAGTCATGTTATTTGTTAACATGACCATGACCTCTTTAGGTCATAGCTATAGGTCATAACTATATAGCTTTAGGTCATCGCTTTAGGTCATAGCTATATTTCCATTTTTTCATCTCTTTAGGTCATAGTCATAGGTCATAGCTACATAGCTTTAGGTCATAGCTTTAGGTCATAGCTATATATAGCTTAAGGTCATAGCTATATATAGCTTAAGGTCATAGCTATATTTTCATTCTTTTATCTCCTATTGTGCCGATGCGATCCCAGCAACAATCTTATATCGTCATAAATCTCCGCCAGGGAGCAGGACCCTGGACTATGGACGCCGCCATTCACACTATAAAGGGGTTTGTTGATTTAAACAGAGGGGCGTGTGGCTTACATGAAGCGACACGCTGAGCCATTGTCCGCCCAATAAAGTCTCTCCCCGCTCTGGGCCGGGGTCGTGAAGCTGGCCTAACCCCTCCCCTAACCCCCAAACCCACATCCACCCCAACCTCACACCCAACGCCACCCTTAACACCCAACCCAACTAACACCCGTATCTCACGGTAAGTTTAACGCCCGGACTTCGTCCAGTGGATTTTCGTATGGGTTGTGAGATAGCATGTTTTGACATGGGGAACATCTAATGGGACATTTGAGAAGTAATTGGGTAATATATATTCAGCGCTTGCTGTCTGCCACTCTTTCCCAGTAGAGGCAGTGCAATTTGCATAATTAATATAAACGTTCGCTCCCCTTTCCCTTGATGAATAATTGCCGGAAGTATTACCCTGGCATTCGCGCCTCCCATTGATTCCACTACATCTACCACATTATTTCTTTATATGGCAAAGAAAGACAGATTGATATGAATCAAATTTCCCGTCGAACCTTTAAACCTCAGAGTTTATTTCCCCAGACACACCTCAGTCGACCATAGCAGCTGAATAATAACCAACAGTCACAACTTGGTCACCGTTTGGTTCGTGGGGTCGAACACCAACTACAGGGAAGAACGTTGTTTTAATATCATTTTGTGCATCTTATTGTGTCCTTACTTGTGTATATGCAATATGATGATCACTCAACGGTGACTGGTTTCTCTCATGTGATGATCAGGTATCCAGGAAAAGAGATTGATTTTTCTCCAATTTACGAATCACGTCTCATAGAATCTCAACTAGTTTCCCTTTGATGTGCTGACCACGTCCCACTGAATCTAAACTGGTTTCCATGGGATATTACATCCAACCGGCTTCCATCCAATATGGCGATTCCGTTTTGCAGAAAGCGGACTAGTTTCCCGGATAGCACTTTCTCCAATTTTGCGGTAAAATGTTGTATATAGACCCTATATTCTCACATCTCTCTCACTTAATGCCGCTAACTCTGTCTACCACATATCGCCATACCTCTCTCGCTTCCGCCCACTCTGTCGCCCCCACCTATCCATATCTCTCTCGCTATCCGCCTACTCCGTAGACCCCATCTCTCAATATGTCTCCCGTTTTCCCTCAGATGTACCGCTCACTGACTCTTCCCAAGTGTTTTTCTTCAGCCATGCGTATTGATGAAAATCAAATTATCGATTTTGTGGCGAGGCATATCGAGGTGCCGGAGAGTCACTCTATAGCGATACTACTGTTTCCCCGCTAATGGGTTGTCTCCTGGCCAGTATTGATTCCATGGGGTTCAATGTGAGTCAGGATATCTTTTTACAAGGCACCTTTTGTAGAGGTTCTTAGGTGACATTATATGTTGATGGGTGTGATCAATGTGACTTGTCTGTCTGAGGGGACAGCCCACGTCAGTCGTACATGCTGTCAATACAACATGCCGCCAAGAGAACAGGAAACTGTAATGTTTGACATCTGTCTGCAAGGCGTTAGATAAGTGAGCCACTCACAGTATACGGCATGGCGTTAAGAGACCAGGAAACTGTAATGGCTGTTATCTTTCTGTGAGGTGTTTGATAAATGAGTCACACACAGTGTGACGTTAAGGTTATATGGTAATGTAGTTCTAGTCTGAGAGCGTTAACAAGTTAAAAGCTAAATCAAAGTTATCTACACATACACTTTGGGTAACTGTGTAGTTTTGCAACTGTAGTGTAGCTGCCTGTAATGTTGTGAATTATCTTTGCATCGTCGAAAAAGCTGTTAATCTCAGCCAAACATCATCACAATTAAGTCACCAGTGCATCCACGTCACTTATGGCTTCGGCATGGCCCAAAGCCATGACGCTACTGGAGGCCTAGAAATGAACGACATTCTCATGTTGGAGGGTAAGGAGAGGTCATTGAACCCATTGAAGCCACACGCACGGCTCTGCTCATCACTTTAATCTGATCCATACCCCGACACTAAGCCCCGCCTGCGCTTGAGTCCGTTTTCCTTAACCGTGAGAATGAAATTAACAATCTCTGAAACTGACAAGAACGTGCCACGCTGCTTTGCTTGCCCGACGTGTTTGTCCGACAAAACGCAAGTGAAAGATTTATTCTCGCTTGGTTTAAATATATTTTTATTTGGCAATTGGAAACCAGGCAAAGCCTATACAAAGTCCTTTTGTTTATTCTCGTTTCACTGACCACAGGTTTATGCGGAGTGTCTGTGCCCAATGAATATACAGACCAAGTTCTTTTCTTCGCTGTGCCTTAGACTACAAGGAAGGCCAAGCCTGGATGGCCAACTTCTGGCGAGCTATTCGGGTACCATTGCCTTTTTTGAGCGGCTGCCGAATCGCCATGGACTGGAATCAATGTACTGATATAATGTCAGGAGGGAATTCCGTCCCAACACGCTCTGATGCATTTGGTTTCCTCTGGCACTCTGGGGGTTCTCTGGGCAGCAATGCTTGATGTACATGGCTGGCGGAGACTATCACAATCCTAGACATCTATCAGGGAAGTCAAGGCTCTCACGTCTTACCGAGGAGTCTAGCATCAGACATATATTAAACATTTCTAGCCTTAGAGGTTTGTGGTAATCGTTTGACCACAAACACGTTTAATACTTCGCTAATTGTTATTAAAAGTGTCTAGCCTCTGACGTTTGTTTGACAGAATTCTAGGCTCAGCGGTTTATGAGGCAAAATTATATCACAAACGTCCTCGTCTATTACATACGTCATTTACCTTAATTACAGTCACATTGTTCCTAGCTAAGTTCTATTAAAATCGTCCAGGCTGTTATATGCCTATTACTAATATCTAAACTGAAACGTCTCATACGTAAGTTTAGACTGACATATATCTAGTTTAGAGACACCTAGGCCGATAGTCTATTCGAGCTCTAAGTTCCAACGACTGTTGCAGACATCTATTCCAGCCACGTCTATTCCAGCCACGCCTATTCCAGCCTTAAAACCCCTAATGCCTATTACTTTATAAGCTCAGATTTACTATTTCGGTAATGTACATGTATGTCTGCTCAAGGTCCATTATAGACTTCATGCCTCAAAGCATATACGATGCGCAAATTTATGACATTCATCACATTACACCCCTGTGTCCATACACCTGACACCATCCCTAGCCAAGTGACTACAGTACTACCGGCCTATATAATATGATGCGTTCCATGGCCTTCGAGCGCGTCTCATATATATGCGTGTCCCAAGCCGGCTTCACAGCGGCCGCGCATGAATATGTGAAGGGGCAGACCGACCGACGCTGGGTTGTTAAATCGGCTAGCAGCTTCTGCGGTCCTCGTCAGAGGCGTAAGAACCCGGATGGTCGATGCGGGCTTTCAATGAGGAAGGTCATGGGATAAGACGGCGGGTCAAGGGCAATCAACCCCACCACCCGCTTTATTAGTCTCCGATTGTGATAATTGAATAGACTTCAGCCCCCGGGATTGTTCGCTCAACTCAGGCGCAGCGCATCTATTGACACAATAACTCAGTGGCCCGGATCTTGGCCGAGACGCAGCCCCACTTGTCGATAATCCATACAACTTAACATTCAAGGACAAATAGTGTATTTAGGCCACCTCCTCAACTCTCGTAATTCTGGCAATATCATGGGCGTTTCTGGGCGCCACGGCGGTCTCGTGTCTGACATTAATATTGATTTCAGTGTTAATAATAATCACTTAAAGATACGATCGGTCGTGTATTGGTTTTATCGCATCTACAGTTGACAGATGGTGAGGCTGTATCTATTTGTCTTTCCAGTTGTAAAGCACCATCCTTATCAGGTGAAGGGTCGAAGGGAAGCTGTCACTGTTAGCTTTGTGAGGTCCGACGTAACAAAGGTACTGATACCGAGAGACGGTGTTACATGCCACTTTTGTTATCACATTGACTTATACCGGGACATAACAGAAAAACATATACTCTGTACTAAGTAGTACGTTACGATATATATGTTCAGTATGCTCTGGCGGTACAAAACAGGGGGCGGGGGAGGGGGCAAGGGGTATTTCCGTTTCTCGGGAATGGGTTTTTTCATTTCACCGTGATCTGGGAACGAGGAAAATAATTCTTCGTGAACTGGAAATGAGATAATAGCCGACCGTCGTGATCAAGGCCTTTCATTGATGATGAACTGAGAATTTTAATAGTGAAGAAGCGTGAATTGGGAAATTGCCAATTTATACCATGTCGATCTATCCGCCCCTTCCATTGTATGGGGGGAATTCTCCATTGAATTCATCGTGACTCGGGAAGAAAGAAATTTATTCTGCGTGATTTGTGAACACGACCCCGCCTTGTCCCCCCCCCCCCCGCCCCAGAAAACGGCGAATTAACGAATAAACCTCTTCCTTTTAGCTGTCAATAAGTGTAGTGGTTAATCTATATAGGCTTTTCGGCTTATATATCATATATGTTGTTATTACTATGATTATAGGGGATTTCTTCCCCAACGCAAATTTACTACTTTATCATTTTCTAAAATTCCTCCGTGCCATCCTGTTATTGTCGACTTTTATTGCAATCTCTATCTATAAATGATATATCATTGCCATAGAAGAAAGTCATTTGATGAGATTTATTTGCCCCAGGATGATGCCGGACAACATATTGCCAGTTCGCTCCACCTCACCAGACCGCAACGACCGTTGAATTTCTACCGCCAGTCCCATAACCCCGAGCCATAGCTTGTATTGATTAACATTCATCCTCATAATTATATCTCGTATTGTGTCGACATCAATCAGTCTGCGGCCAGACAATCTGTTGATTAGCCTACAGGACGTGATGACAAGGTAAACACTTTACAGCTGGCGGTGTATTGAGAGGTCGGGAGGTCGGGGGTCGAGTGGGGTGACTGAAGGAGGGCCACATGTGTGACATTAGCAGCATGGGAGAATACTTCATTAAGGCGCGTCTAACAAAAGTGCCCGGATGATGCGCATTCATGGCATTGGCTCCAGTGCGAGATAAGTGTATCTCGGCCGAGATAGCGAGATATGTGTATCTCAGCCGAGATAATGAGATAGGTGTATTTCAGTCGAGATAGCGAAATAGGTGTATCTCAGCCGAGATAGCGAGATAAGTGTATCTCATGACGTAGCTAAGGGAAGTATGAAACAGTAGATATGTGTCCAGATAATACCATCTGGTACGAGAAGCCATGCACTCTTGGGGCGTCGATTTTAGGCAGTTTCAGCGTGAGATAATTGAGTTATATACGTTTCAGAAGTATACCTATGGCCATTTGTAATGTAGTTGTCATATTGGCATTTTACATAATGCTGCTATATTAGCGCCAATGGCTGACCAACCCAGTTTGAGACTGGCAAGCAACCCTTATATAATTGCTACCCTCATCACATCGATGTCCTCTCGTTTGGTTCACACTGTTGATTTATTTATGTATTTATGTGCAATGGTGCAATACAACCCCATAAAGAAAATCACAGCATGAAATAATGAAACCCAGCCCTCCGTGGGTTTAGCACTCTAAATAAAAGTCTCAATTTTTATGCTTAATATCACAATATACACAATATCACAATATTATGTAATAGTGCAAGCATACATACATTATTCCTTATTCTCCTGGCCTGTGATGTCCGTGTGTTGTCGCAGGATAAAGATCCCATGTCCCTCTTCGCAAAGAGCAGGGGGTCACCCCGGGGACATGGCTCCGCTCTTTACCTCTTTCCCCCACTGACGAGATATGACCAGAATTTGTTCAAGCGTCCTGAACATACAACCAAACAACCCAGTATCTAACCTGGTCTGACGTATCTTGTGCTAGTTCTCGCGCTTATCATGATGGACTGTGCCATGGTTTGCCAGAGCCTACTAGTAATCCGAGTCTTCTTTAATGTCTAGAAACACCATTGAGTCAGCCCTAGAGACATATTCGTCCAGTTGATATTATAACGACGGTAAAACCGTTTTCTTGAGGACGCCCTGCCCTTGATAGGATGAATGTGTCCATGTCAGCGCCGCAGGTGTATTTATTTAATGATAATTCATGGTAGACGCCCAGAACTTGACCAAGATCACAATGAAGATGTTGATTTCCCAGTGATTTCACGACTTAGTCGACTAAAGCTACCATGTAAATGACGGGCAGTTTTAGCCGACTGAGCCCCGTAGCGGGCTAAACTATGTTTTTCCTTCTTACCCACCATCCAAATGATTCCGGAGCCGTCTGATGATCTAAACCCATAATGAACCGGGGAAAGTGTTCACACCTGGCCCGTAAGTTGGAAACCGCGGAGGCCAAATATTTTGCCCCGCTCCATTCTAATGATCTATTCTTGAGCGTAACAGGCTATTTGGCCCGCAGCTGAGATCGTCATAATGCACCCATATCGTTCATGTGCGCTGCTTCTTTTAATTCCTTACGAGCACGTGGATTGATGGTTCGATCGACCCCCGCTGTAGCCATGTCTGTGTGGTCGCATGATAAACATCCGATGTCCCCCTTCTCAAAGAGTAGGGGTTTATCCCCAGGGACGTGGCTCCACCCTCCCTTCCTTCTCCCATTTCCATTGACGCAATTTGACCGACAGTGGTTAAAGCGTCCTGATTATACAACCAACCAATCTTTCCTTGCGAATATTCGTGGCCAGGATTTAAACACGGTACAAAAACTAATTTTCTATTAATGAGGATGTGTGTGCATTATTATTAGTATCAATGGTTACATTTGCGCTTGGACATGGTCGCTTCGCCAGCCTATGGAAGGAGGTGCTTTGCCAATGCTAACGTTCCATCATATCCCAGAGATATACGTTCCCGGACGATAACGATATATTGAAAGATATTACTAATACCTTTGATATAGTGTTGTGTTCTATCTCCATGTAGTGCGTTATGATCGCTTCATTGGTTTTACTCAACTGCATATACGTGTATGCATCAACACATTACACATATGTTAACGGCTCCAGACTTTGATGAGGTAACTATACAACATTGAGCCAAACGTTCTTAATACTGGCCCGGGACAGTGTCAGGCCAATCAGGAAACGTTTGACAAACCCATATTGTACATACTAATATGCAAGCACCCCGTTTAGGGCGTGTTCGATTTACATGAAACCAAAATCGGTTTGCCGAACTAACTGTTCGACAGGAGAAGAACCGAAACCGGTTTGCTCGAAACCGTGAAACTATCGAGAGAGCTGGTTTGACGGTCTCGGTTCCGCGGAACTGTCAGTTCAATGAACACATACACCATAGTTAGTCATAAATGTAATGAATAGAAACTTTTGGGAAAAGGTATGAGACTAATTTATTTGCGGGAAGTCCAATCGCGGGTAGAAAATGAAACAGACGGCATATTTATGCTGGCATAACTTTATAAGCACATGGCCGTTGCCAAAATACATGCTGAAACTGTAAACAAATGTGTTCGCCTTTGGGTGGGCCAACCATTGAAACCTGTTTCAAAACCGGTTTTGGCTTTCAGTCGGTTTCAGGTAAATGAAATACGCCCTTTGAGACGCCTTGTAGGGATATGTGGACCACGTAGGACAGGGAGATGAGACGGGTGTGGGAAGGGGGTGGGGGCAAAAGGCAAGTCTTGCGTAACTGATATTAACAGGCCCTGCTTTCGTTTTTCGTTTGATAGGCAGACAAGCGTGGTATTGGGACAATGGAAGTAGCGATGAGGGTTGAGGGTTGAACCGGCGCATATCTAGACAAACCGGCAAATATCTGTACATATCTATAAATGTCTAGACCACCCGGCTCATATATAAAATTCTATAATACTATATAATTATACTATATGTGCATATCTTGGTACATCGTTTCAAATTCAGACCAAAAGAAGGATGGCGATACATTCGTATTTAATTCATGGTCATAGAGAAGCATAAACTCACGTGCTTCCATGATGAGATTCTCATTGTGCCATTGTCCCAACGAAAAGCACTCAACCATGCATGCAATACGTCCTCGAACACAGACGCCTATGTAAAGCTTTAAAGCGCACATGTCAATTTTGTGCCACCGGCATGTTGATTAATTTGTTTGGCCAACGTCGACATTTTAAGTAACTGCATAGTATGGTTGATGACAAAGAACCTTTTCAGATGAGTGACATGCATGACTTCATAATATAAAACATATATAACATTAATCTGCACAGGAGCGGGAAGCACTGCTACGAAGATATACTGACTAATTGCCATAAAACTGGAGTTTCACAGCATGGTGGCGTTTCTTTCTTCCTCACAAATGTTTCAATACGTCTGGGAAAGACTCTCTCGTGGCCCATGGTGGTAACGCGGTTTTTAAGACTTTATCTGGTCTCAGTGACTTCAACCCCTCTACCTTCCATTCGCCCACCCGCCGCCCTCCACCCTCCACACTCCACACACCAACCTCCATACTCCACACTCCACCCTCCACCCTCCACCCCCTCCCTTCCCCTACCAACAACCGCAAGCTTCGACCCGGCGAAAGTTGTGAAATGATACATACACATTACAGACTCTCATAGACGTTGTGACCACGTGGAAATGTATGTTTGTTTGACGTTGGCCGGACGTTTTCAGATAGCGTTGTCCGATATTCAGTCCAGTATTCAAATTGTGCCTTCTGTGAGAAACAACTGCGTCTATGATGAAGTAATCAGAAGCACGATTGTCAAATACAATCAATTACATATTGTTTCTATGATGTCAAATTTTTCAGGTAACGTCCTAACGTTGGGAAAACGTCCACTCTCGACTTCTCACAATTTTGTATTTATAACAACTGCTACACGCAGCCAAATTTTATTGGTCACTACACATGGCAAAGATTCTATGTTTATGGGATAAAGGCTAGCAAATGATATGTCATATAGGTAAAACCTAAAAGGGCGACTGCAACTATTTTTGGATTGAAAAGTTCTACTATTTCTAGACTAAAGTAGGCCTACTGACTGTCTGAATTACCTGGATATATTTAGAAAGAATATGGAACGTGTTGCAGATTTCTAGTGCCTATAATGATCACTAATATAAGTGGATTCATAATGCATAACTAATGCAGCTACTGGGAAAGGTATGAAAACTATATGGGTGTTTAAATCTGTAATGAGGTGGATACGCATAAACTGCATGTCAAAGCAAATGAAAATGTAGGCCTGTATGTTTAATTCAAATAACAACACAGATTGAGTTTGCTCCTATGATCATTAATAAAGCAAAACTGGCATGCAAAAACTATAAATGGTCAATAGCAGATTGTGTGATATATTTCATATGTTAACCATATGGAATGCATAACTGTATTTTCGCTAAATCGTTACATTATAACATATTTAATGCCCCATAATTGAACCATCAAGATAATATTCAACTTAAACCAAATTAGACTAAATTAGACTTAAACAATGAAACCTTGAAAGTAAGAGAAAAGTTAAACGTCTATATTTTCATGGAGAATAGATGACTCACATCTTTCTAGGATATGACATATCCTTTACATGGTAGAAGTATAACCCTATGAGTTGGGGGCATGACCTTGCAAACAAAGAAAATTGAGTGACATAGATACAGTATGACAAGATATGAATGTTACATAAAGCACCATTCAACTGCATAACTATGCCGCCCTTATTACCAGATATGTGTAAAATTTGACTCCGGCTAGAATAGTCACTTTGACACAATTTTAAACAGTGTTTTTGTGTTTTTGTGTCAAGCAATTGGTAATTGAACAATTTGAATATACTATACAGACAATGATTGTCAAGCTTGATACAAAATCAGATCAATTATATATATCAAACTTGGAAATTATAAAAGGATGATCCTATTATGCAATGTAAGGTTTTGAAGAAACAAGTTTGTATGGTAAATTAAGCTGGTAAGACAATTTCATGGCAGTGTACACGTGCTAGCTATAAAGCAATTAACAATATAGCCATATTACCACCTTGCTGGATAAATTAAAATCACATTTAAGATATGTGGTTAGCAGTAGTTTGACCAAATCTCAGACAAAAAGAATTTCAAATCCTAAATGTAATTAGCACCTCTGCAACTTACATGATATGCTGGAAGCCAGTTAGATTGATAAGAAATAAAACCATGGTAATTGGCTGAGCTAGATGTGACAACTACTCTAATCATGCTAACTGTGAAAATCATTTTACTATAAGTGATCAGCATCTATTAACTGCCATTATATATATTTATATAAATGCAATATTAATTGGTATTTCCGCATGGGAACAAAATAAAAAAAACAGGCACAAAATAAACAACTTTAGGCTGACAGTAACACTTGAGCAATTTTACTCTGTCTTTTTTTGGCAAACACTTTTTAATCTCTCTTATAGAACTAGGCTAAATTAACAGACAACAAGTGGATAAATGACATGCAGTTATTAAGTGTTCAACATATAACATGCTTAATATATAACACATATAATTTTTTAATACCTATATATATGCAAGGGTTATAATAAGCCTAAGGAATATCATAAATATATATATTAAAATAAACTCCCTCTAATTTACGGTACTGATTGATGCTAATGGCATGCAAAAAAGGCTGATTTTCAGTCAAAAGTAAGTTATTGGGAACAAAATATTTTGGGATAATTTTAGTTTACTTGTAAAATATCTTTCATATTGAACTTTTGTTAATGTTTGTGATTGTGCAGGTACCAGTGATGGTGACCTAAAGTAAACTTGCCTTGATGACTTTATTCATATAAATTGGAAAAACCTGCACCGAAAGGTTGTATAAATGGATAACTTTTTTTTGCAAGATTCTAAGCAAACTAATATTACCAGGTTTTTCCGCTTGTGTATATGTGGCAGCGTATATAGTCTATTGGTAATTGACAATTGTTTATGGAAATGGTGTTTGGCATATCAATTGCCAATAGCATTATTTTTGTGTCTCTTAGACTCTTAGACAATGCCTGATAATTATCCCAAAGTTATTCATTTATCAGCGCTGAAGAAATTAGAAAAAAGCATGTAAAGTTTAGCCTTGGATTTTGCAAACAAAATTATTGTTAATATTTCCCATCTGATTGTGCGTAGTGGCTGGTCCAGAGAGATTGAAGAGGCCTTGGGTGGTGGGGCACGTCTGCCTGCAGCCCCCCACCCCACATTTTTGGTGTCCTTTTTCATTTGCAAATTAGGACTTAGTCTTTAGATGCCATCTTAGATATAAACATGATAAACCTGCCAATTTTTGCGTGCACCTTGTTACGGTTAAATTGCTGCCAGGGCATAAAATTTCAAAGAAAATGGACGATTCCTCCCCCCCCCCCCCACACACACATTCCTGGATCCAAGCCTGGTCAGACTGAACGTGAAAATTCTAGTCATGCGGCTAAGCTAGCCTAAAATTAGGTGACAGTAAAATTGCTAGGGTCAACAGTCATTGGCACTGACACAGTGACGGTGCGCGTTTGACACAGTGACAGCCTGACACAGTGAAAATGAGTCACACTGACCACACCGACGGCGATGGGTGGCAGTGCAGTCAGTTCAACAGCTCAGGCTCAGCTGTCAGAACGACAGACGAAATGGCGATTTTAAGCAGTTTAAGTGAGCAGGTGAGCAAAGCTAGCAGCCCAGCCATTTTGTTAAACGGAGACGCTCATAGTTTACGATGCCGGTAGGTGGCGTTCCGTTTACGGGGGCGACTGTGCATGTGAACGCAAACCAGTCAGTGAAAGCGGAAAGAGTCAGTTTCAGGTCGGGCATCAGTCTGACAAGTAGAACACAGCCCGAGCGCCCTCTGCCGGGAGTGTGGCAAGGAATATTTAGCGAGGTGCGGATCGTTCAACTCATAAATGTATTGTAATTTAAAACGTAAATGAAGTTTTAGCGTTTCAATAATTTATCAGTTACCTTTTTGAGGTAGATAATTTAATTATTAAAGACTTGATATAACACATTTCGACCAGTGTTTAGAGGATAATTTTGTGGTTCGAATCCGTGGAAATTTGCTCCTAACTCAGAAACGTCTCATGGGGGGTTACGCGAAATGAAAGTCCTAAACTATGCTTGAAATAGACTTTGATTATGCATGCGCTTGCGCTCGCTATTATTTTAATTTTTGCGACAAACGTTGAGATGACTTTGAGATGACGTGACGTGATATATACAACCAAAAACCATCGTTGACGAACGTTGTGTGTTTGCTCGGCAGGTGCCGGCCCATTACCCCACTTGCTGCCTAATTCTCTCGCTGCGGCCGATTGAGTGCCAAAAAAAAGTTCATCATATAATTCGATACCTTGAAGTGTTCCCCCCCTGCCACCCATATGCCCCCCATATCCCCCCCCCACCCCCTCCCACATAGTCCATTTCAAAATCCGGCCCTTGCATTGATCGGGCGTTGATGTTATATTCCGAGGCCTTTTGCTACATCCGCAAATCAGACATATCCCGTTCCGTGGCCATTGATATCTATCACATCGTTTCCACATTAACTACCACATATCTTTTTTTTTCGCAGTAATATCGGATTGTATGGTGGAGTTATATAACAGAAACACAACAGAGCAAAACACGTAACGTAACTATATATATATTACATATATCAAAGTATATAAGTATTAAATTATCCATTGTGTTCATTTGTCATGGATGCTTGATCTCTTGCAATGTACTGACGGGGCCACAAAACAGTAATCCTGAGAACCCGACAGTTGTTATGTTGCCAAAGATTCAAGATTTGGGCGGCGGGGTAGGGGGTTACCCTCGCATTCTGGTAAATTATAGGTAAGATTGACCTATATTGGGAACTATATATAGTCGGCGTGGACAAAAGTGATCTGACCGGCTCGTTTTCTAATATCACATTGGAAAACAATTCACTGACGGAAAATGATTTCTGTTGCGGATAATGTAAATATAAATCACGGGGTTGCAAATGGTGCCCAGAAACATGCAATGTGTGCACAGGGATGGCCTTAAACACAAATCCATCCGATTAATATAGTTTTACTGGTCTATGAGCCAAGTTGGAGGACATCTTCCTATATCAAGCTGGAGGCCGGTCCGATAGCTAAGTGGGAAAGAGCGCTCGCATTGCGTGGTCTGGCCACCTGAGAGGCTAACGGCACGTGGATCGATGGTTCGAGCCCCGCTGTGGTCATGTCTGTGTGGTCGTAGGATAAAGATCGGATGTCCTTCTTTTCAAAGAGTAGGGAGTTACTCAGGGGACATGGCTCCACTCCCTTCCTTCTTTCGTTGACGCAATATGACCAAAAGTGGTTAAAGCGTCCTGAATATACAACCAACCAATCTGCGTCAAGATAGGGATGTGACCACCGCCCAGCTCGCCATGTCCCACAATGCAACCGCGTACGTATAGACTGTAACCGATCCCCATGGAGTCACGTGATTGCTATTACCCTCAAGGCACGGCCGGTTGGGCCGGCAAGTGCCCATTTCCGCTAGTGTCGCAAAAAACAGCGTGACCCCTAACAGTTGCGATGTGCATAACTGCACACAGACGGAGTGAGCCGCTAAAGTGACCAAAATAGAACTACTTTTATTTATCACGCTGGCCCAGATTTTCCATGCAATGGGTTTTATATTGTCAAGAATAATATATGCCCCCCCTTGGAAAATTCCTAGATCCACCCCTGAATACAGTACACTCTGCTTAATTGCAACTTCTGTCTGTCAGCAAAAAAAGTTGCAATTAACCGAAGTTAATTAACCGAAGCGATTATCCAAAGTTGGCGATTTTGACGGGTTAGAATGGATTACATTTACATCCATGTACGTGTACACGTACGGGGTTTACATAAGATCAGATACACATGTATTCGCTAAACATTCTTTATAAAGCACTGCTGTTCGAAGTTGTTTGGCCATGATCGTATATAGTGAAGCCGTATTTTGTGTCTGAAGGCTTTATAGGCGACAGCAGCATCTCTTATGTTATTACGTCTCACATCACAGCGAGGAATAAAAACCCAAAAGGGATTTGACACATTTCATTACACATGAAGCTAGCTCATGCATGTTGTAATGTATTTCACATATAAACAACATCTCAAGTCTTATAGTCTCCATAACGAAAGGGGGGGGGTGGGGGGCCTAGCAGTTTACAGGTTGCAGGGCAATGAGATTATGCACACTTCTTTGAATATAATCACGATCGCAATCATCACCCATCACTCTTGTCTCAGGTTAAAAAAAAAAACGTCATTTCAAAATATAATATGATTGATGTCAACCAAGGAACTTGGAAACGGGTGGAGGGGGGGGGGGAGGGGGGGTCAGCTCTGTCAAAATTGTCCGTACATAGTAAAAGGCAAGGCCAAGAAAGGTTGAGTTTCGAATCCCCAAGAGTCTCACCCTATCGCCCCATTGGCGTAATAAAATTGTCAGTACAACTTGATGGGATTGAATCAAAGGGACAGCTTTTCTTAAAGTTTCATCAAATAAAGTACATTTCACTTGGCGTTAGTGACATAGTACAACTATTATGTCATGACAGGTTACTGACCCCGTTTCTGATTAATTCATAGAGAACCAACTATTTACGAATTCAGACCCTGCCGCCATTAACAAGTGGAATTAACTACTTCCAAGGAGAGGACACTTACTGACACTTGTCTAGACATATGACGGCCAATGCAGCGTGACAACCAGAGAGCATCAATAGCGTTAGAGAACATGATAAAACTTACTCTCCTCTCTATTCTGCGCGCCCCAACCAACCTGCGGCATCGCCCTCACCACTGATAAAAACTGAGAATAAAAAATCTTGAACTGGCTACCCACATGATCGACCTAGATCCACCCTACCCCCTTCCCTTCTCGCCTGCTCCTAAATTAGCCACCACGAGTTAAGCGCTATGCTATGCCCTCCGCCCCCCTCCGCCCCCTCCGCCGCTTTACCCCGACCCCCGGCCCAAATTCTACCAAATGTGCTGACTCCCCCCCACCCCACGCCTTTCCTGGCAATATAGCACGCATTGAAATCCGGCTGTCACTCCACTAACTTTAATACGCCGGGTGGTATAAATCTCAGGTGTGAGGAGGCAAACAGCTACAAAGACCGAGAGGGTTTCACTGGAGTGGTACGGTCCCCTGATAGCTCCCACAAGGCAATAAGCGCCACCATGAGCTACTACACGAGATACTACGAGGGCACCACTACACCGAGGTAAGACAGTCACACACTCCACTACTATACGAGATACTACGTGGGCACCACTACACCGAGGTAAGACAGTCACACCCTCCATTGCTACACGAGATACTATGTGGGCACCACTACACCGAGGTAAGACAGGCAGACACTCCACTACTACACGAGATACTACGAGGGCAACACTACACCGAGGTAAGGCCGTCACACACTCCACTACTACACGAGATACTATGTGGGCACCACTACACCGAGGTAAGACAGTCAGACACTCCATCGCTACACGAGATACTATGTGGGCAGCACTACACCGAGGTAAGGCAGTCACACACTCCACTACTACACGAGATACTATGTGGACACCCCTACACCGAGGTGAGGCAGTCACACACTCCACTACTACACGAGATACTACGTGGGCAGCACTACACCGAGGTAAGGCAGTCACACACTCCACTACTACACGAGATACTACGTGGGCACCACTACACCGAGGTGAGGCAGTCCCACATTCCACTACTACACGAGATACTACGTGGGCACCACTACACCGAGGTAAGGCAGTCACACACTCCACTACTACACGAGATACTATGTGGGCACCAGTACACCGAGGTAAGACAGTCACACACTCCACTACTACACGAGATACTACGTGGGCACCACTACACCGAGGTAAGGCAGTCCCACATTCCACTACTACACGAGATACTACGTGGGCACCACCACACCGAGGTAAGGCAGTCCCACACTCCACTACTACACGAGATACTACGAGGGCAACACTACACCGAGGTAAGGCCGTCACACACTCCACTACTACACGAGATACTACGTGGGCACCACTACACCGAGGTAAGGCAGTCCCACATTCCACTACTACACGAGATACTACGTGGGCACCACCACACCGAGGTAAGGCAGTCCCACACTCCACTACTACACGAGATACTACGTGGGCACCACTACACCGAGGTAAGACAGTCACACCCTCCACTACTACACGAGATACTACGTGGGCAACACTACACCGAGGTAAGACAGTCACACACCCCACTACTACGCGGGATACAAACATGGGCACCACTACATACTGTGTGTGTGTGTGTAAAAAATGTCGACGGACCCACCTTATTTTTGGTCATTAGACACAATTTCATAGCTGTTCATGCAGCACATGACCCCCACATGGGGGAAGGAGGGCACTACATTACTACAGTTGTTCGGTGTGCCGCCTATGCCACATGATCCCCACATGGGGGAAGGAGGGCATTACATTACTGTAGTGGTGGGGTGTGCCATTAATGGCATGTGGACAGCGAGAAAAAAGTGCGCTATTTTGTGGCCATTGAGAGAGAAATGTTTGGTTAAAAAGTGTCTTAACTAGACACTGAGACACTAGACATTTGTGGTTAACAAAAGCATTTAAAATAGACGCTGACATTCATCACCAAGTATCTAGGGGTTCATTGTTTGAACACGAAATCAACTTGATTATATAGTCAAGAGCTGCAGTTTAGAAAAAGTCAGTCTCAGATGGGCACATTGAGAGAAATTTCAGATGTCTGCTTAGGTAATTGAGAGCAAAAAGGGGGAAAAATGGGTCATTTCGGCGGAACATATACCTAACTATATGTAGTGCCCCCCCCCCCCCCCACCCGTGGGGGCACATAGCCCAATATACATAGCGACAAACCCATTACATCTATATAACAGGAAAATATGTATTTAGGTCCTAAATGCATAACAACATATAAAATGTGTCATAAATAAACGACGTGGTTAGGGACACACACGAGTGTCAGACATGCATCTGGTGAGGGTGTTTGGCTTTCTAGTCTGCAACCTGATCATTCTGAAATCGCTGCAATTTTGGCATTTGAACATGATTATATCGCACCGCTTCTATTCCATTTTAACAGGTTTTACACGCACGGCAATTGGCCATTCTAAACGAAATTACAAGAAATGTTGCAAGAAAGGTTTTGAATACTGGTCATATATATCATCAGTGGCAAATGGGGATGACTATCTTTTGTTATGTTTTGTCATAGATGCACTGCATATTACTGTGGCTTCTACGGAATTCGGCACCAAAATGCCAATCCTGACTATCGCCCCATTGCCATGTGAAAATAGACCGATCCAGGCTGTCAACCATTCACTGACGTCACTGTTGCTTTTTATCAACTCAGGTGGTGAAAAAAGGTCTTCCACGTGCGTTATGTCGGACAAACAAAGCAGTATTCAACACTTTCTTGTCAGTTTCAGAGATGAGTACATCTCACTTGTACCTGCCATCAGCCATGAGTGTCAATTTCATATTCACGCTTAAACAAAAAGGACTCCAGCATGGGCGGGGCTTAGTGTCGGAACCTGGATCGCTCTATTCATTCAGCACTTGTGAGAAGCGTTAATGGAATAATGTAACGTGGACTGATGTTTCCATTTCAGCGGCTACCGGAGTTATCCGAGTTACCGCCCGCAATATGACTTGGGCAGCCACCGCCCCGCCTACTCGGACTCGCTGTGGAAGATGGTGTGGTCATGGGGCAGCGTCGGGGGGAATCACCTACACCAGGATGGTGGTTACGGGAGATACGACACAGACTACAGACCCGCCAGCACCCCAGGTAGGCGGAGCGAGGGGGAGGAGGGTGGTGCACCGGCCAGGGCGAGGGGGTCACGGGCGAGGGGGTCACGAGCGAGGGGGAGGGGGGGGCACAGGGTGGGGTGGTCACTGGACAGCTGCGGGGGGAGTCACCACCACCAGAACGGGAGTGGAGACACTACAGACTACAGACCAGCCAGCACCCTAGGTAGGCGGGGCGAGGGGGAGGGGGTTGGGGCACGGGCGAGGGGAAGAGGGGGGGGCAAGGGGGAGGGGGAAGGGGGGTACCGGGTGGGGTGGTAACTGGACAGCTACGGGGGGAGTCCCCACCACCAGTACGGGAGTGGAGACAACGACTACAGACCAGCCAGTACCCCAGGTAGGCGGGGGCAGGGAGAGGGTTGTAGGGCACGGGCGAGGGGGAGGGGCGAGTGGGGATAGTGTACATGTTGTCGGAGGGAGGGGTAGGTGATCGAGGGGGTACAGAAGTAGGCATGGCCGCGCAGGGAGGGGATCGAGGGGCTGGGGGGTAGGGGGTATGAGGTGCAGGTGGGCAATGGAAGGTTGAGGTATAGCTACCGATGGGGAAGGAATGCATAAAGTTGGCTAGTGGATTTTCGTTTCTTATCACGCCAAGCATTTGACCTGTGAACTGTTGTAAAGATGTGTTATCACGAAGTGGTCTGGGCCTATTCAAAGCATCCAATCTGCCTCACTCTGTGTTTGTATCATCAGGGCATTGTCATGTTATCATAACTGGGACCATGTATTACTTGCACTGCATTAGGTGCATAACATGCAGTGTATTTCTTTATGTTTAAGATAAATAATATAAAGCCAAATAATATAAACTGTACTAGAAATGCGATTAGAAACTGTACTCAACATACCATGAGAACAAGTACTCAACATACCATTAGAACAAGTACTCAACATACCATTAGAACAAGTACTCAACATCCCATTAGAAACAGTACTCAGAATACCCGGACCATACCATTATAAAATGTACTCAAAATACTATTAGAAACAAAATACCATTGGAAAGTTTACTCAAAATACCATTTGAACGTTTACTCAAACTACCATTTGAAAGTTTACTCAAAATACCATTTGAAAGTTTACTCAAAATACCATTAACAACTGCAATGGTTCATCACTGAACATGTTTTGCCTGCACATATGGCTTCATCAGCTCCCAAACGGGGTGTCAGCGTGGACTTCAAGAAGTCAGAGAACAAGAAGAACCACCACACTGACGAGTATGAGGTGGGCGAGCTCATTGTACGCAGGGGTCAAGAGGTCAACCTGGTCGTCAATGCCGAGGGCTTCGACAAGGAGAGTGACGTCATCAAACTCTTCTTCACCATGGGTCAGTATTATGCCTTCCTTTGTGCGACGTCATTACACTTCTCCATGGGTCAGTATGATGCCTTTAATTTTGTGACGTCATAACACTTCTTCTTGGGTCAGTATTATGCCATTAATTGTGCGACGTCATCGCACTTCTCCATGGGTCAGTATTAAGCATTTAATTGTGCGACGTCATCACACTTCTCCTTGGGTCAGTATGATGCCTTTAATTGTGCGACGTCATCACACTTCTCCTTGGGTCAGTATTATGCCTTTAATTGTGCGACGTCATCACACTTCTCCACGGGTCAGTATTAAGCATTTAATTGTGCGACGTCATCACACTCCTCCATGGGTCACTATTAAGCATTTATTTGTGCGACGTCATCACACTTCTCCATGGGTCAGTATTAAGCATTTAATTGTGCGACGTCATCACACTTCTCCTTGGGTCAGTATTATGCCTTTAATTGTGTGACGTCATCACACTTCTCCACGGGTCAGTATTGTGCCTTCCTTTGTGTGACGTCATCATACACTTCTTCTCCATTGGTATTATATTCCCATACTCATTCTCATTTAGGCAAACTCATTAATTGTATAAATTTTAAACTAATATCATGAAAAAAAGTGGTATTTATCGCTGTAGAACAATGAAATTCCCAGAATGCGTCAATTACACTTATTCCAATGTTGCCGATATTTGCCCCATATGACGTCATGCATATATATGTGCGACAGAATGTGCATGGTACTCAATTACAGGGAAGAAGCCAATGGAGACCAAGGGCACCATGATAAGGCTATCTGTCGGCGGCAAGATGGCTGCACAGGATGGGGTCGCCATGGTAAATTCGGAGGGTGGAGCCACTGAACTCCGGATCACGTTCCCTAGCGACGCCCTGGTTGGCAAGTACAGCTTGATGGTGGCCATCCTCAAGGGGGGAGACAAAGCCATGGCAACCAAACACACGGTCGAAGAGCCACTGTATGTCATCTTCAACCCTTGGTGCAAAGGTTTGTTTCATTTGTATTCAAGATTATTTTGATGCTCAAAATTGATTTACCCTTAAATCATGCTGTGCTTAAAGATTACTGTGGTTTCAACTGAAATACTCAATATGTTCCCCACATGTGCGCTGGATACCGCTTTTCAATAAATAAATATTGAGGTAAATTGTTATAATAATGGTTAATAATGCAATTTTTATGTGACCAGTTACGCACCAATGTGTTAAATGAATAATGGACGAATCAAGGGCTGATTTCGACGGTCTCGCTCAGAATGGTATGACTGAAAAAAGACGTACACTGGTGTACATCTTTGGCTACTATTGGTTCATTTATGTGGTTATAATTACAGAGGACAATGTGTTCCTGGCCGACGAGGAAGAACGCAAGGAATACGTGCTGAACGACAGTGGCCGTATCTTTGTGGGCAACAACAGGTCTATTCAAGGCAAGCCGTGGAACTTCGGACAGGTAACGTGGTACACGAGAGAAACAGATATGATTTGGGTCTTGTGGATTTTTATATTATTGCTTTATCGCATCAATGTACCATCCATACACCATGTACAATCCATACACCATGTAAAGGTCTCATACTCAACGATTTTATGTCTCATTTACAGTTTAGTTTTCCCTAACGTGAGACAGGTCTTCTTTTCTACCCAACTGTGATACATATAGGCACCTAGCCCAGTGAACTTGACCCTTCTGACAACAAGCTGATAGGCAGAAGGGTCAAGCAATACATATGGTTAAAAAAGTAGTAATGCATAACCAAGCTCACTTCGATGAATGATTGTCGATTATGACAACGAGCCTACCTCTCTAAATCGCCTCGACCCTCTTCTTTACACATTACTTGGACCCTAGGATGCATTCATTTTAAAGTTTGCTCTCTATTACTTGCACATGAATGATATTTTCATCGGTTGTTAACGGCTTTCCTCTCTGACGCTTCAAATTTGACAAGGCAATAAAACAGACATCATCCGCATGGCGGCGCCGCTAGTTGCGTCAAAAACGCACGCACGACTATAGACACACAACGAGAATTAGTGGCGCCGCCATACGGAAGCTCTCGGGTGTATTACCTGATGTCAACAAACGAGCCGCGGCAACCGCCTAGAAAAATTTGAAGCGGCACGGAGGGAAACCGTTAACGACCGACGAAAATATCATTGATGTGCAAGAAGTAGAGAGCAAACTTCAAAATTAATGCATCCTATGGTCCAAGTAATGTCTAAAGAAGAGGGTCGAGGCGATTAGGAGAGGTAGGTTCGTCGTCATAATCGACAATCATTCATCGAAGCGAGCTGGGTGATGCAATGCTACTTCTTTGACCGTGTGTATGGCATGGCCCTTACACCCCCGTTAGGGTTGAGGTCGTGAGGGTCATGCGTCAGGGCTAATAGGCACCCATATGAAAGAACAAGGCACCCACATTTTAACATATGAAAAAACGGCTGTGGATGTGCGGGGTGGGGGGTATCTCGGAACGGCTGTGGATGTGCGGGGTGGGGGGTATCTCGGAACGGCTGTGGATGTGCGGGGTGGGGGTATCTCGGAACGGCTGTGGATGTGCGGGGTGGGGGGTATCTCGGAACGGCTGTAGATGTGCGGGGTGGGGGGTATCTCGGAACGGCTGTGGATGTGCGGGGTTCGAAGTATCTCGGAACGGCTGTGGATGTGCGGGGTGGGGGGTATCTCGGAACGGCTGTGGATGTGCGGGGTGGGGGGTATCTCGGAACGGCTGTGGATGTGCGGGGTGGGGGGTATCTCGGAACGGCTGTGGATGGGCGGGGTGGGGGGTATCTCGGAACGGCTGTGGATGTGCGGGGTGGGGGGTATCTCGGAACGGCTGTGGATGTGCGGGGTGGGGGGTATCTCGGAACGGCTGTGGATGTGCGGGGTGGGGGGTATCTCGGAACGGCTGTAGATGTGCGGGGTGGGGGGTATCTCGGAACGGCTGTGGATGTGCGGGGTTCGGGGTATCTCGGAACGGCTGTGGATGTGCGGGGTGGGGGGTATCTCGGAACGGCTGTGGATGTGCGGGGTTCGGGGTATCTCGGAACGGCTGTGGATGTGCGGGGTGGGGGGTATCTCGGAACGGCTGTGGATGTGCGGGGTGGGGGGTATCTCGGAACGGCTGTGGATGTGCGTGGTAGTATCGCGGGAACGGCTGTAAACAGTCCAAAAAGCTCATGTGCCATCTTGCTGCTTACAGCTCAAGAAATTAAGTAGTTAATTGTGGCTGTAGCAGCCCTACTACTATTTCCATGTTTACAGTGCCTTGTCACGGTTGCTTTTATTCAATCATGTGGCGAAAAAATGTCTGCCACGTGCGTTATGCCTGACAGACAAGTCCGACAAACAAAGCATGTCACTTTCTTGTCAATTTTAAAGATGAGAACTTGTAACTTGTACCTACCATCAGCTATGATTGTCAATTTCAAGCTACACTACCCGTATCAGGACTTCCATGTTGTGCAGCTGAACCCTACTGCTGCCCCAGTAACTTTTTGTTAAACCTACATTGTAGAAAAATTGGGTGTCGCCCTCTAGTGACTCACTTAGTAAGGGTATTAAAGCTTACGACTAAAGCATACCGTCTGCTGCATAATTCATAATCCTGTCTCGACTTTCTTGTCAAGAATCCCTCTTTACCGAGTGGATAATTAAAGTTTGTCGCCGGTAAAGCCATATCCAGGATTTCCCTTTAAGACTATTAATACGAGTGTTCCGACAAAATCATGTCTAGATCTAAAATTGTAACATTTTAACGGTGGGGCAAAATTAACTTTTTCATTAGAAGACAAATGGCGCCATAGTATCCCTAAAACTGTGGCGTAAAACAGTGGACCACACACGCAAGTATGGACAGTTTCCAGCTAGGAACAGCTGTGAAACCAAAAACAAATATCTGCATAAATTTCTCCATACATTTCGAAAGTAACGCATAAATATTTGCATAAATATCTGCATAAATATCTGCATAAATGTTTGCATAAATATCTGCACTAATATCTGCATTAATATCTGCATACATATCTGCATAAATATCTGCATACATATCTGCATAAATATCTCCAGAAATATCTGCAGTAATATCTGCAGAAATATCTGCAGAAATATCTGCAGAAATATCTGCAGAAATATCTGCAAAAATAAATTTAACGTTTACGAGGTTTGCGTATGTTATCTAGCGATCATGATACGTAGGCCCGCAAGTGAAATTTAACTTCGGGTCAGTTACTGAGACGTTCCTTTGGGCTGTGCAGTGAATGTGTCACTCCCCTGATCCCTACATTTTTGCCACTTGAAACTCAAACCCGGTTACACCGTTAAGTATTTTTTTTTATTTAATCCGATGAAAACATTACAATACAGTTTGTGTGTACGGCATATATAATAGTGACAAAAGCCCGTTTAGCAACGGTAAGCGGTTAAGGATTGATAGATAGCGTTATGCCGTCTAGTTAACAGTCACTGCGACCAAGACTAGACTCAGACTCGAATAAATAGTTGGCTCCCGCCTTTCGAACGTACTGGCTTAGGTCTGCACCATATGTTAAAGCTGAAGGGGCCGGCCCATCCCTGTAACTTATTACTTAGATACGCACGCCTTTCACTATCCAGACGCTACTACTTAAAAATGTTAAAGGTCAACATTTACTGACGTGACGAAAATATATGGTGGCGGTAATTCTTGAGGTTTTGAGTAGTTCAAGTAGTGAGCGTGCATGTGGTATGTTCACATTGTACATCATTCTGTAGGTCATAGCACACATGCAGGTTAAGATCGATCACTCTAACGGAGGACCTCTGGCAAAGTACCGCTAAACTTTACGTGACGAGACGGCCCACCCTCATGTCTTATGTAGTATATGCCGCGCTGTCTGCTTGTCTGTCCTACTTTAAATACGAATAGTCTGTAATCACGTAGGCTTTGGCTAGAGAAGCGGCCTAGTTCACCATTAGTATGAATGCCGGCCGCAATGGAGGCTACATGAAAAACATGAAAGCGGCTTGGCTTAACTCGCTTATAAATAGTTTTCTCGCATTTATATCGGGACAATGAAATGGGTTAAGTATGATCCAACCCCATTTCACTGTTCCAGGACGTTCCTTGGCCCAATTTTTCCTCTATCTACGTGCACAATTTAAATATTGGTGACACGCCAATAACCCTTTAGCTCATATTTTTCTCCTGTGCTAAACGGCTAATATTCTCTCTTTGTAATGACCCAGTAGCGGTAATATTATGGGTGAATTTCATAGCTTCCTGGCTGAATTTTAAGAGGGAGGAAAATGATGTTTTAGAGAAACATAATGAAATATATATCACGTGTTATATATGTCACGCCGAGATTCTGAATGGCACTTTTCATTGGCTTGAACTCAACGAAATACATTGTACCATGAATGCACGCACACCCCATTCTGTGACATCGTAGAGTAATTTTCAAACAGCGTTCATGGGCAATTTATGCCCCCATTAATAAACAGACCGAAACCTCAGTTTTGCTACTTTGATAAATGTTATTTTTTTAAATGATTTCATGCCATGAAGACTCTAACTACCTGTTATTGAAACACACTTGGTAACTGCCACTATCTAATGTCGTGGCAGCCCCAACACTTTAAGCGGCCAACATTGGAGTTCTTGCGTTTCAGTTTGAGAAGGTGTCGCTTACTTTGGCGTTGGACTTGCTGGAGAAGAGTAAGATATCCCACCAGGCCTACGCCAACCCGACACTGGTCACCCGGGCGCTATCCGCACTGGTAACAAAGTTATTTCTTGTGACGTTTACTTTGGGGCCCTGCTGCGTTGTAAGGCTCGAAACTCCCATTGGTTACTGGATATATTTATCAAAATCAGGCAATCCGTTCATAATTAACCCGTAATTACAATAATTTTATACACGTTACCCGAAAAACAAACATAGTACAATAATAATTTAAGGTGACGATAGTGACTACAAGTTGTTTGACGAATGTATAATATATAATGACAAAGAAATTATGAACATCTGTTATATCGATTGATATTCTTTGTTTGAGTTTCCTAAATGTCACTTACTATGCCTTAGCAATTCTGCAGTGGTATCTGTTCTTCGGTAATATAGTTACATAGTGCATTTGTAAGCCGTATATTCTTTGCAAAAGTATTGCCAAGCTCACCCCATATAAGCTCAAGTTTGTTTCCGGCAAAGACGATGTCAATGTCCCAGTTCTATTTAAGAGATTTTCTATGATGTCAAAAGAAATGTATGAGTATTTTGTCCTAAGATGTTTTTACTCTTTTTATATCGGATAGGTGGGACCGACAATGGTAGAATTTAATATCTTAATTGTCGGATTATGATGGAGTTTCCACTCAGCTCTTCACTTGTACAGTCTGTTAATATATTAATAAATTATCTGACTGTTGTCTTGACCGTTTGACATGTTTTGACCTTTGCTGTAGGTGAACAGTAACGATGACAACGGCGTCCTTCAAGGCCGTTGGGACGGCAAATATTCCGGAGGGACGTCGCCCACTGCCTGGAACGGCAGCCCCGCCATCTTCGAGGAGTACGCGAGAACCCGGCGCCCAGTGCGGTACGGGCAATGCTGGGTCTTCTCAGGACTACTGACCACAGGTTAGACATGTCTATTGGGGCAATGCTGGGTCTTCTCGGTACTACTGACCAAAGGTTAGACATATCTATTGGGGCAATGCTGGGTCTTCTCTGGACTACTGACCACAGGTTAGATATGTCTATTGGGGCACTCATGGGCCTTCTCGGGACTACTGACCAAGGTTAGACATGTCTATTGGGGCACTCCTGGGTCTTCTCCGGACTACTGACCAAAGGTTAGACATGTCTATTGGGGCACTCCTGGGTCTTCTCGGGATTACTGACCAAAGATCAGACATGTCTATTGGGGCAATGTTGGGTCTTCTCGGGACTACTGACCACAGGTTAGACATGTCTATTGGGACACTCCTGGGTCTTCTCGGGACTACTGATCAAAGGTTTGACATTTCTATTGGGGCAATGCCGGATCTTCTCTGGACTACTGATCACAGGTTAGACATGTCTAACGCTGCAATGCTGGGTATTCTCGGGACTACTGACCACAGGCTAGATATGTCTATTGGGGCAGTGCTGGGTCTTCTCTGGACTACTGATCACAGGTTAGACATGTCTATTGGGGCAGTGCTGGGTCTTCTCGGGACTACTGACCACAGGCTAGGCATGTCTATTGGGGCAATGCTGGGTCTTCTCGGGACTACTGACCACATTTTAAACATATCTATTGGGGCAATGCTGGGTCTTCTCGGGAAAACTGACCACAGGTTAGACATGTCTAACGGAGCAATGTTGAGTCTTCTCGGGACTACTGACCATAGGTTAGATATGTCTATTGGGGCAGTGCTGGGTCTTCTCTGGACTACTGACCACAGGTTAGACATGTCTATTGGGGCAGCGCTGGGTCTTTTCGGGACTACTGACCACAGGTTAGACATGTCTAACGGGGCAATGCTGGGTTTTCTCTGGACTACTGACCACAGTTTAGATATGTCTATTGGGCAGTGCTGGGTCTTTTCGGGACTACTGACCACAGGTTAGATATGTCTATTGGGGCAATGCTGGGTCTTCCCGGGACTACTGACCACAGGTTAGACATGTCTATTGGGGCAGTTCTGGGTCTTCTCTGGACTACCGACCACAGGTTAGACAAGTCTAACGAGGCAATGCTGGGTCTTCTCTGGACTACTGACCACAGGTTAGACATGTCCATTGGGGCAATGCTGGGTCTTCTCGGGACTACTGACCACAGGTTAGACATGTCTAAAAGGGCAATGCTGGGTCTTCTCTGGATTACTAACCACAGGTTAGACATGGCTATTAGGGCAGTGCTGGGTCTTCTCGAGACTACTGACCACATGTTAGACATATCCATTGGGGCAATGCTGGGTCTTCTCGGGACTACTGACCACAGGTTAGACATGTCTATTGGGGCACTCCTGGGTCTTCTCGGGACTACTGACCACCTGTTAGACATATCTATTAGGGCAATGCTGGATCTTCTCGGGAATACTGACCAGAGGTTAGACATGTCTAACGGGGCAATGCTGGGTCTTCTCGGGACTACTGACCACATGTTAGACATATCTATTGGGGCAATGCTGGGTCTTCTCGGGAATACTGACCACAGGTTTGACATGTCTAACGGGGCAATGCTGGATCTTATTGGGACTACTGACCACAGGTTAGACATGTCTATTGGGGCAGTGCTGGGTCTTCTCGGGAATACTGACCACAGGTTAGACATGTCTAACGCGGCAATGCTGGGTCTGTTCGGGACTACTGACCACATGTTAGACATATCTATTGGGGCAATGCTGGGTCTTCTCGGGAATACTGACCACAGGTTTCACATGTCTAACGTGGCAATGCTGGGTCTTCTCGGGACTACTGACCACAGGTTAGATCTCTACAGTGTACCGTACCCTGGTGATTAATGTACCATGTCTCTAAAGTGTGCCGTGCACTGGTAGTTAATGTGCCATGTCGCTACAGTGTGTCGTACACTGATAGTTAATGCACCATGTCTCTACAATGAGCCGTGCACTTATAGTTAATGTGCCATGTCGCTACAGTGTGCCGTACACTGATAGTTAATGCACCATGTCCCAACAATGTACGGTACATTGATAGTTAGTGCACCATGTCTCTACAGTGTGCCGTACATTGGGAATCCCGACCAGGAGCGTCACTAACTTTGAGTCGGCCCATGATCACGACCTCAGCATGACGATAGATGACCACATGGACAGCAGTGCTCAGCCCCTGGACCACCTGTCGGATTCAGTATGGTCAGTACTATTGTATTGTCTAAGTGATATAGTCAGTTTTTCGATGTCAGAGTTAAAATATTTGAAAAAAAATTATATAAAGGATTTTCGTCCCAATTGCTTAAATTTTGTTAATATATACATATACACAGCTCCTATCAGTTTAACAGGAAAGTGAAAACAGCTTCTTTGAACTGTCTCTCTCTACGCACCCAGCCACGCCCATCCTCACCACTACTACCACTGCCATAGTATAGTGCCACCTTCATAACGCGATCCCGGGCAGTTTTACAACCACACCGCGTAAAGTTATTTTGACAGATATTTCACACCAATTGAAACAAAACGGCGTAATATACTGCAATGAAAGATTAATATCCATAACAGTTGATTTAAATGTATTGGTGAATTTGGCGGAAGTTGCTTGACAGCTGTCAGTTTGTTGGAAGCTATGTGCACTACGTCACAGATGTATGCAGTCTACCGTTTTGTTGCACATTTTGAAGGTTGCTGTGCAAGCTCCAACAATTAATTAAACTATACAGTGGAACCCCGCTATTAAGACCACCTGCGGGACTGAGCAAAAGTGGTCTCATTAGTGGGGTAGTCTTATAAGCAAAACTGCTCCAATAACAACAGTGTTATTATCACTGGGAGTTTCACTGGCGCCAACAATGGGGGGGGGGGGGGTGAGGTGCAGTAGGGTGGTGGGGGTGAATGGCGGTGATGACGATGTGTATATATATCACTATTGCACCAATCATGCCTTAAAATATTATAAGTTTAGATCTAGTCATGTTTTAGGCGGCAAACAACTGTTGAAATAGCTTTATGGCTGGATAATATCGAACCTTGATCAATGTTACTTGTCGGGAATAAACCATTGTCTGCTTCCTCCCGCCAGGAACTTCCACGTATGGAATGAGGCTTGGTTCCGGCGACCGGACCTGCCCGCTGGCTACGATGGGTGGCAGGCCTTCGATTCCACCCCACAGGAGTCGAGCGAGGGTAGGCACCCGGGGGCCCACTCCGGAATTTGAGGGGGATGTCCATTGAAACTTGCGACCGTGGGGGGGGGGGGGGGCTCTGAAAAAAATTGCGACAGATGAGGGATCCACCAAGTTTTGACGACCGGAGGAGTGGGGGGGGAGGGGATCCACGGTGCCTCAGATAGCGTTCTTCCTCAAGAGAGCGGGGGGGGGGGGCGGTCAACGCCACAGATGGCCTAAATTTGGCACTGGAAAACGGCATTCTTCCTCAAGAAGTGGGGCTGTCCGGACCCCCTAGAACCCCCTCCCCCGCCTCCCCCTGGATCCGCCCTTGGCCACACCCCTGTCGATCTCAACCCCGGTGCTGGGGCCGCTCGGGTGGTCTGGCGGTTAGCGCGCTCACGCTGGCCAGCGTTCTTTTTACGGGGGTTCGCTCCAATCTGTGCAAATGCGTATGTTTATTTGATGCCTTTCGAAAAGAGTCAACAGTGGTCGGTGATATATATATATAATGGTTCAGCTCCGGATATGATATGATGGTTCAGCTCCGGCCATAACCTAACCCTTGTCTTCATAACGAGACATTCATACTGTAATTACTGATCTTCCAGTGAGGTTCCGCATGTCACTTTGTTGTCAGTTTCAGAGATGCGTACTTCTCACTTGTACCTACCATCGGCTATGATTGTCAATTTCATACTCACGACTCAAGCTTCCCGCACGGTGGCGCTACGCAAGCTCCGCTTTTACCGCTGCTGTCGGCCGGGGGCAAATTTCAAGATTCTTGAAAAACGGTCAAATCAGCTGTAATTTTCTGCAACATTATAGTTTTCAACAATCAAACATAAAAATAACGAGCTTTGCGTATTTAATACAGCAAAACACATATTGTACCCTTTCGAAAAAGTAATAATTGTGACAAAACTCTTTCTTTTCATCACCTGATTTCACGCGTTATTAGGCTTAGGCTGGGTCCCAGCACTAATTTGTAGAAATGCGCGACGCATTTTCCCTATCAATCTGCGCAGCGCTGCCCTGGCGAGCGAGTGTGAAAATGCATTGAGGACGTAGGCGACAACAGAGATATAATGGAGCCCTAGCGGAGTGGGTCGAAGGCAGAGAGTGCTCACGACTAAGGAAAAAGGACTCAAGCGTGGGCGAGGCTTAGTGTCGGAGAATGGATCGGTCTATTGTCTTTGCAGGCGTCATGCAGTGCGGACCCGCCTCGGTCGCCGCCATCAAGGAGGGAAACATCTTCCTGGGCTACGACGCCAAGTTCATCTTCGCCGAGGTCAATGGCGACAAGATCACGTGGGTACACGATGACGTAGACAACATGGTGGCCACTCGGGTGCAGACTGGGGCCGTGGGGCAGCAGATCAGCACCAAGGCTGTGGGCAGTAATTACAGACGCCAGGACATCACCAGCCACTACAAATACCCTGAAGGTGGGTGGCTTCGTGTGGTGTACAGACCACTATCGCCAGGACGATTTATACTTAAGTTAATTTTTGTTGTCATTATTATTTTATACATTCTTTTTTTTTTTTAATATATATTTTTGATTTTTTAGTTATTACTATTTAAACATGTTAAATGAGACCTATTATTATTTTAAACGTTGTAAATTATTATTGTTTTTTATTTTTATTCTATGTTATTTATTATTTCTTCATTATTATCTTTTATTGAATTATTTCAATTTCTGTTTCATTGTCATTATTGCTTATGTCAGTTTCTAACTTTTCTTTATTTGTTATTTGAAATAGAAAAGAAAAGATATTCTTAAACTGAATCTGTCCGTATAATATTATACCAGAGACAATGACATTGATTTCTTCTCACTCGACCTGATTAACCATTTCCTCTCGTCGCTTCCCGAGTACATGTCACTTCTGAAACGAAGAATAATTTGACATTAAAATGGGCGATATTTGGGTAAGTGAACGATAACCTATACCGTGTGGCTGTGCAGGGAGCCAGGAGGAACGCGAGGCCGTGAAGAGGGCCAGTCACCACAGCACTCTTAAGAACAAACTGAGGCACGTCTACAACATGTCGGAGCGACAAGACGTCCAGGTCAGGTCCTGCCCTGCCCCCCCTTTTTTTGAGAAAGAACGCTATCTTAAGGGGTGTGCACCCCCCACCCCCTTTTGAGGCAGAAGTCTATCTGAGGTGGCATCGACCACCCCACCCCCTTTTCAAATTCCTGGCTCCGTCCTTGCTGAGCATGCTCTGTTTTTCAATCAGTTTGACTTTGACAGTGATATCTGATTTGACTCTGTCTTGAGAATGCTCTGTTCTTCACTCAGTTTGAATTTGACACCGACATCTGATTTGACTCCATCCAGAGAATGCTCTGTTCTTCACTCAGTTTGACTTTGACGGTCTGATGGCCAGCAATGGTGATGTCCGCTTCGTCGTCAAGTCCTCCAACGCGGCGGACGAGCCACGGACCTTCGATATTTTCATGCACGCCACAGCCAAGTACTACACTGGCATCCCGGGGGACAGGCTGGGCGAGAAGAAATTCAGCGTCACGCTGGAAGCAGGCAAAGGTAGGCTAACCATCGTGGCTAAATTCGCACGCAAACTTATGGCAAAGTGGAATTTAATAGAGAATTGATCTGCAAATATGTGTCCTCCTTGGAAATATGTTTAAAAGCCCATAATGTGAATAGTAGGAACGATTGTACCAAAACAACGATTGTGCATAGGGATATTATGCTACTGTACATATATTACAAGAATATTTCAAGTGCAGTATATCTTATAGATATAGAAGCTCTTACTGAGTTTTAATGTCAAACTGTCAAAGGTACCTAAAGTCTATTCTTGAACTTGGAAAGTCATGACATGGATTATATAAATTTCCGAATATCATTGCACGCTTTAACTGTAAGGCATGTCACGTCAATGGGTAGGGTCAAGGTAGTGAGGAGCCATGTCACGACAATGGGTAGGGTCAAGGTAGTGAGGAGCCATGTCACGACAATGGGTAGGGTCAAGGTAGTGAGGAGCCATGTCACGACAATGGGTAGGGTCAAGGTAGTGAGGAGCCATGTCACGACAATGGGTAGGGTCAAGGTAATGAGGAGCCATATCACGACAAGGGGTAGGGTCAAGGTAATGAGGAGCCATATCACGACAAGGGATAGGGTCAAGGTAATGAGGTACCATGTCACGACAATGGGTAGGGTCAAGGTAGTGAGGAGCCATGTCACGACAATGGGTAGGGCCAAGGTAGTGAGGAGCCATTTCACGACAATGGGTAGGGTCAAGGTAGTGAGGAGCCATGTCACGACAATGGGTAGGGTCAAGGTAGTGAGGAGCCATTTCACGACAACGGGTAGGGTCAAGGTAGTGAGGAGCCATGTCACGACAATGGGTAGGGTCAAGGTAGTGAGGAGCCATGTCACGACAATGGGTAGGGTCAAGGTAGTGAGGAGCCATGTCACGACAATGGGTAGGGTCAAGGTGGTGAGGAGCCATGTCACGACAATGGATAGGTAGTGAGATACCATGTCACGACAATGGGTAGGGTCAAGGTAGTGAGGAGCCATGTCACGACAATGGGTAGGGTCAAGGTAGTGAGGAGCCATGTCACGACAATGGGTAGGGTCAAGGTAATGAGGAGCCATGTCACGACAATGGGTAGGGTCAAGGTAGTGAGGAGCCATGTCACGACAATGGGTGGGGTCAAGGTAGTGAGGAGCCATACCACGACAATGGGTAGGGTCAAGGTAGTGAGGAGCCATGTCACAACAATGGGTAGGGTCAAGGTAATGAGGAGCCATGTCACGACAATGGATAGGGTCAAGGTAGTGAGGAGCCATGTCACGACAATGGGTAGGGTCAAGGCAGTGAGGAGCCATGTCAGGACAATGGGTAGGGTCAAGGTAGTGAGGACCCATGTCACGACAATGGGTAGGGTCAAGGTAGTGAGGAGCCATGTCACGACAATGGATAGGGTCAAGGTAGTGAGGAGTCATGTCACGACAATGGGTAGGGTCAAAGTAGTGAGGAGCCATGTCACGACAATGGGTAGGGTCAAGGTAATGAGGAGCCATGTCACGACAATGGGTAGGGTCAAGGTAGTGAGAAGCCATGCCACGACAATGGATAGGGTCAAGGTAGTGAGGAGCCATGTCACGACAATGGGTAGGGTCAAGGTAGTGAGGAGCCATGTCACGACAATGGGTAGGGTCAAGGCAGTGAGGAGCCATGTCACGACAATGGTTTGGGTCATAGTAGTAAGAAGCCATGTCACGACAATAGGTAGGGTCAAGGTAGTGAGAAGCCATGTCACGACAATGGGTAGGGTCTAGGTAGAGAGGAGCCATGTCACGAAAGTGGGGAGGGTCAAGGTAGTGAGGAGCCATGTCACGACAATGGGTAGGGTCAAGGTAGTGAGGAGCCATGTCACGACAATGGGTAGGGTCAAGGTAGTGAGGAGCCATGTCACGACAATGGGTAGGGTCAAGGTAGTGAGGAGCCATGTCACGACAATGGGTAGGGTCAAGGTAGTGAGAGGCCATGTCCTGACAATGGGTAGGGTCAAGGTAGTCAGGAGCCATGTCACGAAAGTGGGGAGGGTCAAGGTAGTGAGGAGCCATGTCACGACAATGGGTAGGGTCAAGGTAGTGAGGAGCCATGTCACGACAATGGGTAGGGTCAAGGTAGTGAGGAGCCATGTCACGACAATGGGTAGGGTCAAGGTAGTGAGGAGCCATGTCACGACAATGGGTAGGGTCAAGGTAGTGAGAGGCCATGTCACGACAATGGGTAGGGTCAAGGTAGTAAGAAGCCATGTCACGACAATGAATAGGTAGTGAGGAGCCATGTCACGACAATGGGTAAGGTCAAGGTAGTGAGGAGCCATGTCACAACAATGGATAGGGTCAAGGTAGTGAGGAGCCATGTCACGACAATGGGTAGGCTCAAGGTAGTGAGGAGCCATGTCACGACAAGGGGTAGGGTCAAGGTAGTGAGGAGCCATGTCACCACAATGGGCAGGGTCAAGGTAGTGAGGAGCCATGTCTCCGGGAGTAACCCCCTAGTCTATACCTCTGTGAGGCATGTCACGACAATGGATAGGGTCAAGGTAATGAGGAGTAATGTCACGACAATGGTTAGGGTCAAGGTAGTGAGGAGCCATGTCACGACAAGAGGTAGGGTCAAGGTAGTAAGGAGCCATATC
Source organism: Arenicola marina (assembly GCA_964019135.1). Taxonomy (NCBI): domain Eukaryota; kingdom Metazoa; phylum Annelida; class Polychaeta; family Arenicolidae; genus Arenicola; species Arenicola marina. Next base: position 39,820,536 of record OZ025257.1, on the reverse strand, counting down.
ACGACAATGGGTAGGCTTAAAGTAGTGAGGAGCCATGTCTCGGGGAGCAGCATTTGAAAACCGCATTTGCACAAGTGGGGTTGAAACCACAGACCCGTCGTCTGGGCTGGCCACACCACAGTGAGCATAGCACGTGCCAAAATCCAGTTTGGCCCGTCTTAGCAGAACAGCCTTTGTTGTTATAACAGATGCTGAAATCAAAAAGCGGAATTTTTAACCGTTGTTTACAGACGAATCTACCGAGTGGAAGCTGGCGTCAAGCGAATACTTCAATGTGCTTGACGAAGACGCTTCCATTGGAATATACGTCCTAGCCAAAGTCAAAGAAACGGGCCAGATATTCACTGCCAGCGACACCTTCTGGGTGGAGAAGCCGGAGTTGGATATCAAGGTGAATTGGGTCGCGCTAATTGAATTTCAAGTCCAAATTTCGTTTAATGATCATATCGGGCACCCATGAAAAGTGGACGTGCAGTGCTAGTTCATACATTAGTTACTATGTATAGCCGTAATTACAGCCATAAAGTAACATTAGCACGTCAGGTTAGCATATTTCCATTTGGGCCCCTTTCCCATCTGGAAAATATCCACTATCGTCAAGGTCAGTTTCATCTGAAGCGAAAGTGGCAAAGTGCAAAGAAAACATCGCCAGGAGCTCTTAAGGTTCTGGCAAACAGGTAATGTCCATACCTGTTACCACAGCTTAGGACTACGACAGTCTCCTGGAGCTGTATTCATAGCAATGGCGAAAGTTATGCACGGAAAGCGGCTCTTCGTCTTAGTATGTCATTATTATAGCAGTATTAAGTATTGGGAATCACCAATTCTCAACTTAAATTGTATTACTTTTCTACTTAGAAGTACGCTTGGTAAGTTACGCACGTCGTATGCCTTTTCGTCGTAGGCTCTCACGCCCCTGTCGGTAGTATTCAGAATCAAAAAAATGTTTCGGTGAGCGGCAATTTTCTAAATCTTGTACTTTGCGCTGAGAAGATTTGCGTAGCGCAAAGTGGGTTTTTATGGCTACGGCCTCTGGTATGTTTCACCGGTTGATGATGGTACGTTGTCATGGCGTGTAGGTGTCGGATGGGACTGCTCGGGTGAGCCAGGAGCTGAGCGTCACCATCAGCTTCACCAACCCCCTGGGTATCCCCCTCAGCAGCGGGACGTTGCGCGTGGAGGGTCCGGGCATCAAGAGCAGCCGCAGCGTGCACCTCAAGTAAGTCTCAACAGAACCCGGATCTACGCTGTAATGTTCGCGTCTCGCAACGTAAGGCAGTGTGCATATTACCGTTATACAATGTAACGTAATGTACGCATCACATAATGGAACGTAATGCATGCATAGCGCAAACAATATATACGTAACATTAACGTCACGCAATGTAACATCATTTTTAATAATGCAATGTACGCATCACACAATGTAATGTACGCATCACATAATGTAATGTACACATTCCATAATTGCTGATGGTTGTTTTGATGTTGTTTCGGACAGGCGCATAATCCAGCCCGGTCAACAGGTGAGCGAGGTTGTGACCATCACTCCCAAGCTGGCAGGATCGCGGGAAATCATCGCCAACTTTCACTCCAAGCAGCTCGTCAACATCTGCGGCGCCGTCCAAGTGACTGTCACCAAGTAACTGGCGCCACGGAAGTAAACATCACCAAGTAACTGGCGTCATGGAAGTAAACATCACCAAGTACCTGGTGCCATGGAAGTAAACGTCACAAAGTAACTGGTGCTATGGATGTAAACATCACAAAGTCACACAGAAGCCAATATCACCGAGAAACAGCAAACAACGTTTCACAAAGTAACTGGCGCCATAAACGCCATAATTATTTTCAAGCACTTGATCCCATGGAAGTAAATGTCACGAAGTAACGATTACATAGAAGTAAATGTCACGAAGTAATGATTACATAGAGGTTAATATCACCAGCTAACTGGTGCCAAAACAAGTGTGGATGGTCGATCTACAATTTATAATTGGTCGTGACACTAAGATATCGTTAGACTGCTCGCCGTTAACCCCAACCCCCACCCTACCCCTCACCATCATTTGATAACTCGTCAATGTCGTCAACAAGATCGCCAACGTCATCAACATTAAATTAAGTGTAACTGGCGTCAGTTTTCCATGTCTGTCTAAAGTTTACTAGCGTCCACCATATATATCTAGGTGACTTTACATTAGGATATTTTCAAAATATTTTGTATTTTTTAGAATAAAAGAATAATGTGAAATGTTTCACATTTCTATCCATCGAACTGGTTATTTGCTATAGAAAGTTATTGTCCGTCCGATGCAAACACATATATTCATTGCATTCGTACCAACCGACTAATCTAGGACGTCATCGGTGTACCGCCGGTAGATCGTGACGCCACCGCTGTACCATCGGTACCCTGTGACGTCATCGCTGAAAAATAGGCCCCTTAATTTTGTGACGTCTTCACTGTACAATAGGCCCCTGGTGACGTCACCGCTGTGCCGCCCGCACCCTGCGACGTCACCGCTCTACCACTGTTATCATGCGACGTCACCGATGTACCACTAGAACTATGTGACGTCATCAATGTACAATCGGCACCCTGTGACGTCATCGCTGTACAATAGGCCCCTTGTGACGTCATCACTGTACCATCGGTACTCTGTGACGTCACCACTGTACAATAGGCCCCTTGTGACGTCACCGCTGTACAATCGGAACCTTGTGACGTCACCTCTGGCCGAAGTAGATTACTTATCATGATGCCATCAGTACTATTTAAGCATATTTTATTTTTTGAGATACTCAATGATCCAATGACATTTTCAAACAGTTCATCTTCCTGTTGCAAGCACTTTCCATCATGATCATGAGGTAATACAGCCCTCAGATATGAAACTCCAGGATAGGGTTAGATTTAAATGGATGGAAGAAGACAGTGAAACTTTCCAAGAACAACTTATTGAAACATTGCCAGATACACTGGTTTCGCTCAAGTATCACCAGGCAGCTTCAGAGTGCAACTCTTGCTCTTTTTCCCACTTATCCGTAATAGCACCAGTATTCAGTCAAACAAAGCTGTTATGCTAATTGTTTCTCCAGCTCCGTGCCGTTGAATAGCATCGACACGCTGCTCCAAAGTTAAAACCTTTCACCTGCGTTTTCTGGCCATTGTGTACCTGTATGTGTTGACTTAATTACTTAGACAGCCCCACGTGTACGTTAATTTCCGATGAACACAATATTGCCTGATAACAATTCGAGTGCGAAGCCCGAGGACCCATTGTTATCCGGTAATGTCGTTTTGCAAAATCCACGTCCTTAGTACTCAAACCCACTACATGACAGAAAAATAATTTCGCGAGAGAACAATAGTGACGTCATCAGTGGATTTTACTTATATCAAATGTACAAACCAGATGTGAATAACAATGACACCCACTTAGACGTCTGTTTGTTAACAACCAATCAGATTAGCCCAATGTGTTGTTTGTTTAGAGCCAACCGAGTCGACTGTCACACCACACTGCGCCGCTATGTTAACAAAGGGATTAAATCCGGTCGCATAACGAGTCGAAATGTCGGTCGTAAGTCGCGTTAGCGAGAGATTCGAATAATAAAGGGGCTTTGACATGTAAGCGTTCCGTGCGCAGCGAAAAGACCGGGTAACGGAGGGAGTCGTATAATGAAGGGACCGTATAATGCAGGGACCACTGTATTGTTTTTCTAAGACACTAAATTTAAATCTAGGAAAAGCTACTGATGTTCGTACAAGGTGTTTGCAGAAGGCAGGATATCCATTAAGGAAGAGACATTCCGAACCTAGCTCAGATCAGAGAATACAACCTGCCTGGTGGGACCGAGGAGGGGTTACGGAGACTGAAAGAACAGAAATCAAGACTGCTTAATGTTGTTACACGAACTCACAGGGATGAGGCCAGGTTAGAATTTTAGATATGAAAACTTAATGTTCGCTGTAGAGACAAGGAAAGAGAGTATAGCAATGATCTACGATGTGTTCAACAAAGGAGAACACTTAGTTGAACATTTGAAAAGTAATTGGGTAATATCTATTTATATAGTTTTATGCATGTATTAACATATGTGGGCATTTTGCCGAAACTAACATGATAGAAATGAGAGTTTTATCAAGCATCTATTGTATATAAACATCAATGCGTGCACGAATTCATCCCCACCCCTACGTATTTATAATCCAATGATAAACTGTGGCAATTGACTGGTATATGGGACTCCAACCTACCATCCCCTTCAGCCGTTTCTTTGAAACTTTGGTTATTTACTCCCATTGCACCCCATCTTCATCAATCATAGGTTGGGTTTGATGGCTGGTATATCTAAAAACGCTCCAGGCTTACAGCGCCACGTGACGGTTTCACTTGCTGTCTTGCTTCCACTGTATCCCAGTGGGAAAAATATCAATTGCATAATGAGTACAAATATTCCTTTTCCCTTTAGGAATAACCTCCGGAAGTGTTTCCGTGGCGCAGCTTCCCTCCCACAGTTCCCATTCAATCATACCTGCAACGTCTTATATGGGGAAGAAAGATATATCGATCAAATTTACGGCCCGATCGTGAGACTTAAAAGAGTTCAATTCCCACGGACACACTTGGTGTACCAAGGTAAGTAGTGGTTTGACCATCAATCCGACCATGATGTCATAGCTTGATCATGGGGGTCGCTAGAACACACTTGCTGAACCATGGTAAATAGTAGTTTACCATCAATCACACCACGATATCATAACCTGAGCCTTGAGGTCGCGCAGCGCTGCAAGGGGGGACGCTACGTTATCCATGCGCATACAGAAGTTCTTAAAGCAATATATTCCGTAATTTTTTGTATTACCAAACTCTTCTCTATGTCAAATAAGTACATTCTGTCTCAAATTTAAATCCTGAAAGCCTGCGGGCTATCCGGGGAGAAGCATTTTGGTCAAGGAGCAGAAGTTGGTGGCCGGCTTTATATCCCTGCGCCTGTTCGCAGTTCGCTATTTTGTTTGTGATGTCGACCGCTGCTCGCTATCACGTCCGCGCGCGATATAAATAAACCGCGCAGTTTTCTGTTGAAATGTTTGTTTGACAAACTCAAAGAGATATAAAACATATGCATCATAAGATTTGAGATACTTTTAGTCTTGATTCTAAAATGTAAAAAATCTAAGATGGCGCATGTAAGCACATTGCTTTAAGGCTCCCCTGTTGAGTTATCCTTTAAAAACATTTTTAATTCACTCTGAAGGCATGCCACAATACCCTTTGTTATTACACACACCATGTACTGAACCCAATATCTCATGTGCCTTATTACATCTAAGCAAAGTAGGGTTATGGACGATCAGTGACTAAATAATGTTTGATTGATTGATGGCTAAACTAAGAAATGTCCTCGCCCTGCGGCGAGTGTTAATCACATAGTTTGTATTATTATCCATCCATTCAATAGGCATGGTATTTCCAACTTTGGAAAAGCCGAGTTTTTCCTTTTTTGTTCTTTCATGTCTCATGGCGCCAATGTTTCCCTGCAACAAGTCTATAAGTGCAGACATCTCCGTGAGGGGGCAGCAGGAACCAGGACTGTGGATGTTCCATATAACGAGGCTTGTTGGCATCAACAGAGGGACGCGCGGCCGACACAGGGAGTTATTGCCAGCCCAATAAAGTCTCGCGCCAGTCGAGGCCGAGGCCGAGGCCGAGGCCGTGAAGCCCCCCCCCCCCCCCCCGCCCGCACCTATCCAGCTCTCCAGTCCCCGCTTCAGCCCATCCTCGTTTCCGGCTGTGTGCGCCTGTTATCACACTCCCTGCACAGTATAGCCGAATTGGCCTGTCAACTCGACACAAATCATGATTGGCTGCTAGTCGAAATTACCTTTTGGCAAGAGACAGTTGTATGGAAGTGAAATGATTTCGGTATATCACATTTCTCGCTGGAGCCGGGACCAATTAGTTAATTCTTTAGGAATGGCATGGTATTGCAGCCTATCTCTGAAGAATTGATTCTATGGGGCAATCATTGTAGCCGCTAATTGCAATAATTTGGAACTGATAAACCCTTGCATCTTGTGGTTTTGGAGCATTTGCATCGAATCAAAAGAACATTTGATATCCTTTGCATTGCGTCATATTTTCTATAGTTATTACTTAGAATCCATAAGTCACCTCTTTGCAATCTGACCAGACAGTCAACAAAATATGAGCTCCATTCCCTGCAGCCTGGCCTCCAGTCTCTCACTATAGACGATTTACTTGTCTGAGTCGCTTCCTGTGAGCATTGGATATTTACTCCCACTGGAATCCATTTTTCCATTTATCATATTTAGTGATTTATTTTTTTTATCATATATAATATATATATATTGATAAATAATAATGTATTCGAAAAACGTGATAAGAAGCATTACATCCGGTATTTAAAGCATGAATTAGAGAAAACGGTACAAATATATAAACATACACGGCTTAACTACACGTGCAAATTGTTAAGTGAATCATATTTTAAGTAGAATGTTTTCGTTTTATGGTACTCGCGCATGTACATTGACGTTGATCATTAATAAATAAATGATTTACAAAAACAATTTACAGCTTTTCTACAGATATCATCGGAAGACGGTCAGCGCTTTGGTTCGCTTGCTGTCTGCCACTCTTTCGCAGTAGAGGCAGTGCAATTTGCATGACTAATATAAACGGTCGTTCCCCTTTCCCTTGATGAATAGTTTCCGGAAGTGTTGCCCTGGCATTCTCGCCTCCCATTGCTTCCACTACATCTACCTTATTACTTCTTTATATGGCAAAGAAAGACAGATTTATATGAATCAGATTTCCCGTCGAACCTTTAAGCCTCAGAGGTTATTTCCCCAGACACACCTCAGTCGACCATAGCAGCTGAATAATAACCAAAAGTTGCAACTGTGTCACAGATTGGTTCTTGGGGTCGAACACCAACTATAGGGAAGAACGTTGTTTTAATATCATTTTGTCCATCTTATTGTGTTCTCACTTGTGTATATGCATCTCATGTGATGACCAGGTATCAAGGAAAAGATATTGATTTTTCTTCAATTTACGAATCACGTATCATAGAATCTCGACTAGTTTCCCTTTGATGTGGTGACCACGTCCCCCTGAATCTAAACTGGTTTCTGGGATATGGCGATCACATCTAACCGGCTTCTATCCAATATGGCGATTCCGTCTCGCCGAATGCAGACTAGTTTCCCGGACTGCACTTTCTCCAATTTGGCGGTGAATTTTGTTTATAGACCATATATTCTCATATCTCTCTCACTTAGTTCCGCCCACTCTGTAGACCCCATCTCTCAATATTCTCCCGTTTTCCCTCAGATGTATAACTCACTGACTCTTCCCAATTGATGCGGATTGATAAAAATCAATTTATCGATTTTGTGGCGAGGCATATCGAGGTGCGGGAGTGTCACTCTATAGCGATACTACTGTTTCCCCGCTAATGGGTTGTCTCTTGGCCAGTATTGATTCCATGGGGTTCAATGTGAGTCAGGATATCGTTTTACAAGGCACCTTTTGTAGAGGTTCTCAGGTGTCATTATATGTGGGTGAATGTGATCAATGCGTTGTGGCTGTCTGAGGGGACAGCGCACGTCAGTCGTGAACGTTGTCAATACAACATGGCGTCAAGAGAACAGGAAACTGTCATGTTTGACATCTGTCTGCAATGTGTTTGATGAGTGGGCCACACACATTATACGGCTTGCCGTTAACTGGTTAAGAGAACAGGAAACTGTAATGGCTGTCATCTGTCTGTGAGGTGTTTGATGAGTGGGCCACACACAGTATACGGCTTGCCGTTAACTGGTTAAGAGAACAGGAAACTGTCATGTTTCACATCTGTCTGCAAGGTGTTTGATAAGTGGGCCACACACAGTATACGGCTTGCCGTTAAGAGAACAGGAAACTGTAATGGCTGTCATCTGTCTGCAAGGTGTTTGAAAACTGTGTAGTTTTCTAGCTATAGTGTAGCTGACTGTAATGTTATGAATTATTTTTGCATCGTCGAAAAAGCTGTTAATCCCAGCCAAACGTCATCACAATTAAGTCACCAGTGCATCCACGTCACTTATGGCTTCGGCATGGCCCAAAGCCATGACGCTACTGGAAGCCTGGAAATGAACGACATTCTCATGTTGGAGGGTAAAGAGAGATCATTGAACCCATTGAAGCCACACGCACGGCTCTGCTCATCACGTTAAACTGATCCATACTCCGACACTAAGCCCAGCTCACGCTTGAGTCCTTTTTCCTTAATCGTGAGAATGAAATTAACAATCTCTGAAACTGACAAGAACGTGCCATGCTGCTTTGCATGTCCGACGTGTTTCTCCGACAAAACTCACGTGGAAGAGCATTTTTCCCGCACAAGATTGGATAAAAGCAACAGTGACATCAGCGAATGATTGACAGCCTGGATCGATCTATTCTCGTTTGCTTTAAACATATTTTTATTTGGCAATTGGAAACCAGGCAAAGCCTATGCAAATTCCTCGTTTATTCTCGTTTCACTGACCACAGGTTCATGCAGAATGTCTGTGCTCAAAGAATTTACAGAACAAGTTATTTGCTGTGTTCCAGACTACCAGGAAGGTAAAGCCTGGGTGACCAAATTCTTGCGAGCTATTCTGGTACCATTGCCTTTTTTGAGCTGCTGCCAAGACCCCATGGACTGGAAACAATGTCCTGATCTAATATCAGGAGGGGATTCCTTCCCAACATGCTCTGACGCATTTGGTTTCCTCTGCCACTCTGGGGGTTCCCTGGGCAGCCAGATTTGGTGTACATGGCTGGCGGAGACAATCACAATCCTTGACATCTATCAGGGAAGTCAAGGCGCTCACGTCATGCATAGGAATCTAGTCTAAGACGTCTAGACAATTATAGCTTTAGGCGTTCTTGGCAATCGTCTGACCAAAAACACGTTTACCAATTCTCAGATTGCTATTAAAATGTCTAGCCTCTGACATTTATTACAGAATTCTAGCCTCAGCAGTTAATGAGGCAAAGGCACATGATACGTTCATTAGATCTAGCTAAGATATATTACAAGCGTCTAGGCCGTTATATGTCCATCACTGATATCTAAACTGAAACGTATCTTACGTAAGTCTAGACTGACATATATCTAATTGACATAGTTAAACAGGATATATGTGACAGACACCTAGGCCGATACATCTATTCGAGCTCTAAGCTCCAACGACTGTTGCATGCATCTAGACTGACACGTCTATTCCAGCCACGTCTATTCCAGCTTTAAAAGCCCTAATGCCTATTACTGTCTATGCTCAGATGTACTATTTCGGTAATGTACATATATGTCTGCTCCTGGTCCATTATAGGCTTCATGCCTCAAAGCATATTCGATGCGCAAATCTGACATTCATCACATTACACACCTGTCAACAATCACAAATATGCAAATATTGATCCTTTTGTCTACTACAGACAGATGTGTCCTTACACCTTACACCACCCCTAGCCATGTGACTATAGAACTACCGGTCTATATAATCTGATGCGTTCTATGGCCTTCAAGCGCGGCTCATATATATGTCTGATCCAAGCCGGCTTCACAGCAAGCGTGCATGAATATGTGAAGGGGCAAACCGACCGCCGCTGGGTGAGTAAATCGCCCAGCAGCTTCCGCAGTCTTCGCCAGAGGCGTAAGAACCCGGATGGTCGATGCGGGCTTTCAATGAGGAAGGTCATGGGATAAGACGGCGGGTCAAGGGCAATCAACCCCACCACCCGCTTTATTAGAGTCAGCGATTGTGATAATTGAATACACTCCAGCACCCGGAATTGTTCGCTCAACTCAGGCGCAGCGCATCTATTGACACAATAACTCAGTGGCCCGGATCTTTGCGGAGATGCCACCCCACTTGTCGATAATCCATACAACGTAACATTCAAGGACAAATAGTGTATTTAGGCCTCCTCCTCAGCTGTCGCAATTCTGGCAATTTCAGCGGCGTTTCTGGGAAGCCACGGCGGTCTTGTGTCTGACATTAATATTGATTTCAGTGTTATTAATAATCACTTAAAGATACGATCGGTCGTGTATTGGTTGTATCGTATCGACAGTTGACCGATGGTGAGGCTGTATCTATCTATTTGTCTTTCCAGTTGTAAAGCACCATCCTTATCAGGTGAAGGGTCGAAGGGAAGCTGTCACTCTTAGCTTCGTGAGGTCCAACGTAACACAGGTACTGATACCGAGAGATGGTGTTACATGCCACTTTTGTGAGCACATTAACTTATACCGGGGCATAACAGAAAAACATATGCTCAGTACGCTAATTTACTGAGTAGTATGCTACGATACATTTGCTCAATATGCTCTGGCGCTACAAAACGGCGAATTGACGAATAAACCTCTTTGTTTAATTTATTATTTTTGAATTAAAACACTCTCCTTTTAGCTGTCAATAAGCGTAGTGGTCAACCTATACAGTCTTTTCGGCTTATCAAATATGTTGTTATTACTATGATTATAGTAGATTTCTTTCCCAAGCGCAAACCTACTACTTTGTCATTTTCTAAAGTTCCTGCGTGCCATCCTGTAATCGTCGACTTTTTTGGCACTCTTTACCCATAAATTACTATCGTTGTTATAGAAGAAAGTCATTTCATGAGAGTTGCTTGTCCCAGGAGGATGCCAGAAAATTGACAGCATATCGCCAGTTCGCTCCACCTCACCAGACCGCAACGACCGCTGAACCACTACCGCCAGTCCCCTCTTAATTGCGGGCCATAGCTTGTACTGATTACCATTCGGCTTCATAATTAATATCTCGTATTGTGTCGCCACCAATCAGTCTGCGGCCAGACAATCTGTTGATTAGCGTACTGGACGTGATGACAAGATAAGCACTTTACAGCTGGCGGTGTATTGGGAGGTCGGGGGGTCGAGTGGGGTGACTGAAGGAGGGCCACATGTGTGACATTAGCAGCATGGGAGAATACTTCATTAAGGCGCGTCCCACGAAAGTGCTCGGATGATGCGCATTCATGGCATTGGCTCCAGTGCACGATAAGTGTGTCTCAGTCGAGATAGCGATATAGGTGTATCTCAGCCGAGATAGCGAGATAAGTGTATCTAATGACGTATCTAAGGGAAGTATGAAACAGTAGATATGTGTCGACATAACACCATCTGATGCGAGAAGCCATGCACTTTTAAAGCGTCGATTTTTAGTCAATTTTAACGTGAAAGATTGGTGCAACGTTTCAGAAGTATACCTAGGGCCATTTGTAATGTAGTTGTCATATTGGCATTTTCAATAATGCTGCTATATTAGCGCCAATGGCTGACCAAACCAGCTTGAGACTGGCAAGCAACCCTTACATACTTGCTACCCTCATCACATCGATGTCCTCTCGTTTGGTTCACACCGTTGATTTATTTATGTATTTATGTGCAATGGTGCAATACAAAACCATAAAGAAAATCACAGGATGAAATAATAAAACCCAGCCCTCCGTGGGTTTAGCACTCTAAATAAAAGTTCCAATCCTTATGCTTAGTATCACAATATACACAATATCACAATATTATGTAATAGTGCAAGCATACATACCTTATTCCTTATTCTCCTGGCCTGTGATGTCCGTGTGTGGGTCGCAGGATAAAGATCCCATGTCTCTCTTCGCAAAGAGCAGGGGGTTACCCCGGAGACATGGCTCCGCTCTTTCCCTCCTTCTCCCATTGACGAGATATGACCAGAATTTGTTAAAGCGTCCTGAATATACAGCTAACCAACCAAGCTTCCGACCTGGTCTGACGTATCTTGTGCTAGTTTTCGCGCTCATCATAATGGATTCTTCCATGGCTTGCCGGAGCCTTCCAGTAATCCAAATCTCCTTTAATGTCTAGAAACACCATTGAGTCAGCTCTAGAGACTTAGTCGTCCGGTTGACATTATACCGACGGTAAAACGGTGTCCTGTAGGATGCACTGCCCTTGATAGGATGCATGTGTCCAAGTCAGCGGCGCAGATGTATTTATTTAATGATAATTCCTAGTAGACGCCCAGAACTTTCTTAAAATGCCACGCATGAAGCACAATACTTAAATTTTCCCTTCTTACCCACAATACAACTGATTCCACATCCGATTATCTACACCCATAATCGACGCCGCCCCGGGCGAAATGTTTGACGAGCTGAGATCGTCATAATGCACCCATATCGTGCATGTGCGCGGTGAAAAGAAGATAACAAAATACACTTCTTTCAATCCTTGCCATTAAATAAGCACGGTGAAAAAACACATGTTCTATTAACGAAGGTTTGTGTGTATTGCAATTAATATGAATGGTTACGTGTGAGCTAGGCTACGTTTGTTTCTCTGGCTTTCAGAAGGGGGTGCCTTGCTATCCGAAGATATATATATACGTCCCGTGACAAAACAATGTTCTAACAGCCTTGAACGACATATTGCTTGAGGTACGTTATCGACATGTAGTGCGTTATGATCGCTCCGGTAATTTGTTTCTCTGCAAAAAGCATTATGTCATCGGTTCCAGATATTGATGAGGTAAAGATTAATAAAATATGGACAAACGTTCTTAATACTGGCCCGGGACAGTGTCAAGCCAATCAGGGAACGTTTGACAAAACAATATTGTACATACTGTTATGCAAGCACCCCATTACCAAATATAGGGATGCCTTGTATGGATATGTGGACCTAGCCCCAGTTCTGTGGCTGTAGGACGGGCAAAAATCTGACAGGGCCCGTCTACAGCCACAGTGCCAAGCAAGCCTGTAACCGCGGAACGCCTTGGGTTGTCGTCTCACCTCATCTCTGTGAAACAAACTAAGCAACACTCACCGCCAAATCCAGTATTTTTTAACTCCAGAGATGTTATGTTACTGGGTAGCACCGTTGATATCTTTCAACAGACTCGATGTTCCATGACATGTCCATCTGTTCTCACACAACAAATTTCGAATCGCCCGCTCACTCGCCGCTTGTCTTGGCGGAAGTTGTTAACTGACGGGCCCTGTCAGATTTTTGCCCGTCCTACAGCCACAGAACTGGGGCTAATGTGGACCATGTTACATTGTAGTAAAGTGAAACGAGGAGAGGTGTGGAAGGGAGGTGGGGGGGGGGGGAGGGGTGCAAAAGGCAAGTCTTGCGTAATTGATATTAACAGGCTCTGGCTTCGTTTGATAGGGAGACAAGCGTGGTATTGGGAAAATGGAAGTGACAATGAGGGTTGAAGGCAGACAGGAACAAAGCTAGCGAGACCAGCACATTTAGAGGGAGCGGTACATATCTAGATATTCCGGCACAGACCTAGACAAACAGACAAATATGTAGACAACCGGCGAATATCTAGACAAACCGGTGCATATCTAGACAAACCGTCGAATATCTAGACAAACCAGCGAATATCTAGACAACCGGCGAATATCTAGACAAACCGGTGCATATCTAGACAAACCGGAGCTTATCTAGACAAACCGGTGCATATCTAGACAAACCGGTGCATATCTAGACAAACAGGTGAATATCTAGACAAACAGGTGAATATCTAGACAAACCAGTGCATATCTAGACAAACCGGCGCATATCTAGACAAACCGGCGCATATCTAGACAAACCGGCGAATATCTAGACAAACCGGCGCATATCTAGACAAACCGGCGCATATCTAGACAAACCGGCGCATATCTAGACAAACCGGTGCATATCTAGACAACCCGGCTCATATATAAATATAATTATACTATGTGCATTTCTTGGTAATTCGGTTCAAATTTAGACCGATAGTAAGAGGGAGATATATTCGTATTTAATTCATGGTCATAGAGAAGCATAAACTCACGTGCTTCCATAATGAAATTCCCAACGAAAGTCCCAACGAAAAGCACTCAACCATGCATGCAATACGCACTCGAACACAGACGCCTATGTAAAGCTTTAAAGCGCACATGTCAATATTGTGCCACTGGCATGTTGATTAATTTGTTTGGCCAACGTCGACATTTTAAGTAACGGTATAGTATGGGTGATGACCAAGAACCTATTCAGATGAGTGACATGCATGACTTCATAATATAAAACATATATAACATTAATCTGCACAGGAGCGGGAAGCACTGCTACGAAGATATACTGACTAATTGTCATAAAACTGGAGGGTCACGCATGGTGGCGTTTCTTCTTTCTTCCTCACAAATGTTTCAATACGTCTGGGAAAGACTCTCTCGCGGCCCATGGTGGTAACGCGGGTTTCACGACTTTATCTGGTCTCAGTGACTCCAAGCCCTCTACCCTCCATTCGCCCACCCACCACCCTTCAACCGCCACCCTCCACACTCCACACTCCACCCTCCACCGTCCAATCTCCACCCTCCACCCTCCACCCCCTCCCTCTACCTACCAACAACCGCAAGCGTCGACCCATCCCACCCATTGGCGAAAGTTGTGAATGATACATATACATTACAGACTCTCATAGACACCCAGCAAACAACATAACGTCACGACAACGTTGTCCGATATTCAGTCCAGTATTCAAATTGTGCCTTCTGTGAGAAACAACTGCGTATATGATAAAGTAATCAGAAGCATGATTGCCAAATACAATCAATTACATATTGTGTTTATGATGTCTAATTGTTCAGGTAACGTTGTCCTAACGTTGAGCAAACGTCCACTCTCGAATTCTCATAATTTTGTACTTATAACAACTGCTGCACGCAGCCAAGTTCTATAATCACTACACATGACAAACATTGTATTTTTATGGGATAAAGGCAAATATTACTTAAATTTTTGCCACAAGCGTTGTAATAACGTTGTCCTGATGTTTGAGATGACTGAGATGACGTGATTACAAGCAAAACCACCGTTGACAAACGTTGTGCGTTTGCTCGGCAAGTGCCCGCCCATTACCTCACTTGCTGCCTAATTCTCTCGCTGCCGCCGACTGAGTGCCAAAACAACTTCATATATATATATGACGATCACATAATTCGATAGCTTAAAGTAATTGCCCCCTGCCACCCATATGCCACCCATATGCCCCCCATACCCCCCCCCCCCCCCCCCACCTCCCACACAGTCTACATTCCTAAATCCGGCACTTGCGTTGATCGGGCGTTGATGTCATATTGCGAGGCCTACATCCGCAAATCAGACATATACCGTTCCGTGGCCATTGATAGCTACCCCATCGTTGCCACATTAACTACCACATATCTTTTTTTTCGCAGTAATATCGGATTGAATGAGTCATATAACAGAAGCACCACAGAGCAAAACACGTAAAGTAATTATATATATATTACATATATATGAAAGTATCAGAAGTATATAAGTATTAGGTTGCCAAGGTGTGTTTTTAGATGAAAATTTTCCTAATGTGTGTCTTATGTTGTATGCGGATGACCTGATACAGTGCTCGGATCTTGTAGGACGGCTCCAGCGTCAGTTGGAGGAACTTAATAACTATTGTAAAATTGCCGGAATGAACGTTAACTTTGACAAAACTAAAATACTTGTGTTTAGGAATGACGGTGTCATACGTAATGATGAAAAGTGGTTCTTCAATGGTACAAGAATTGAAACTGTAACATATTACAAGTATTTGGGTCTGATTTTCAGCTCCAGACTGAAGTGGACGAAGGGAGTATGGAAACCTTGTCCCTTCAAGCCCAAAAAGTGGTTAATATAATTAAACAAATCGTATATAAATGTGATGGGGTTTCTCCAAAGATGGCATTTAGCCTGTTTGACAAAATGGTCCTGCCAATACTCACGTATGCAGCTGAAGTTTGGGGGTATAAAATGTATGACAATATCGAAAGAGTACAAATAAAATACTGCAAATTTATCCTTGGTGTATCTAGCAGTACAAGTAATGTCGCTGTCTTAGGAGAATGCGGACGTAAACCGCTGTATATTCACCATTTTGTAAAGTGTGTTAAATACTGGTTGAACTCACTCGTATGGACAACAGTAGACTCCCAAAGTCTGTTTATAATATGCTTCTTTGTCAAGACGAACATGGCAAGCGTAACTGGGTATCAGAAGTGAGGCTGCTATTGTCTAGATATGGATTTGGTGAGGCATTTATATATCAGGGAGTTAATGATATAGATTTATTTATGAGTGCCTTTTCACAACGCCTATCAGATTGTGCAAACCAAGAATGGGCCAGTAGTATTAAGGAAAAGTTAAAGCTAAGATCATACTCTGCTTATAAGACACTGTTAGAACCTGAAAACTACCTATATGTTATTACTATTAGAAAATATTTGGTTGCCTTAAGTAAATTTTGATGTTCAGATCATGACTTAGCAATTGAAGTTGGAAGACGCACAGGAATCCCAGTACACCTAAGAATTTGTCATTTTTGTTCACTTGATGAAGTAGAAGCTGTCGAAGACGAATTTCATTTGATCTGTGAATGCCCGAAATACCAGGAACTTAGAAGTCTATACCTTCCTAATGTTAACGCGACGAAGTCATATTTCGTAAATCTAATAAAAACAAAAAATCAAGATACTCTCCATAAGTTAAGTTGTTATATATACCATGCTCTGCTTCTGCGACGAACGATGTTAACTTTGCGTGACTGATGCAAATATTTAACTCGTTATTGTTCTTTTTGTTTTGTACCTTGGGCCTGAGGCCATTTGGTTATAAATAAACTAAACCAAGCTGAACCAAAGTATTAAATTATCCATTGTGATTTCCTGGAATGTACTATCGGGGCCACAAAAGAATTCTGAGAACCCGGCAGTTGTTATGTTGCTACAGATTCGAGATTGAGGCGGCGGGGTGGGGGCAGGAGGGCGGGGGAGGGGGGTTACCCTCGCATTCTGGTAAAATATAGGCAAGATTGACCTATATTGGGAACTATATATAGTCGGCGTGGGCAAAAGTGATCTGATCGGCTCGCTTTCTAATATCACATAGTTATCAATATAACTAAACGCCGAACGCTTGAACTAAACGCCTAACGCTTGAACTAAGCGCCGAACGCTTGAACTAAACGCCTAACGCTTGAACTAAGCGCCGAACACTTGAACTAAACGCCGAACGCTTGAACTAAACGCCGAACGCTTGAACTAAACGCCGAACACTTGAACTCAAGGCCGAGCGCTTGGACTAAAGCACCAACATAATTTTGCTTAGTTTCTTGTTTTCTGTGTAAAAACAATTCACTGACGGGAAATGATTTCTTTTGCGGATAGTGTGTAAATATAAATCACGGGGTTGCTAATGGTGCCAAGAAACATGCCATGTGGGCACAGAGATGGCCTAAAACACAAATCCATCCGATTAATATAGCTTTACTTTTTTATGAGCCACGTTGGAGGACTTCTTCCTATATCAAGCTGGAGGCCACCCCGTTAGCTGAGTGGGCAAGAGCGCCCGCATTGTGTGCTCTGGCCACCTGGGAGCCTAACGGCACGTGGATCGATGGTTCGCGTCGTGCTGTGGTCATGTCTGTGTGATCTCAGGATAAAGATCCCATATGTCCTTCTTTGCAAAGAGTAGGGGGTTACCCCCAGGGACGTGGCTCCACTCTCCCTTCCTCTTCCCATTGACGCGATAGGACAAAAAATGGCTCAAGCGTCCTGAATATACAACCAACCAATCTACGTCAAGCTAGGGATGTGACGACCGCCCAGCTCACAATGCAACGGCGGACGTGCAGACTAACCGGTCGCCATGGAGTAACGTGATAGCTATTACCGTCAAGGCACGGCCGGTTCGGCCGGCAATTGCCCATTTTTCGCCGGGGTCGCAAAAAACAGCGTGACCCCTAACAGTTGCGATGTACATAACTGCACACAGACGGAGTGAGTCGCTAACATGACCAAAATATAACTACTTTATTTATCACGCTGGTCCAGATTTTCCAAGTAATGGGTTTTATATTGGCAATGATAATATATGTACTATGCAGCTGGCATGTGTTGAAATAAGGCTGAATGAAAACGTTTGATTTTTTGAGGGGGAGAAGGGGGGGTCAGCTCTGTCAAAATTGTCCATACATAGTAAAAGGCAGGGCCTAGAAAGGTTGAGGTTCGAATCCCCAAGAGTCTCCCCCTATCGCCCCATTGGCGTAATAACATTGTCAGTACAACTTGATGTGATTGAATCAAAGGGACAGCTTCTCTTAAACTTTCATCAAATAAAGTACATTTCACCTGGCGTTAGTGACATAGTACAACTATATTATATCCTAACTGGTCACTGACCCCGTTTCTGATTTATAGAGAACCAAATATTTACGAATTCAGACCCTGCCGCCATTAATAAGTAGAATTAGCTACTTCCAAGGAGAGATATTTATCACGAACATTGCCATGAACGAGTCTGTATGTGAATCCCTTTCCATCCCACATTGAGCGCCTTTGACAACATTTGGACATATACAGGCTACTGACACTTGTCTAGACATATGACGGCCAATGCAGCGTGACAACCAGAGAGCACCAATAGCGTTAGAGAACATGATAAAACTTACTCTCCTCTCTATTCTGCGAAACCCAACCAACCTGCGGCATCGCCCTCGCTACTGATAAAAACTGATAAAAAAATCCCTTGAACTGGCTACTCACATGATCGACCATACCCACAGTACACCCCCCCCCCCTCGTTCCCCACCCCCCTCCTCACCCTATCCCCTTCCCTTCTCGCCCGGTCCTAAATAAGCCACCACGAGTACGCGTTATGCTATACCCTCCGCCCCTCTCCGCCCCCTTCCACCGCTTTACCACGACCCCCGGCCCAAATTCTACCAAATGTCCTGACCCCCCCCCCCCCCGGCATCACACACACCACCCCTTTTCAAGGAAATATAGCAGGCTTCATTACAATCTGGCTGTCACTCGACACACTCCAATACGCCGGGCAGTATAAATCTCTGGTGTGAGGAGGCGAACAGCTACAGTCAGAGATCGAGAGGGCTTCACTGGAGTGGTACGGTCCCCTGATAGCTCCCACAAGGCAATGAGCGCCACCATGAGCTACTACACGAGATACTACGTGGGCACCACTACACCGAGGTAAGGCAGTCACACACTCCACTACTACACGAGATACTACGTTGGCACGACTACACCGAGGTAAGGCAGTCACACACTCCACTACTACACGAGATACTACGTGGGCACCACTACACCGAGGTAAGGCAGTCACACACTCCACTACTACACGAGATACTACGTGGGCACCACTACACCGAGGTAAGGCAGTCACACACTCCACTACTACACGAGATACTACGTGGGCACCACTACACCGAGGTAAGGCAGTCCCACACTCCACTACTACACGAGATACTACGTGGACACCACTACACCGAGGTAAGACAGTCAGACACTCCACTACTACACGAGATACTACGTGGACACCCCTACACCGAGGTAAGACAGTCCCACACTCCACTACTACACGAGATACTACGTGGGCACCACTACACCGAGGTAAGGCAGTCACACACTCCACTACTAGACGATATACTACGTGGACACCACTACACCGAGGTAAGACAGTCCCACACTCCACTACTACACGAGATACTACGTGGACACCACTACACCGAGGTAAGGCAGTCACACACTCCACTACTACACGAAATACTACGTGGGCACCACTACACCGAGGTAAGACAGTCAGACACTCCACTACTACACGAGATACTACGTGGGCACCACTACACCGAGGTAAGACAGTCAGACACTCCACTACTACACGAGATACTACGTGGACACCCCTACACCGAGGTAAGACAGTCCCACACTCCACTACTACACGAGATACTACATGGGCACCACTACACCGAGGTAAGGCAGTCACACACTCCACTACTAGACGATATACTACGTGGACACCACTACACCGAGGTAAGACAGTCCCACACTCCACTACTACACGAGATACTACGTGGACACCACTACACCGAGGTAAGACAGTCCCACACTCCACTACTACACGAGATACTACGTTGGCACCACTACACCGAGGTAAGACAGTCACACACTCCACTACTACACGAGATACTACGTTGGCACCACTACACCGAGGTAAGACAGTCCCACACTCCACTACTACACGAGATACTACGTTGGCACCACTACACCGAGGTAAGACAGGCAGACACTCCACTACTACACGAGATACTACGTGGGCACCACTACACCGAGGTAAGTCAGTCACACACTCCACTACGACACGAAATACTACATGGGCACCACTACACCGAGGTAAGATAGGCAGACACTCCACTACTACACGAGATACTACGTTGGCACCACTACACCGAGGTAAGACAGGCAGACACTCCACTACTACACGAGATACTACGTTGGCACCACTACACCGAGATAAGACAGGCAGACACTCCACTACTGCACGAGATACTACGTTGGCACCACTACACCGAGGTAAGACAGTCACACACTCCACTACTACACAAGATACTACGTGGGCACCACTACACCGTGGTAAGACAGTCACACACTCCACTACTACACGAGATACTACGTTGGCACCACTACACCGAGGTAAGACAGGCAGACACTCCACTACTACACGAGATACTACGTGGGCACCACTACACCGAGGTAAGGCAGTCACACACTCCACTACTACACGAGATACTACGTGGGCACCACTACACCGAGGTAAGACAGGCAGACACTCCACTACGACAAGAGATACTACGTTGGCACCACTACACCGAGGTAAGACAGTCACACACTCCACTACTACACGAGATACTACGTTGGCACCAATCCACCGAGGTAAGGCAGTCACACCCTCCATTGCTACACGAGATACTATGTGGGCACCACTATATACTGGGTGTGTATGTAAAAAAAATCGACGAACCCACCTTATTTTTGGTCATTAGACACAATTTCATAGCTGTTCATGCAGCACATGACCCCCCGGGGGGAAATAGGGCACTACATTACTGTAGTGGTGGGGTGTGACGCCCGTGCCATCAATGGCATTTGGACAGCGAGAAAAAAGTGCACTATTTTGTGGTCATTGAGAGAGAATGTTTGGTTACAAAGTGCCTTAACTAGACACTGAGACACTAGGCATTTGTGTATAACAAAAACATTTAAAATAGACGCTGACATTCATCACCAAGTATCTGGGGGTTCATTATTTGAACACGAAATCAACTTGATTATATAGTCAAGAGCTGCAGTTTAGAAAAAGTCAGTCTCAGATGGGCACATTGAGAGAAATTTCAGATGTCTGCTTAGGTAATTGAGAGCAAAAAGGCGGAAAAATGGGTCATTTCGGCGACACATATACTTAACTATATGTAGTGCCCCCCGCCCCCCACCCCCCCACCCGTGGGGGCACATGGCCCAATAAACATAGCGACAAACACATTACACCTATATATACATTACAACATATATACTGTGTCATAAATAAACGCCGTGGTTAGGGACACACACGAGTGCCAGACACGCATCTGGTGAGGGTAAGTTTGGCTTTCTAGTCTGCAACCTGATCATTCTGAAATCGCTGCAATTTTGCCATTTGAACGTGATTATATCGCACCGCTTATATTCCATTTTAACACACACAAGCTTTACACACACGAAAATTGGCCATTCATCAACTAAATTACAAGAAATGTTGCAAAAAATGTTTTGAATACCGGTCATATATATCATCAGTGGCAAATGGGGGTGATTATCTTTTGTCATGTTGTGTCATAGAGGCACTGCATATTACTGTGGCTTCTACGGAATTCGGCACCGAAATGCCAATCCTGACCATCCCCCCATGGCCACGTGAAAATAGATCGATCCAGGCTGTCAATCATTCACTGATGTCACTGTTGCTTTCTATCAAAGGTCTTCTAAAAAAGGTCTTCCACGTGCGTTATGTCTGACAAAAAGTTGGACAAACAAAGCAGTATTCAACACTTTCTTGTCAGTTTCAGAGATGAGTACATCTCACTTGTACCTGCCATCAGCCAAGATGGTCAATTTCACATTCACGCTTAAGCAAAAAGGACTCCAGCATGGGCGGGGCCTGGTGTCGGAGCCTGGATCGGTCTGTGCATTCAGCACTTGTGAGCAGCGTTAATGGAATAATGTAACGTGGACTCATGTTTCTATTTCAGCGGCTACCGTAGTTATCCGAGTTACCGCCGGCAGTATGACTTGGGCAGCCACCGCCCCGCCTACTCGGACTCGCTGTGGAAGATGGGGTGGTCAATGGACAGCTACGGCGGGGGTCACCACCACCAGAACGGGAGTGACGACACTGACTACAGACCAGGTAGGCGGAGCGAGGGGGAGGTGGGTGGGGCACAGGCGAGGGGGACTAGGGGGGGGGGGGGGCACGGGCGAGCGGGAATGGGGGGAGGGGGCACAGGATGGGGTGGTCACTGGACAGCTGCGGGGGGGTCACCACCCCCAGAATGGGAGTGGAGACACTGTCTACAAACCAGCCAGCACCATAGGTAGGCGGAGCGAGGGGGAGGGGGTGGGGCACGGGCGAGGGGGAGGGGGGGCACGGGCGAGGGGGAATGGGGGGGGGGGGGCACAGGATGGGGTGGTCACTGGACAGCTGCGGTGGGGGGGGGGTCACGACCCCCGGAACGGGAGTGGAGACACTGACTACAGACCAGCCAGCACCACAGGTAGGCGGGGCGAAGGGGAGAGGGTGGGGAACGGGCGAGGGGGAGGACAGCTACGGGGGGCAGTCACCAGGACACGCCAGCACCCCAGGTAGGCAGAGCAAGGGGAGGAGGGGGTGGTGGCTGTAGGGAAGGGGGTGGGCACGGTGGTCAGGGCACTGGGTGGTAGAGTTAGACAGGGGGTTGAGGCCTGGATGTGGCATAGGGTCAAGAAACCGATTGGGGTGAGAGTGAATAGGTAGGCGGGGCGAGTGGGGATAGTGTACATGTTGTCGGAGGGTGGGGTAGGTGATCGAGGAAGTGCAGAAGTAGGCATGACCGCGCAGGGAGGGGATCGAGGGGGGTGGGGGGGGGCAGGGGATATGAGGTGCAGGTGGGCAGTGGAAGGTTGAGGTATAGCTACCGATGGGGAAGGAATGCATAAAGTTGGCTAGTGGATTTTCGTTTCTTATCACGCCAAGCATTTGACCTGTGACCTGTTGTGAAGATGTGTTATCACGAAGTGGTCTGGGCCTGTTCAAAGCATCCAATCTGCCCTGCCCTGTGTTTGTATCATCAGGGCATTGTCATATTATTATAACTGGGACCATGTATTACTTGCACTGCATTAGGTGCATAACATGCAGTATATATTTATATAATTAAATATATAAGTATTTCTTTATGGTTAAGATAAATAATATAAAGCCAAATAATATAAACTGTACTAGAAATGCGATTAGAAACTGTACTCAACATACCATTAGAACAAGTACTCAACATACCATTAGAACAAGTACTCAACATACCATTAGAACAAGTACTCAACATACCATTAGAACAAGTACTCAAGATACCATTAGAACAAGTACTCAACATACCATTAGAACAAGTACTCAACATACCATTAGAACAAGTACTTAACATACCATTAGAAACAGTACTCAGAATACCCGGACCATACCATAATACAATGTACTCAAAATACTATTAGAAACCGTACTCCAAATACCATTGGAAAGTTTACTCAAAATACCACTTGAAAGTTTGCTCAAAATACCATTGGAAAGTTTACTGAAAATACCATTTGAAAGTTTACGTAAAATACCATTTGAAAGTTTACTCAAAATTCCATTGGAAAGTTTATTCAAAATACCATTTGAAAGTTTACTCAAAATATCATTTGAAAGTTTACCCAAAATACCATTTGAAAGCTTACTCAAAATACCATTAACAACTGCAATGGTACATCACTGAACATGTTTCGCCTCCACATATGGCTGCATCAGCTCCCAAACGGGGTGTCAGCGTGGACTTCAAGAAGTCAGAGAACAAGAGGAACCACCACACTGACGAATATGAGGTGGACGAGCTCATTGTACGCAGGGGTCAAGAGGTCAACCTGGTCGTCAATGCCGAGGGCTTCGACAAGGAGAGTGACGTCATCAAACTCTTCTTCACCATGGGTCAGTATTATGCCTTTAATTGTGCGACGTCATCACACTTCTCCATGGGTCAGTATTATGCCTTTAATTGTGCGACGTCATCACACTTCTCCATGGGTCACTATTAAGCATTTATTTGTGCGACGTCATCACACTTCTCCATGGGTCAGTATTAAGCATTTAATTGTGCGACGTCATCGCACTTCTCCACGGGTCAGTATTGTGCCTTCCTTTGTGTGACGTCATCGTACACATCTTCTCCATTGGTATTATATTCCCATACTCATTCTCATTTAGGCAAGCTCATTAATTGTATAAATTTTAAACTAATATCATGAAAAAAGTGGTATTTATCGCTGTAGAACAATCAAGTTCCCAGAATGCGTCAATTACACTTATTCTAAGGTTGCCGGGTACTTGCCCCATATGACGTCATGCATGGTTCGGTATTTTACTACTTTAATTTGCGACGTCATCAAAGTCATATATATGTGTGACAGAATGTGCATGGTACTTAATTACAGGGAATAAGCCAATGGAGACCAAGGGCACCATGATGAGGCTATCTGTCGGCGGCAAGATTGCTGTACAGGATGGGGTCGCCATGATAAAGTCGGAGGGTGGAGCCACTGAACTCCGGATCACGTTCCCTAGCGACGCCCTGGTTGGCAAGTACAGCTTGATGGTGGCCATCCTCAAGGGGGGTGACAAAACCATGGCAACCAAACACACGGTCGAAGAGCCATTGTATGTCATCTTTAACCCTTGGTGCAAAGGTTTGTTTCATTCGTATTCAAGATTAGTTTAATGCTCAACATTGATTTACCCGTAGATAATGGTGCATGTTCTCAAATATTACTGTGGTTTAAACTGAAATACGCAATATTCCCCCACGTAGGGACCAATCTTGCCGTCAAGATAAGAAGATAAAATCTTGTCAGAATGTGCGCGGGATAACGTTTTTCAATAAATAGATATGGATGTAAAGGATCCTTTAATAATAGTTAATAACACAATGGTGTAAGACCATCTATGTACCATTGCGCTAAATGAATATTGGACGAATCAATGTTTGATTTCGGCATTCTCGCTCAGAATGGTATGACTAAAAAAACGTACATTGTTGTAAATTTTTGGCCAGTTTTAGTCCATTTATGTGGTTATAATTGTTCAATACAGAGGACAATGTGTTCCTGGCCGACGAGGCAGAACGCCAGGAATACGTGATGAATGATAGCGGCCGCATCTTTGTGGGCAACAACAGGTCTATTCAAGGCAAGCCGTGGAACTTCGGACAGGTAACGTAGTACAAGAGAGAAACAGAAATGATTTTGTGTGCTGTGGCATTTTATATTATTGCTTTATCGCCTCAATGTACCATTCAGACACCATGTACAATCAAGACACCATGGGAGCCGGCCCGATAGGTCCGTGGGTTAGAACGCTCGTGTTGAGTGCGCTGGTCACCTGAGAGCCTAACGGCACGTGGCTCGGTGGTTCCTGCCCCGCTGTGGCCATGTCTGTGTGGTCGCAGGATGAAGAGCCCATGTTATTCTTCGCAAAAATTAGTTACCCCCGCCCCCCCGGGGGACACCGCTCTTTCCATTCTTCGCGATATGACCAGATTATGACACAATTTGGTGTCGCCCTCTAGTGAGTCATTTGGTAACAGTGCTGAAGCGCTACGATCTGCATAAATATATCCATGCATTTCGGAAGTAATGCATAAATATCTGCATAAATATCTGCATAAATATCTGCATAAATATCTGCACAAATATCTGCATAAATGTCTGCAAAAATAAATTTAACATTTATGAGGTTTGCGTATGTCTTCTAGCGATCATGATACGCAAGCCCTCAAGTGAAATTTAACTTCGGGTCAGTTACTGAGACGTTCCTGGGCTGTGCGGTGAATTTGTCGCTCCCCTGGTCCCTACCCTTCAGCTGAGGAGTTTTTGCCACTTGAAACTCAAACCCGGTTACACCGTTAAGGATTTCTTTGGATTTCTTTTTTATTTAACCTAATGAAAACATTGCAATTGAGTTGATGTATACGGCATACATAATAGTGCCAAAAGCACGTTTAGCAAGTTTACACATCCATTACATCATTTAAATACCAGTTCTCTTAAGTTGCCGCATTTGCTCATAAAATGATAACTCGTCGGCTTTAATTTTCTCTTTTCTATGTCGTTTTCTATCACATATACTGCATTCAACCTATTAATTAACCATTTCAACTGACGGTAGGCTGTTAAGGATTGATATATAGCGTTATGCCGTCTAGCCTCCGGCCGGGTCGCCCCCCCCCCCCCCCCCCCACCTGGATCCGCCCCTGGCCCACTGGACTTATTTAACAAGTCTTATCTTCTTGCAGGGGCAGATCCAGGGGGGGGGGTTAGGGTTAGGTTAACCCTCCCCCCTTGGGAGCCTTAACATACACTGTTAAAGTCGGCTTCTCCGAGCACGAGCAGCGCGCCCCCCCCCCCCCTTGGCAAGTTTTTCAGAGAGCACCCCCCCTCCCCCCCCAGTCGCAAGTTTTTATAGAACAACCTCCCCTTGGCAAGTTTTTCAGAGACCAACCCCCGCCACCCCCCCCCCCCCCTTGGCAAATTCCTAGATCCGCCCCTGTTCTTGCATTGACCACCCATCTCTGGCATCTAAGAGGTAATAATAACAATAAAAATAAAAGAAACCTTTAATAAATGCAAATGCTTATAAACATAAAACAAATTTACTCGACAAGCGTTCAGTAGAAATGCAGACAAAGACTTTGCTTTTCTCCCGGTCTGGCTAGCTCTGTCAAATGTAACCAGAGCCCTGGAGCCGAACACCCAAGCCAAGGCAGTAGGTCCATGATCATACTATATGAGGTCACCCAATTTTTATTCAAACCCCAGAACATCGATTAGGACACCTCATTACACATTCGTTAGGCATTAGCCGGCACTTAGAGCTTGTTGTCTTCTGGTAATTGTTGAGTAATAGATAGTGGCAACGATTGATCTTTGACTTTGTTTGCTCACATGAGCCGCCCGCTTCGATGTGGGCGATAATAGAGAATTATCAGAAATTGTGGTGGTGATAAACGATGCACGACACCAATGACTGATAAATTAACGCAAGGAGCCGGTCTTACCTTTCCTTTTCCTTGGGGAATCTCAAAAATGGCTTTCCTGGACATTTCTTTCGTGAATTCGCAAAATTTATGGCAGAACAAACGTGAAGTTGATGCCTGTCGATGGCGGTTTTGTGCAACACTACACGCTCACCGCTTGGCGGCGCCATCGGAGAACGATTACAAGGAAATGGCCGCATGACATATCTTGGTGTAACGTTACTAATATCTTTGTAAATAGTTAGCCTCTCCCTTTCGAACGTACGGGCTCAGGTCTGCACCATATGTAAAGGCTGAAAAGGCCGCGTCATCCCTGTACTTATTACTTGGATACGCACGCCTTTCACTATCCAGACGCTACTACTTAAAAATGTTAAAGGTCAACATTTACTGACGTGACGAAAATATATAGTGGCGGTAATTCTTGAGGTTTCGAGTAGTTCATGCAGTGAGCGTGCATGTGGTATGTACACCTTGTACATCATTCTGTAGGTCATAGCACACAGGTAAGACCGATCACCCTGACTGGGGGCCTCTGGTAAAGTACCGCTACACTCCACGTCACGAGACGGCCTAGCCCCAGTTCTGTGGCTGTAGGCCGGGCAAAAATCTGACAGGGCCCTGTCAGATTTTTGCCTGGCCTACAGCCACAGAACTGGGGCTAGAGACGGCCCACCCTCGTGTCTTATGTAGTATATGCCGCGCTGTCTGCTTGTCTGTCCTACTTTAATTACGAATAGTCTGTAATCACGTAGGCTTTGGCTAGAAAAGCGGCCTAGTTCACCATTAGTATGAATGCCGGCCGCAGTGGAGTCTACATGAAAAACATGAAAGCGGCTTGGCTTAACTCGATTATAAATAGTTTTCTCGCATTTATATCGGGACAATGAAATGGGTTAAGTATGATTCAACCCCATTTCACTGTTCCAGGACGTTCCTTGGCCCAATTTTTCCTCTATCTACGTGCACAATTTAAATATTGGTGACACGCCAATAACCCTTTAGCTCATATTTTTCTCCTGTGCTAATATTCTCTCTTTGTAATGACCAAGTGGCGATAATATTATGAGTGAATTTCATAGCTTCCCAGCTGAATTTTAAGAGGGAGGAAAATGATGTTTTAGAGATACACAATGAAATATATATCACGCCGAGATTCTGAATGGCGCTTTTCATTGGCTTGAACTCAACGAAAAACATTGTACCATAAATGCACGCACACCCCATTCTGTGACATCGTAATTTTCAAACAGCGCTCATGGGCAATAAATGCCCCCATTAATAAACAGACCAAACCTCAGTTTTGCTACTTTGATAAATGTTTATGTGCTATTGGAACACACTTGGTAACTGCCACTATCTAATGCCGTGTCAGCCCCAACACTTTAAGCGGCCAACATTGGAGTTCTTGCGTTTCAGTTTGAGAAGGTGTCGTTTACTTTGGCGTTGGACCTACTGGAGAAGAGTAAGATATCACACCAGGCCTACGCCAACCCGACACTGGTCACCCGGGCGCTATCCGCACTGGTAACAAGTTATTTCTTGTGACGTTTACTTTGGAGCCCTGCTGCGTTGTAAAGCTCGAAGCTCCCATTGGTTACTTGATATATTTATCAAAATCAGGCAATCCGTTCACAATTAACCCGTAATTACAGTAATTTTATATACGTTACCCGAAAACATAATACAATAATAATTTAAGGCGACGATATTGACTACAAATTGTTTGGCGAATGTATAATATATAATGACAAAGAAATGATGAGCATCTGTTATATCGAATGATATTCTTTGTTTGAGCTTCCTAAATGTCACTTACTATGCCTTAGCCATTCTGCAGTGGTATCTGTCCTTCGGGCATATAGTTACATAGTGCATTTGTAAGCCGTATATTTTATGCAAAAGTATTGTCAAGCTCGCCCCATAGCTCAAGCTTGTTTCCGGCAAAGTCGATGTCAATGTTCCAGTTGTATTTAAGAGATTTTCTATGATGTCAACAGAAATGCATGAGTATTTTGTCCTAAGATTTTTTTACACTTTTTATATCGGATAGATGGAATTACCAATGGTAGAATTTAATATCTTAATTGTGGGATAGTGATGGAGTTTTCCACTCAGCTCTTCACTTGTACAGTCTGTTAATAAATTAATATATTAATAAATTATCTGACTGTTGTCTTCGTGTTTTGACCTTTGCTGTAGGTGAACAGTAACGATGACAACGGCGTCCTTCAAGGCCGTTGGGACGGCAAATATTCCGGGGGGACGTCGCCCACTGCCTGGAACGGCAGCCCCGCCATCTTGGAAGAGTACGCGAGAACCCGGCGCCCAGTGCGGTACGGGCAATGCTGGGTCTTCTCTGGACTACTGACCACAGGTTAGACATGTCTATTGGGGCAGTGCTGGGTCTTCTATGGACTACTGACCACAGGTTAGACATGTCTATTGGGGCAGTGCTGGGTCTTCTCGGGACTACTGACCACATGTTAGACATGTCTATTGGGGCACTCCTGGGTTTCTCGGGACTACTGACCACAGGTTAGACATATCCATTGTGGCGGTGCTGGGTCTTCTCTGGACATGTCTATTGGGGCACTCCTGGGTTTCTCGGGACTACTGACCACAGGTTAGACATGTCTATTGGGGCAGTGCTGGGTCTTCTCGGGACTACTGACCACAGGTTAGACATGTCTATTGGGGCAACGCTATGGTCTTCTCGGGACCACTGACCAAAGGTTAGACATGTCTATTGGGGCAGTGCTGGGTCTTCTCGAGACCACTGACCACAGGTTAGACATGTCTATTGGAGCAGTTCTGGGTCTTCTCTGGAATACTGACCACAGGTTAGACTTGTCTATTAGGGTGGTGCTGGGTCTTTTCGAGACTACTGACCACATGTTAGACATATCTATTGGGGCAGTGCTGGGTCTTATCGGGACTACTGACCACAGGTTAGACATGTCTATTGAGGTTGTACTCGGTCTTCTTCGAGCTGGTGACCACGTATTAGACAGATATCGTATACTGCCATATCATTACAGTGTGCCGTACATTGATAGTTAATGTGCCATATCATCACAGTGTGCCGTGCACTTGTAGTTAATGTACCGTGTCTCTACAGTGTGCCGCACACTGATAGTTAATGCACCATGTCTCTACAGTGTGCCGTGTTCTGATAGTTAATGTGCCATATCACGTCAGTGTGCCGTAGACTGATAGTTAATGTGCCATATCATTACAGTGTGCCGTGCACTTGTAGTTAATGCGCCATGTCTCTACAGTGGGCCGTACACTGATAGTTAATGTGCCATATCCCAACAATGTACCGTACATTGATAGTTATTGCACCATGTCTCTACAGTGTGCCGTGCACTGGTACTTAATGTACCATGTCTCTACAGTGTGCCGTATGCTGATAGTTAATGTGCCATATCCCAACAATGTACCGTACATTGATAGTTAATGCACCGTGTCTCTACAGTGTGCCGTGCACTGGTAGTTAATGTACCATGTCTCTACAGTTCGCCGTATGCTGATAGTTAATGTGCCATATCCCAACAATGTACCGTACATTGATAGTTAATGCACCATGTCTCTACAGCGTGCCGTGCACTGGTACTTAATGTACCATGTCTCTACAGTGTGCCGTATGCTGATAGTTAATGTGCCATATCCCAACAATGTACCGTACATTGATAGTTAATGCGCCATGTCTCTACAGTGTGCCGTACATTGGGAATCCCGGCCAGGAGCGTCACTAACTTTGAGTCGGCCCATGATCACGACCTCAGCATGACGATAGATGACCACATGGACACCAGTGCTCAGCCCCTGGACCACATGTCGGATTCAGTATGGTCAGTACTTTTGTATTGTCTTTAAGTGATATGGTCAGTTTGACGTTTTTCGATGTCAGAGTTGAAATATTGGAAAAAAAATAATATAAGGGATTTTC
This sequence comes from Arenicola marina, assembly GCA_964019135.1. Taxonomy (NCBI): domain Eukaryota; kingdom Metazoa; phylum Annelida; class Polychaeta; family Arenicolidae; genus Arenicola; species Arenicola marina. The sequence goes on along the minus strand of OZ025257.1, from coordinate 39,789,331 downwards.
GTCACAATTGCTTAAATTTTGGTAATATATACATAATCATATGCGGCTCCCATCAGTTTAACAGGAAACTGATAGCAGCTTCTTTGAACTGTGTCTCTCTGTACGCTCCCAGCCACGCCCCATCCTCACCACTGCTACCACTGCCATAGTATAGGGCCACCTTAGTATCATAATGCGATCCTAGGCAGTTTCACAACCACACCGCGTGAAGTTATTTTTACAGATATTTCACACCAATTGAAACAAAACGGCATAATATACTGCAATGAAAGACTAATATCCATAACATTTGATTCAAATGGATTGGTGAATTTGGCAGAACAAGTTGTTTAACAGCTGTCAGTTTGTTGGAAGCTATGTGCACTACGTCACAGATGTATGCAGTCTACCGTTTTGTTGCACATTTTGAAGGTTGCTGTGCAAGCTCCAACAATACTTAAACTATACAGTGGAACCCCGCTATTAAGACCACCTGCGGGACTGAGCAAAAGTGGTCTCATTAGTGGGGTAGTCTCATTAGCGAAACTGTTCCAATAACAACAGTGTTATTATCACTGGGAGTTTCACTGGCGCCAACAATGGGGCGGTGAGGTGCAGTAGGGTGGTGGGGGTGAATGGCGGTGATGACGATGTGTATATATATCACTATTGCACCAATCATGCCTTAAAATATTATAAGTTTAGATCTAGTCATGTTTTAGGCGGCAAACAACTGTTTAAATAGCTTTACGGCTGGATAATATCGAACCTTGATCAATGTTACTTGTCGGTAATAAACCATTGTCTGCTTCCTCCCGCCAGGAACTTCCACGTATGGAATGAGGCTTGGTTCCGGCGACCGGACCTGCCCGCTGGCTACGATGGGTGGCAGGCCTTCGACTCCACCCCACAGGAGTCGAGCGAGGGTAGGCACCCGGTGGCCCACTCCGGAATGTGAAAAGGGCTTGTCCATTGAAATTTGCGACCGGGTGGGGGTGGGGGGGTCCATGGAAACTTGCGACCGTGAGGGGTGGGGGTGGGGGCTGAACAAAATTGCGACAGATGAGGGATCCACCATTTTTTGACGACCGGAGGGGGGGGGGGGAGGGGTGGAGGGGATCCACGGTGCCTCAGATAGCTCAGGTGGGCGAACGCCACAGTTTATTTGATGCCGTTCGAAACGAGTCAAAGGTTGTCAGTGATATATATATATTATGGTTCAGCTCCGGATATGATATGATATGATGGCTCAGCTCCGGCCATGACCTAACCCTTATCTTTGACGAGATATTCATACTGTAATACTCAGGGAGGTTCAGCATGTCACTTTGTTGTCAATTTCAGAGATGAGTACTTCTCACCTGTACCTACCATCGGCTATCATTGTCAATTCCATACTCACGACTCATACTTACGGAAACAATAGAAGTATGCATTAATGTCGGAGAATGGATCGGTCTATTGTCTTTGCAGGCGTCATGCAGTGCGGACCCGCCTCGGTCGCCGCCATCAAGGATGGAAACATCTTCCTGGGCTACGACGCCAAGTTCATCTTCGCCGAGGTCAATGGCGACAAGATCACGTGGGTACACGATGACGTAGACAACACGGTGGCCACTCGGGTGCAGACTGGGGCCGTGGGGCAGCAGATCAGCACCAAGGCTGTGGGCAGTAATTACAGACGCCAGGACATCACCAGCCACTACAAATACCCTGAAGGTGGGTGGCTTGGTGTGGTGTACAGACCACTGTCGCCAGGACGATTTATATTCAAGTTAATTTTTGTTATCCTTATTTTTTATACATTCTTGTTTATTTTTTAATATATATTTTTGATTCTTCAGTTATTACTATTGAAACATTTTTAATTAGATGTATTATTATTTTAAATGTAAATTATTATTGTTTTTAATTTTTATTCTATATTATTTCTTATTTCTTAATTATTATCTTTTATTGAATTATTTTCATTTCTGTTTCATTGTCATTATTGCTTATGTCAGTTTCGAACTGTTCTTTATTTGTTATTTAAAATAGAAAAGAAAAGATATTCTTAAACTGAATCTGTCCGTATAATATTATAACCGAGATATTGACATTGATTTCTTCTCACTCGACCAGATTAACCATTTCCTCTCGTCGTTTCTTGAGTACATGTCACTTCTGAAACGAAGAATAATTTGACATTAAAATGGGCGATATTTGGGTAAGTGAACGATAACCTATACTGTGTGGCTGTGCAGGGAGCAAGGAGGAACGCGAGGCCGTGAAGAGGGCCAGTCACCACAGCACTCTTAAGGACAAACTGAGGCACATCTACAACATGACGGAGCGACAGGACGTCCAGGTCAGGTCCTGCCCTGCCTCCCCCCCCCCCCCCTCTCGCCCCAGCCCCACCCCCCATATGACAATATCCACCGGGGGCCGGGCAGATAGCTCAGTAGGCTAGAGCGCTCGCATTGAGTGTTCTGGCCACCTGAGGACCTCACGGCACGTGGGTCGGTGGTTCGAGCCCCGTTGTGGTCATGTCTGTGTTGTCGCAGGATAAAGATTACATGTCCTTCTTCGCAAAGAGTAGGGGGCCTCACCCCAACCCCCAGCCCTCTGGATCCGCGGGTGCATAATATACAACTGTAAACTGCCTTGTCACTGACTATTGTAAGTCGTCTATGTGTTCTTTCGCGCGTTTATCCGGCTTATCCATTTTATCCTTTCAAAGGCAGGCTTGACATCAAGCAGCGACACCAAACTTCCTGTCCGGCCTCGCACCCACCTATCTCCCCCATCCCTCCAATTTCATAAGCCACTGACAGTCCAATAAGACCCCCAGTACTCCAGCCACTAGTCTCAATGCGATAATCCTCGACCAGTGGCTGGCGCTGGAGGCCATAATTGGCGGGTTCGAACCTCGGCACCTGGAACTGTGTCCTTTCTCACCCAAACAATCATACGCTTTATCCGGTAGGTTCCTTGACCCAGTTCATCCCTCGTGTGCGCAAAACCGGCCTAAAACTGAAACTCATTCATTCATTCATTCGATTGTGATGTCCCGGGATGTCTCTTATAAGGTGGACCCATTTGACTTCACTGATATCGGACGACTCCATCCTGCGGGAGAGCAAATCCAGGAGGGGTGTTCAGGGGGTCCGGGCCTCCTCTTTTCGATGAAGAATGTCGTTTTTCAACGCAAAATTTAGGCCATCTGAGGCGTGGATCTCCCCCCCCCCCCCCTTCTTTTTTTTAGAAAGAACGTTATCTTAAGTGGTGTGCACCCCCCCCCCTTTTGAGGAAGAAGTCTATCTGAGGTGGCGTCGACCACACCCCCCACTCTCCTTTTCAAATTCCTGGCTCTGTCCCTGCTGAGCATGCCCTGTTTTTCAATCAGTTTAACTTTGACAGTGATATCTGATTTGACTCGGTCTTGAGAATGCTCTGTTCTTCACTCAGTTTGACTTTGACGGCCTGATGGCCAGCAATGGGGATGTCCGCTTCGTCGTCAAGTCCTCCAACGTGGCGGACGAGCCAAGGACCTTCGATATCTTCATGCACGCCACAGCCAAGTACTACACTGGCATCCCGGGGGACAGGCTGGGCGAGAAGAAATTCAGCGTCACGCTGGAAGCAGGCAAAGGTAGGCTAACCATCGTGGCTAAATTCGCACGCAAACTTATGGCAAAGTGGAATTGTACCAAAACAACGATTGTGCATAGGGATATTATGCTACTGTACATATATTACAAGAATATTTTAAGTGCAGTATATCTTATAGATATAGAAGCTCTTACTAAGTTTTAATGTCAAACTGTCAAAGGTACCTAAAGTCTATTCCTAAACTTGGAAAGTCGTGACATGGATTGTATAAATTTCCGAATGGACAATGGATAGGGTCAAGGTAGTGAGGAGCCATGTCACGACAATGGGTAGGGTCAAGGTAGTGAGGAGCCAATTCACGACAATGGGTAGGGTCAAGGTAGTGAGGAGCCATGTCACGACAATGGGTAGGGTCAAGGTAGTGAGGAGCCATGTCACGACAATGGGTAGGGTCAAGGTAGTGAGGAGCCATGTCACGACAATGGGTAGGGTCAAGGCAGTGAGGAGCCATGTCACGACAAGGGGTAGGGCCAAGGTAATGAGGAGCCATGTCACGACAATGGGTAGGGTCAAGGCAGTGAGGAGCCATGTCACGACAAGGGGTAGGGTCAAGGTAGTGAGAAGCCATGTCTCCGGGAGCAGCATTTGAAAAACGCATTTGCACAAGTGGGGTTGGAACCACACACCGGTCGTCTGGGCTGGCCAAGCCACAGTGGGCATAGCACTAGCCAAAATCCAGTTTTGCCCGTCCTAGCAGAACAGCCTTTGTTCTTATAACAGATGCTGAAATCAAAAAGCGGAATGTTTAACCGTTGTTTACAGACGAATCTACTGAGTGGAATCTGGCGTCAAGCGAATACTTCAATGTGCTTGACGAAGACGCTTCCATTGGAATATACGTCCTAGCCAAGGTCAAAGAAACGGGTCAGATATTCACTGCCAGCGACACCTTCTGGGTGGAGAAGCCGGAGTTGGATATCAAGGTGAATTGGGTCGCGCTAATTGAATTTCAAGTCCAAATTTCGTTTAATGATCATATCGGGCACCCATGACAAGTGGACGTGCAATGGTAGTTAATACATTAGTTACTATGTATAGCCGTAATTACAGCCATAAAATAACATTAGCACGTCAGATTAGCATATTTCCATTTGGGCCCCTTTCCCATCTGGATAATATCCACTATCGTCAAGGTCAGTTTCATCTGAAGTGAAAGTGGCAAAGGGCAAGAAAACATCGCCAGGAGCTCTTAAGGCTCTGGCAAACAGGTAATGTCCATACCTGTTACCACAGCCTATGACTACGACAGTCTCCTGGAGCGGCAATTTTCTAAATCTTGTACTTTGCGCTGAGAAGATTTGCGTAGCGCAAAGTGGGTTTTTATGGCTACGGCCCCTGGTATGTTTCACCGGTTGATGATGGTACGTTGTCTTGGCGTGTAGGTGTCGGATGGGACTGCTCGGGTGGGCCAGGAGCTGAGCGTCACCATCAGCTTCACCAACCCCCTGGGTATCCCCCTCAGCAGCGGGACGTTGCGCGTGGAGGGTCCGGGCATCAAGGGCAGCCGCAGCGTGCACCTCAAGTAAGTCTCAACAGAACCCGGATCTACGCTGTAATGTACGCGTCTCGCAACGTAAGGCAGTGTGCATATTACCATTATACAATGTAACGTAGTGTAGGCATCACATAATGGAACGTAATGCATGCATAGCCCAAACAATATATATACGTAACATTAACGTCACGCAATGTAACATCATTTATTAATGTAATGTACGCATCACACAACGTAATGTACACATTCCATAATTGCTGATTGTTGTTTTGATGTTGTTTCGGACAGGCGCATAATCCAGCCAGGTCAACAGATGAGCGAGGTTGTGACCATCACTCCCAAGCTGGCAGGATCGCGGGAAATCATCGCCAACTTCCACTCCAAGCAGCTCGTCAACATCTGCGGCGCCGTCCAAGTGACTGTCACCAAGTAACTGGCGCCACGGAAGTAAACATCACCAAGTAACTGGCGTCATGGAAGTAAACATCACCAAGTACCTGGTGCCATGGAAGTAAACGTCACAAAGTAACTGGTGCTATGGATGTAAACATCACATGTAGTAACTAGTGCCATAAAGTAAACAACAAAAAGTAACTGGGGCCATGAAAATAGCAATAATCAAGCAACTGGTGCCCTGTAGGCAAGCATAACGAAGTAACTGGTGCCATGTAGATAAACATCACAAAGTAACTGGTGCTATGGAATCCAAATCGCCAAGTGAGAGTAAATATTGGAAGTCAATATCATCATGTAATTGGCGACACAGAAAGTTTTGTCGCGAAGTATGTGGTGGCATGGAAGTAACACTATAACGTAGTCGGTGCCATAGAAGTACGTGGTGGCATGGAAGTTACACTATAACGTAGTCGGTGCCATAGAAGTACGTGGTGGCATGGAAGTAACACTATAACGTAGTCGTTGCCATAGAAGTACGTGGTGGCATGGACGTAACACTATAACGTAGTCGGTGCCATAGAAGTACGTGGTGGCATGGAAGTAACACTATAACGTAGTCGGTGCCATAGAAGTACGTGGTGGCATGGAAGTAACACTATAACGTAGTCGGTGCCATGGAAGTACGTGGTGGCATGGAAGTAACACTATAACGTAGTCGGTGCCATAGAAGTAGAAGTCGTAAAGTAGCTGGTGGCACAGAAGCCAATACCACCGAGAAACAGCAAACAACGTTTCACAAAGTAACTGGCGCCAGAAACGCCATAATTATTTTCAAGCACTTGATCCCATGGAAGTAAATGTCACTTACTAACGATTACATAGAAGTAAATGTCACGAAGTAACGCCGATTACATAGAAGTAATGTCACGAAGTAACGATTACATAGAAGTAAATGTCACGAAATAACGATAACATAGGAGTAAATGTCACGAAGTAACGATTACATAGAAGTAAATGTCACGAAGTAATGATTACATAGAAGTAAATGTCACGAAGTAATGATTACATAGAAGTAAATGTCACGAAGTAACGATTACATAGAGGTCAATATCACCAGCTAACTGGTGCCAAAACAAGTGTGAATGGTCGATCTACAGTTTGTAATTGGTCGTGACATCAAGATATAGTTAGGCCGCTCGCAGTTAACCCCAACCCCCACCCTACCCCTCACCATCATTTGATAACTCGTCAATGTCGTCAACAAGATCGCCAAGGTCATCAACATTAAATTAAGTGTAACTGGCGTCACTTATCTCAGTTTTCCATGTCTGTCTACAGTTTACTAGCGTCCACCATATATATCCAGGTGACTTTACATTAGGATATTTTCAAAATATGTTGTACTTTTTAGAATAAAAGAATAATGTGAAATGTTTCACATTTCTATCTATCGAACTGGTTATTTGCTGTAGAAATTTATTGTCCGTCCGATGCAAACACATATATTCATTGCATTCGTACGAACCGACTAATCTAGGACGTCATCGGTGTATACCGCCGGTAGATCGTGACGTCACCGCTGTACCATTGGTACCCTTTGACGTCATCGCTGTAAAATAGGCCCCTTAATTTTGTGACGTCATCACTGTACAATAGGCCCCTGGTGACGTCACCGCTGTGCCGCCCGCACCCTGCGACGTCACCGCTCTACAACTGTTATCATGCTGCGACGTCACCGATGTACCACTAGGACTATGTGACGTCACCGATGTACAATCGGCACCCTGTGACGTCACCGTTTTACCGCCAGGTCTTTCTCTACCGGACCAAGGCATAAAAGTATCGACAACATCGCACGAACCAGCTCCAGTTCTGTGGCTGTAGAAAGTACTTTCACAACTCTGACAGGGCCCGTCTACAGCCACAGCTCGGACAAAACCTGCAACCGCTGAACGTCTTAGGTTTGCGGTCACAGTACGGCTCTGTATACAAACTAAATAACAGCCATCGCCTAATCCAGTACTCCATAGATGTTTTGTTCCTAGGGTCGGCATTTCAACAAAAGCCACAGTCGATTCCCTACTCGCGTCTAAGGAATTCATCATTGACACATTTGTACCCCTAGAGAAGCGGCTTGCCTGGGGGCACTTGGGCCAACCAGCGGCCAAGTAAATCATTTCCTCCCGGATTACTTCAACACGCCAGGGGCGGATCCAGGGGGGGGGGCGGCCTCGGACCCCCCTTTTAGGGCCGAAATGTATACCATTCAACATATAAAACCAAACCGGCCCCCCTATCCAGCATATCTGGATCCGACCCTGAAACCGCGCCCCCCCCCATATCTGGATTTTTTGGATCCGCCCCTGCGGCCCCCGACTTTGTGGTCCTGGATCAACAGCGCATCTAAACTGTAGGTACTCATATGGTTGTAGCACGTTTCGGCCAGCGGACGTTTCGGCTTAGGACGTTTCGGCCAGGTATTTTTGGGAGGGCCCACGTTTCGGCCAAGTATAATTTAAACTTATGTAACACCCGACAATCAGTGTTAGTGACGAACACACTGACAAATAACAATACACCTGTGACGAGGTATAGAAGCATGCAATTAGAAGACTCGTACCACACATCCAAGTGCCATATCCACCAGTCATGTTGTCGTCGTTCAAACTAGATCGAGAGGACGAAAATTTAAGGGCCTCGATCGTAACCAAGTCGGCGCCTGTGGCCTTCCGGAAATGCATGACGTCATCCGTTTCCGTTTGCCTGTAGCGTTCTGTATTGGGCCGCAAAGGGTACAAGTTAACGGTTTTGCACAGTGGCCTGCCACCACCGTACCCGTACTAGCTATTGTCGGGACATATACCTGCCAGTTTACCTGCATGAGTCACCACAATACCAATGGGATTCCTTTATCCGGCAAAGGTTTCACGAACATCCATCATTAGAAAGGATCGTTTCAACATAAGCACTGAAAATAAATTGGCAGAGCAAGAAGGTAGGAGGATGCTTCCTATGTGCTAGCTATTCATCCAGCTATATATAACGTGGCAATAATTTAAAGGAAAATGCCGGGTCCAAATTATTTACATTTTCAGTTAAATTATAGGGAATTTAAAGTTAATTCTTTTAAATCCAACATTAAGTTCCAAGCACTTTTGCACGACTACCTAACATGCCATGGGCACCCTCTTCAGTGCGCTGATGGTGACGTCACCGGCGATGAACCAACCAGTAGGTTTAGACGACTACTTTACCACCGGAAGCTATAATATCGAAGCGGTTTAATTACGTAATTATATCGCGTTAGAGTCTTTACGCGGATTCTGGCGAGTCGGACGAAGAAGTACAAGAAAACACCGAATTTACACACTGATGTTGTAATCGGGTACCAGTTTGAGCCAGGGATGACGATGGTGGATTAGTCATTGTTTATGCACGTCGTTGACGCATCGAGTGGTCAGTGAAACCGTGTTACATTAGTAGTGTGGGTGGAGTCATGGGTCCATCGTCATCTTTCGCAGGGTGCCCAATTTTTACTTAACTTGGCGGGCCATGGTTCGGGAAGCGACAGTCGATGGTGTAACTTAATACAGCGGCTGTCTTAGAAACGCACTGTCTCTGAAGGGTTTATGGAAAGGACGGCCGTACTACCAGAATGACCGTATGAGTTAGGGTGGGTGGGGTGGTGGGAATGGGTGGAGGAGTGGTGCGTGAAGCTAGCAGCCTGGGTCGATTGGCGAGCCATTTGCATACTGTGCAGCAGGGTGGACGGACGTTTCGGCCAGTGAGCGTTTCGGCCTAGGACGATTCGGCATAGGACGTTTCGGTCTTAGACGTTTCGGCCAAGTATTTGGGGGAGGGCGGACGTTTCGGCCATGCATAATATTACAAAACTTTCAGCATGGAGTTTTATCTGGTATAAAACTATAATCACACTTTACACTTGTTATTAACACATTAGTATGGTTTACTTTGGCCGAAACGTCCGCCCTCCCCAAAATACCTGGCGGAAACATTCTATACAACCGTGCAGCAGGGGGTAGGGGCAGGGGATGGCGATGGGAAAATATGGTTGGAACAGCTTCAGGCTTCAGCCTCAGCTTTATAGGTTCGTTTGGTCCTCTGGCTACATACTTAGCATACATGTCTTCCTCATAGCATTTTTTCTCATGTGGTCGAAACATACTCTTGAATGTTTGGTGGGTTTAAAATTCACACTAGCAATCTTAATTGTGTAGCCAATGCCGCACAAGCTGCTGGTCGCCAAGTGGATAGCGGTAGAAAGATATCCTGTTTTTGCTGTTCTTTTTTGCACTTGAATTTTTACAGCCAACAGCTGAACAGTACACCATTTTTTTCTAAATGCATCGACGTTTCAAAGCCAAATTCGACATTACTGTGGTGGAACCAGTATCTATGTCAGATCTTTATATTTCAAACTGAGGGAGAGCTTAATTATCCTTGGGTGGAGTCTATCTACCACCCGAAGGGCCTACATGGTACTTAAATGGAAAAAATGGTATTGATATACTTGAAACATATATGTCACAAGCCGTTATACCATGTGAAAATCAAAATATCATGCTATATGGAGATTGTAATGCTTGTACTGGTTTATTGCCAGATTATATTCTTAATGATGAAACAACTCATATGCCTTGTAAAAACTGGTAGTGATGATTTTCACCAAGATAAAAAATCTTGTGACAGAGCAGGAGAGAGTAATTTTGGTAGATCGCTTATATCGTTATGTCAGATATTTGGTTTCATATTGTAAACAGTAGGATGGGATATGAGAATGGCAATTTTACTTGTATCAAACCTCAAGGGTGCAGCGTTGTAGATTACTGTATCATGACATCAGCAAAGCATATTTAAAAATTTGAGATACTCACTGATTAAATGACCGTTTCAATCAGTGTACATCTTCGCGTTGCAAGCACTTTCTATCGTGACCGTGAGGTAATACAGCCCTCAGATATGAAACTCCAGGATAGGGTTAGATTTAAATGGATGGAAGAAGACGGTGAAACTGTCCAAGAACGACTTATTGAAGAATTGCCAGATACATGTATTGTTAATTTTTCTGAGACACTAAACTTAAATATAAAAAAAGCTACTGATGTTCTTACAACGTGTTTGCAGAAGGCAGGAGATCCATTAAGGAAGAGACATTTTAAACCAAGCTCAGATCAGAGAATATAACCTGCCTGGTGGGATCGATGAGGGGTTACAGAGACTGAAAGAACAGAAAATATGGGATCGATGAGAGGTTACAGAGACTGAAAAAACAGAAATCAAGACGGCTTAATGTTTTAAGACGAACTCACAGGTATGAGGCCAGGTTAGAATTTTTAGATATGAAAAAGAAATTTAAGGTAAGTGGTAGAGACAAGGAAAGAAAGTATAGCAATGATCTTCGATATGACCTAGAAACGAGTAATATGAAAACTGGTCAATTTTGGAAACTGGTGAAGATTATAGACAAAAGTCGTGCAAATACTCCTGATAATACCCATGAAGACTGGTATGACCACTTTAAAGATCTCCTCAACGTAAATCACCAAGTACTCTCTGAATAAGGTGAACAATTAAGAACGATATTTCATTGGAAGAACTGCCAATTATATAAATAACCTAGCCGGGTAACAATTAAGGCACCACGTGTTGATGGAGTGGCTATTAATGAAATGTTCAAATGCACAGTAAAGCCTCTTGCTCTCTACTTCACGAATCTGTTTAATGCAATTTAAAGAACTGGGAAATTACCCATGGCGTGGGCTGAAGCTGTGGCAATTGTATGAAGCGCAAGCTGGCTTCAGACGAAATAAAAGTACAGTGGACCATATTTTCACGCTATATGCCCTAGCTGAAAAATATTTAAGCCGCCCCAGAGGTAGATTCTACTGTATATTTGTTGATATCGCTAAAGCGTTTGACTCTGTTCCTCATACACTATTGTTTCATGCCTTTGTTAAGAGAGGGTTGCACGAAAACATGCTTAAAGTAATCAGATTCATGTATAGTAGCTTATTATCCTGTGTACAGACAGAAGGAGTTCTCAACGAATTCTTTAAATGTGAGACCCGTACCAGACAAGGTTGTATGATTAGCCCTTTACTTTGTGTCCATTTTTAAATAAATTTGTTGACATGTACTCCACAGGCAGATGCCATGGTATATTTCCGGATGAAAATTTCCCAAATACTTGCTTAATGTTATATGCTGATGATCTAATCCAGTGCGCAGATCTGGTTGGCAGACTCCAGGAACAGATTAACCTCTTGAGCGAGTATTGTAAATCTTCAGAGATGAAAGTTAATATTGAAAAGACAAAAATAATGGTTCTTAGAAATGGTGGTGTTATAAGAAAAGATGAAAAATGGTTCTCTGAAGGTGGCCATACAAGGTTTATACATGATCACATAGACAGAGTGCACCTCAAATTGTGTAAATACCTTTTAGGCGTATCATCTACTAACGTAGCGGTATTGGGGGAATGTGGCAGGTATCCACTGTATATTCATTATAATGTGAAATGTATTAAGTTCTGGATAACAATTCTGATGATTGAAGATACTAGACTCCCAAGAGCCGCTTACAATGTTATATGTGCATGTTAAAGATCAACATGGTAAAACAAACTGGGTAACTAATGTCAAAGTGTTGTTGTATAAATATGGTTTGGGGTTCGTGTTCTTAAGCCAGGCCGTTGGTGATGTAAATATGTCTATCAATTTGTTAAGGATGAAAGACTGTGCCCAACTTGATTGGAACAGCGATGTTAAGGACAGCAGTAAACTTCGGAGTTAGGCCTTGTTTAAGACTCTTCTGAAACCAGAAAAATATTTATATTGTATAAACCTTTCGAAGAGCACTTTCAAAATATAGATGTTCGGACCATCGTTTAGCCATTGAAACCGGTAGGAGACTAAATATATCCAGAGACGAAAGATGCTGCCAACGTTGTAGCCGTAACGATATATTTTATATTGAAGACGAATGTCACTTTGTCTGCGTATGTGATCTATATAACGACATTCGTAAGAAATACTTATCCTGGATCAGAAATTATTGAATTTCAGACTTAATTTTCCTAATGAAATCGTGAAATGACGAAATACTTTATCAGCTGGGTCAATTTATATAATATGCAGGGAGATTAAGGGAAACAATGAAAATTTAACTGGTTTATACAGGGACAAGGAAGAACAATTGTGTTTGTATATATGTTTTGTACCATGGGCCTGAGGTCTTTTAGTGCAATAGACTTATTATTATTAGCGAGCGCAAGCGAGCTCTTAAGGTAACATGCATGCATATTCAAAGTCCATTTCAAGCATAGGTTTGGATTTTCATTTATGGCTATTATGCCATGTCTTTAATAATTAAATCAGCTGCCCCACAAAATTAATGAATAAATTATTCAATGTTAAGTTAAGCCACCCATAATAGCAAGGTAAAAGAGCTCTGTATTTGTGATTATTTTATGAAAGTATACCCAATTACACACCTTCTGGTGAATTTTTAGGATACTTTACTGTCCCGTTAAAAAAATATTCTCCATTTTCCAAGTATACCCCCATTTCACAAAATGACCAAAACTTGACACCTACCACGAATATGTAATTTTGCTACAATTCAGCTCAATATTAAGTCATCATCAGTAATAGGTCTTTGGAAAGCTTAAACCTCGTGCAATACAGGAATGATATTCAACAATGTAAATAGTAGCCACAAAAAATAACAGAATGGCAATAATAAAGTGCAGTTATGCAAAAACATGACCGTTTTTGCCAAAATTTGAAGTCACCACCTTCACAAAATTGGCTATATTTTCATCAAAAATGAAAATCATGACACCAAACCGCGTTTACAAACTTCTAAAAACATAGTTCTTGTAATAAAAATAAAGAAAAATATAGGTAGCCGTGCAATTTTTCCGAGAAACACGTCCTGAAACTTGAAAATGTTATTTCAGAAATATTTTTTTAGCTTATTTTTTAGCTTATTTCACACCAATTATCAGTAATTTACGCCTTGTGCTCACATTTTAATAAATCTGGTTATATATAATGGCCTCCGATATAATTATGATCTACACAAATGTTTTCTGAACTATTTACACGTTTTCTCCATGTTTTTTTCTTGAATATTCGGAATTTATCACGAAGAGCCAATCTCGGGGAAATATCCTCTGAATGACGTCACGAATTGGGGATTCCCTGTGAATGACGTAACGAGTTAGGGATTCCCCTTCCACTGACACCCGCCGATGTTTGTCGATGTTTACCGAGGTCTTCTCTAAATCGCCGACGCTTATTATACGATGTTCTATTCATTTTACCTATGTCACTACTTCTTTTGCTGCGTTTAATTCGTGCTTTGTTTCATTAAGACTGCTTAAAATATCAGGGCTACAACCCGCCGATGTTTGCCAATGTTTACCGAGGTCTGCTCAAAACCGCCGAGGCTCATTGTGGGTGGCTTACCTTAACACTGGATGTATACTTCACTGAAATTAAAGTTAATTTATAAGCGACGGGCTAAATGTCTGTTGCCAAGCAGAGCGCTCTTGGTGACCGCCCATCGGCTGTCAGAGTGAGTAGTTGTGACGTCAAAATGTGATAAACATGACGTCACAATGGGAGTTTCTAAGCAACCGAATAATATGCCCCAAACACGTGCATGGTATATACGTCATACTGATCGGAATATCTGCATTTATATATATACGCTCGCATTTTTTAGGTAGCACCTATAGGGCTATACAGTTCTCGCGATCGGGCCGCGAGACTTCAGTTTTGGGGACAAACAAACACACGTGCTCCATGTTGAAGCATAGGCAGCTATAAGTCAATTTCTTTCCAGGTTTATTCTAAAGACTATAAGTACCATTTCACTAAACATGGCTATGAGAGATATGCGTTACAATATTTGGAGGCGATGAAGCGCAGAACTTTGGGAGTATACAAGGAAAAATCCGTCTTCAAAACACTGGAAAGCTAAAAATAACGTTCTAAATTTAGCCCTGCACCCGGGCTTTCGCAGGTTCACCGAACAGCAAGTGACGTCACAGAGTTTCGCGTGCCTCCGCGGTAACAAAAATGGCGAGAGCAAGTGATCGACTTAACCATTCCGCTGTCAAAATGTGCAGTGCATGGAGTAACAGCACACGGACGCGTCATTAAACCACATGATAAAGATAAAACAAGACCAGTTGGATGTTTTCGTATCACTTTTGGATCACGAAAAGACCAAGTTTCTTCATTTCTGTAAGTTTTCTGTTTGAAGCATTGCGCCAACGTTGTCACCGTTGTGAGGTCATAATGCCTCGTTTTCGTAGGAAATCCAAAAAAACGTTAGTTTCTCAGTCTTATTGTCCCGTCGTAACAAATATTCGTCATTGTGATGGCGCAAACGAATAAAAAATATGTCGTCTATCCGTTTTGTGAAGCTATATTTCTTAAATATTCTGAATCATATCGCAAGGCCTTCCGCAATGGACCCACCCCTCGGCGCCTGGCTTTTGCGCAGGTAGTCTGGTTCCCGGTCTCTCTCTTTGCGTAACGTACACGTCACGCCTACGTCACAGATAGTCAGGATACCAGTGTGCGCAGAGCTTCTAAACTCGTTCCGAACACGTGCTTCGTTTGTTTGTCCCCAAAATGAGTAAACCGGAGGTCTAAGCGAACGAGACTTTATAGCCCTATTCATATTAACCTAATTTACATCCTGATGAAACGAGATGGTTGGGCATATATGTAGAGTGGCTACTAATGATTACCTTTGTGTCAAATAAACAAATGAAACATCTTGGCTAAGTACTACATAACGTGAGAAAAAGACGTATTGCACATTGTTGGCAACTAAAGTAACTATCCTATAACAATATAGACGGTCTTGAGCTAATAATTATTTCATATTACATGCATATGCTATGGAGCATTTATTGCATTTGCGAAGAATTTGTGAAGAAATTAACTATTTAAACTCATCTTTCATTATAGCATCTGTGATCTTGTTGCTTAAATGATTCCATAATATAGCAACATGGTTCCTAAAACTGTTCTGACCATATTTAACTGTATTAATATTAACTATGGGTTGTTCGAGCACATATACTTGTTTCGATTAGAAGATGCTTGTTCTTTCCTTTGGAACAATTAAGCTGTGTAAGTAGAGTGGACCCATTTTGTTCACTATCCTAAAGACCTCGGTCAAAACAAGTAAGGATCGTTTACCCTTTTGCCTTAATTAAGTCACTGTATGACGAGGCGAAATCACCGTGAACTTGATAAACCTGCTATGACTATAAATTTGCCATGACCGTGTGTTGGTGTGTGGATCCATATATACTAGCATTGACCAATACGGGCACTCCATAGAACATATCTTCACCCATTATTACCGATTAGACAGGGGATTTGGGTTTTGTTTCCAATATACGGTCTCCTAGCCTGCTCTAGCCTATAAGCTTACGTATATAAATCCAGTCCGCAAATAAAGAATCGTCCTATATTTAGGGCCCTTGGCCCTCTTTTGGTGTAACGTTACAACGCATAAAACCGGCTAACTACTTTTACCTTCATAGGGAGCCAACAAGATGGCGCATCAAACAGCACCAACCTAAACTGTTTGTTATGTGTAAAAGCTGTTTTTTTCTCTGTACGTACTCTCTTTGTGTAAGTATCAATTGATATGACACCACATATTGGTCAACGTTATGAATCTCCAGTCGGTCAGTATTGGTTCACCGTTGACAAGTCATGCAGAGTCTGAAAATGAGGCACTGTTAAATTTTGACCGAAGTTCCTTGTTATGTTGGCCTAAAAACACAAACAATAACAAAATGATATCAGCTGTCTGACAGTGTCTGATCAGCTTGTAGATGTTATCCTTTGTTTGGCTGGAGTCTGGCGATCTGGGGATCATTTCACTAAGATCGCGTAACTTTTGCTCATAAAATTAAAAAATTGGATTGCCGGCCCGAAGAGACATGAAATATGTTAAATTCATCATAAATATATGGCAAAAATGGCTTTGAATAATATTGGGGAAAAATAAATTGCATGAAGATGGCTGCACTCCAATAATCGCAGTATAATGCTTGTTTCTGTTGCTCGTAAAAATATGATCTGTCGTTAAATTAGAATGTAAAAGATATGGTTACGAGCTCGTAACTATTAGTGAAACGATCCCCAGGTCATGACATGACATGGGGAGACTACCGTAAACTGCCTATTTGAAGCTTCAGCTTATATTCATGTATATTAGGAAGGTTAGTTATAGGTTCCACTTTCTGGGTTTGAATCGCAATTCAGGGTGCAGCTTCAAATAGGGCCTTTTGCCAAATTCAAGTGAATCTGGCGAGACAGGGGGGTAGGGGGGTAATATGAAAATTACCGGTGTTGCCAAAATAATTTATTGCATTATAACGTCATATAAGTCAACATGTTGGGAGATAATTCAACTTGAAAGCTGCGTTGTAAGATGCTCTTTTCCTAGGCATTATGTTACTCTGGTAATCAAGACTGACAATGAACTACTTACGGTTGTAAGAGGCAGGTTGCGGGTGGTGTAAATTGATACAGCTGCCACCTCTCACCAAATGCAATAAGTTAACTTTGCCAGACAGAAACTTCATACTGGGTAGGTAGGACGGTGATTCATAACATGCAGTAAGAGCCAGGAGAGCCAGCCATTGGTTTGATATTTGATAAGAGCTGCCATCAGAAATGGAGAGGTAAATTTTGTTAGTAGTCGCGACTGCTTGTATAAATAATTAATTGGCTTGGTAGAGGCTAAGAGGGCCAGCAACTGGTGTGACACTTGATAAGAGGTGCGATCGGAGAGGGAGAGGTGAATGTTGTTAGTAGTCGCGACTGCTTGTATAAATAATTAATTGGTTTCATTGGCGGGACAGGATTAGGCAGGTATACAAGGGGGTGGGAGGTGGGGGTCGAGAGGTCAAAGTCTGGGAGCGGCTTATAATATGTAGTTTTCCGGAAATGGTTCTGGGTACCTGCCAATCCTGTTTTGAAGCCAAAGTTGGGGTGCGGCTTCTAATATGTATGCAGCTTCAAATAGGCAGTTTATGGTAGTTTCAACTTTCACAATAAATGGTGACATTACACTGTGACTGTCTACAGTTCTGCAGCAATTTAAATTAAGGAATGCTATGGTCAGTAGTATGTCCTATGCAGTGCAACCACAAACATGCACGCTTGGAACTGGCCTGCCTGTCAGAAATAACTCTAGGGCCTAATATTCACTTTAGATACACCATATCATCCTAAACATAGTGTAATATCAATGAACATGTATTCTATCCATATAAACCACACTTTTTAACATTGCCTCACCGTAAACTGTAGATTGGAAGAAGATCGGAAAATTGGAAGTTCATCGGGCATTTAGCCTCATCCATGAGTTCAGATGTTACTTGTCATCCTATTGCCAACTGTCGTATGACAGTAACGTCTTGTTTTGCAGGCTAGTCTTATGCAGAATTGCCAAATGGCATAATAGCCAAGCAGCTCCATCCCCCTGTGTCCACCTTTTCCAGCAGAACCTAAATAACACATTATCACATAACAATTGCTGTGTACAATGTATTTAGCAGTATAACATTAATAAGATTGTAATATGACTTAATAAATTTACTATCAGTTACATTTCCTGCATTACTCTTGGTTATACTTCTTTTACAATCTTGGCCGCTAAATAAAAAATGTGCTTAACAGCCTTCGCCTTTGCATCCCACTGTATCTATGCAACTGTGAGTTCTACGACCTGGTGCAACCTGACAGATATGGTCATGAGCACCACAGACATAACTACTGTCGCAAGAGGTACATATAACTGCTATGTTTCAGACAAGGAATTGTATATATGGCTCCATATGATGAACGTCCATTCATCCATTTTATCCATAACCAACCAATTGGATGGCTGTATAGAAACCTTCAACTAGGTTGACAGTGGAAGCCGCTAAAGATGGCTTGGGCCCCAAAGAAGAAACCATAATTTAATTGCAGGCCAATGACAATGTGACTATGGAAAAAGTTGTTGCCAGACCGACCAGGCCAATGGCAGGAACCGAGGCGAGGCAGGGAAATCGCAACGAATTTAGTTTGGGCTGTGTGCAAATTCCGCATTATCAATGCTCATCATGGTGCGCGTGAACATTATCCATGCTCATAACAGGGCCCCTGAAGATTGCCAAAAAAATTGGCAATGCTCATTACGGGGCCCGTGAAGATTCCCTAAAAGTTGGTAATGCTCATTACGGGCCCGTGAAGATTCCCTACAATTTGGTAATGCTCATTACAGGGCCCCTGAAGATTCCCCAAAAACTGGTAATGCTCATTACAGGCCCCTGAAGATTCAGTCAGAACAAAGTCTGCAAGTTCAATATTCCCCCCCCCCCCCCACCCCCTTTAAATACTTTGGTCGTTTTACCCTTTTGGCCATTATGCGCATGAACCAATTTAAGTGAATAACAAGAGGAAGTCCGGAAAATTGTGCACCCAAATTAGGCCTAATGACAACCAGCTCACATTATTACATTAGGCCTGGCAGGATTTCTTCAGCCCCTGGAGACCAACTCAGCAAACTCCAAAGTTTACAGAGTGCAGGAGTAGGTCGATTATTTCAGCAATAGGTCTGCCACAAGCAATGAACCTGGCTTTTTCTAAGCTTACATAGTACATATTAACGTCATCTCAACTGATGTTCAATATTTCAGTAGAATTCTTTTGATTTCACGGCCGACATTTTGTTATTCAAATAATACAAATTCGAATTACAGCTTGGCAAAAAATTTATTCGAAATCAGCACACCTTAATTGTCCAAAATAAGTTGTCTGCTAAAGTTTAACACAAAATGCTTACAACAATTACTTTTTCTGGAGAATACCCAGCAAACAAGTTAACGACCTGACAACGTTTTTTTTTTTGGTTGAGATAACGTTGTGACCACATGATAATGTATGGGTTTTTTACGTTGCCCGAACGTTTTCAGATAATGTTGTCCGGCATTCAGTCAATTGTGCCTTCTGTAAGAAACAACTGCGCATATGATGAATTAATCAGAAACATTATTGCCAAATAAAATCAATTACATATTGTTTTCATGATGTAACATTTTTCAGGTAACGTTGTCCCAACGTTGGGAAAACGTACACTCTCGATTTCTCACAATTTTGTATTTATAACATCTGCTACACGCAGCCAAGTTTTATTAGTCACTACACATGTCAAAGGTTTTATTTTTATGGGATAAAGGCTAGAAAATATTACGATGTTACAGTGTTTGTCGCAAACATTGTAAATTCGTTGTCCTGATGTTAACTTTGCGATGACGTGATGCCAACCAAAAACCAACGTTGACGAACGTTGTGTGTTTGCTGGATATGGACCAGACTATAATTAAGATTACTTATGCAACAATGAATGTCATTAAAATTACTAGTCATAGCTTATGTATTATAGATGTATTAATCATAAACACTATATGAATGTATTCATGTCCTATGTATGTATTATATTGGTAATTAAACTAATCACGAGATTTCTATCTATGTTTATTTCACATTGCTACAGGTTGTGAGTGAGTATGAAGTCCCTTGTGAGTCCCAAGCCGGGCGACCCGGAGTCCTACAGCTTTGAGTCGGCTGGCCATTGCTGCGCTGTCCTCAGAGGGCTCAATGGCCTGCGCCATAAGAAGCTACTGTTTGACGTCACGCTGGTGGTGCAGGGCCAGGAGTTCAGTGCACATCGAGTCGTCCTCGCCTCCTGCAGTGAATATTTCAGGTAGAATATGTGGTTTACGTACGTTTTGGCCGCTGGACGACTTTTCCCGCTATTGTCGTTGTATGCGTTGCTGGTCATCCAACCTTATTTAAATTTATTTACACCTTGGTATTTATTCATTTATTCTATTATCTATTTGTTGGTCTTCTGTATCGGTTTTCACAAAAGTAGAATATGTGGTTTACGCTCATTTTGGCTGCTGGATGATTTAACCGCCCGTGGGGTTAGGGATGAAATTTGGTTCATCCCGGGGGTCCGATGGGCTGCCTGCCTGCCTGGAGTAGCGAGACAGGGTCCCATTCCCCAGCCACATTGGAGGCCTACACCCCCTTCCCGTCCACACTTCCGCAGTCAAATCATCCGGCGGTCAAAGTGGGCCTACATCGAATATGTTTTTCCGTTATTGTCGTTGTAAGCGTTGCTTTTTACATGTGCTGGTCGTCCAACCTTATTCGTATGTAGTGATTTACAGCTTGGTATTTATTTCGTGGTCTATTTGTTGGTAATATTGACAGGACCATCTTTGCATATTACTTTTATTCATATGCCACGTTTACATATTGGATTTATTGACATGCCCATGTTTACCTATTTCATTTATTCGTAGGGGCATGTTTAAATATTTGGTTTATTGACAAGGCCATGTTTACAACTGTGGTTTACTGACAGGGCCATGTTTACAAATGTGGTTTGCTGACAGGGCCATGTTTACATATTGGTTTATTGACATAGTCATATCTACCTAGTTCATTTTTTTCATGGGAGATTGTTTATATATTTCATGAATTGACAGTGCCATGTTTACATATGTGGTTTATTGACAGGCCATATTTTCATGTTTCGTTATTCATAGGGGATATATTTAATGTATTGACAGGGTCAAGTTTACATATGTGGTATATTGACAGGGCCATGTTTACATATATGGTTTATTGACAGAGCCATGTTTACGGACGCCATGCTGGAGAAGCACCAGGAAGTGATCCGGCTTGGGGGAGTGACTTCCGTGGGCATCCAGCACCTCATTGAATACGCCTACACCTCCAGACTCACCATCGACAACGGTCAGTAGGCGGGGTTTGGTTAAGTAGGACACATTAAAGCAATATGTTCTGTATTTTTTATATTACCAATCTATATTATTACCAACCTTGCCAACCAATTATTACCAATCTATGTTATTGCCAACCTTGCCCTGTACGAAGCGAAATTGGTTCGAACCACCGCTGTGGTCATGTGTTTGTGGGCGCAGGATAAAGATCCCATGTCCTTCTTCGCAAAGAGTCCGGGGTTACCCCGGGGTCATGGCTCCACTCTTTCCTCCCTTCTCCCATTGATGAGATGACCAAAAGTGGATGAAGCGCCCTGAATATACAGCCCCAACCCCCGGGAATAACCCCCTACTCTTGGCGAAGAAGGACATGGGATCTTAATCCTGCGACCACACAGAAAATTGCCAGAGCGCTGCGCGAACCACCGATCCACGTGCCGTTAGACGCTCAGGTGGCCAGAGCGCTCAAGGCGAGCGCTCTAACCCACTGAGCTGTCACGTCGGCCCCGGGACATTTTAAATAGAGTAATAAATCTACATTGAACTCCGGACTACTATGCATGGCTAGGAAGTCGAATCAATATGGAGATCAGTATACTGTTGTGTGGGTACACATGATGACACAGAGGCCAGGCCTGATAGACTGGGACCTACTTCTGCCCCTTTTTACTGATTAAAGCAACATATTCTGTAATTTATATATAATATATTTTGTATTACCGACCTCTTCTCCATGTCAAATAAGTATATTCTGCCTTAATTTAAATCCTGAAAGCCTTTGTTTTGATTCTAAAATGTTTTGTGTTGATTCTCACATGTAAAAAATCTAAGATGGCGCGTGTAAGTAGGCTGCTTTAACGGTGTTTAACTGCTCTTTAACTGCTTGTGATGCCAAAGCCATAGGTTCCACAGGCCAGAGATTCCCTGTGTGGAATGGAGCAAGGGTTTGACCCCCTCCTGTTCATGTCGATCTGTATTATTCTTTGGATTTTTGTCAGGTGCGATCTTCATACTTCATAAGATTATTATTTATATAATTTTAATTTAACTTGTTCATAGTTTTTCATTTCTTGTATTATATTTTTGATTTTCGTTAGATTACTTTATCTTTCTTTTAGAATCTGTTGTTAGAGTTTGATAGTTTTTCAATCGTTGCATGATTTTGTTATCGTATTTATTATTATCTATTTTATTGATTTTGTTATCGTATTTATGTTATTTATGTTATTATTTTTGCATTTGATTTCTATTGTTACATAATACATTATGATAGTCATAATTCCCATGTCGTTCCGGTCTCGCAGGTAACATCCAGGACATTCTGGGCGCGGCCAGCCACCTGCAGATCCAGACGATCGTGGAGGCCTGTTCCGGATACCTGAGCGAGCAGCTGGACCTGGAGAACTGCGTGGACGTCCTGAACATCGCCGACACGTACTCGCTTCTGGAGCTGCGCCAGACCGTATACTGCTTCATGGGCCAGAACCTCGACAAGCTGGCCGTTCTGCAGGAGTTCCAGCACATGTCGGCCGCCCAGCTGCAGCACTTCCTCGACTGCGACTACCCGATCAACTGCACCGAGTCGGACGTACTGCAGGCTGTCCTGGGCTGGGTCCAATTCGAAATCGCGCACCGCCACGGCGACGCGCCGGACATCCTCAAGGCCATCCACTACGACTCCGTCAGCAATCTGGAGTTCCGGACCATCCGGCGCTCGCTGCAGTACCGCGAGATCGCAAGGCTCTGCCCGCACCTGGCGCGGCTGCTGCATAAATACATCCTGGAGCAGGATTTCTACACGGAGCGCTCCAAGCGGGATGACGGGTCGTCGTGTTTGGTCAACCGGCGCGGCTTCGAGAAGGCCATCGTCAACGTGGGCGGGTTCCAGGCCCACAAGGGGCTGACCAATGATTTGGCGTACTACCACGAGACGTCGGCCAAGTGGCAGAAGCTGACGTCGATCCCGCACGTGGAGCAGTGCGACTTTGGGCTGGCCGTGCTGGATAATGACCTATACGTGGTGGGCGGATGCTTCAATCAGTCCCTGCAGGAACACATCCACCCGTTCGGCTTCAAGTACGACCCGCGCGTCGACAAGTGGACGACGATCGCGCCGATGCTGCAGGAGCGCTGCCGCTTCTACCTGGCGGCCGTGGACGGGAAGCTGTTCGCGCTGGGCGGCCTCGGCGAGCGGGAGAGCACCGGGGAGCTGGTCACGTGCGAGGCGTACGACCCGGCGGCCGACACGTGGGAGTCGATCGCGCCCCTAGTGGCGAGCCGCATGCAACACGCGGGAGCCGTGCGCGGCAACGAAATCGTCATCGCCGGCGGCCTCAACTCGGTCGAATTCCCCTACGACGATATGGTCTGCTATGACACTGTAAACGACACGTGGACGGACAAGAGCCGCTTGCTGGTCCCCCGCGTGGATCACTGCATGGCCACCCACGTGGATAAGATCTACCTCGCCGGCGGCTGGCACGAGGACCCGGGAGGTAACCGCGTCATCACGGACACCGTGGATTTGTACGACTGCATCACTGACCAATGGCAGGTCCTGACGCGCCTGCCGACGCCGCGTTACCATGCCAGCGTCGCCGTCCTTAGCGACCGGCTCTACATCGTCGGCGGCTTCGGCGCCGGGCAGTACAACCGGGCCTCGCGCAAGGTGGAGACCTTCAACCTGACGACGGCCGCCTGGGAGGGACACGACGAGTACCCCGTGGAGATCTGGGAGCACGTGTCCTGCGTCCTCTACGTGCCGGTCTTCAGGCGGGACAAGGGTGTCGTCACCGAGTTCGAGGCCAGTTGACAATTGTAAAAAAAAAACAGTGAAACAATTGTAAAAAAACAGCGAAACACTTACCCGTGCTGCTGTAAAAGATCTCCACCAAGTCAGTCGATTTTTGGGGGGTGATTACAGTTCTAGTGCTCATGCCTGATTCTGATTGACGTCAACACGAATTTCCCTATTCCCAACAGCGCGTATCCGTTCCATAACGATAGACAGAAACTGGAGCATATAGAGTGAATTTGGGCGAATTACGATTATAGTGAAAACCACCTCTATCGGGCAGATGTGGATTCTGTGGTT
The DNA here is from genome assembly GCA_964019135.1 of Arenicola marina. Taxonomy (NCBI): domain Eukaryota; kingdom Metazoa; phylum Annelida; class Polychaeta; family Arenicolidae; genus Arenicola; species Arenicola marina. Next base: position 39,764,848 of record OZ025257.1, on the reverse strand, counting down.
CCCTATAGATGCAACATGTATGTAAATATTGAACAAAAAGTACTACTTGTATAATAGGGTAGTTCGAGTTCGTACATAATGTGGGAGATTGCTTATTCGGGATGTTTGGTATGAAGTGCGCACCAAGTATTGTGACTGGCTAGTGATGCCACTAACTGGTCAATTGGTGATTTGTAAATAACTTTTGTGGCATTATTACTGCGTTTTCGAAGCAATTTCGCCACTTTTCGGGATATTTCCGACCCAGCTGCCAGAAAAACATAATATCGCTGGACCTGAACCTGGACATACATATGTGAACGGTTTGGTTATGGGTGTGTTTCAAGCGTGCACTGCGACTGTCTCTTTAATTTATTTAAGACTAATCTGCATTGAAACGGCCAACCCGTTGTGAAGAAGAGTAACTCTTGACATTGTCCGAAGTCATTGATAATAAGCTGTCAAGGATGTAACTGTAATCTTAGTGTGTGTGTGAATAATCATAAACAGACTTTAGTTAAAGTAATAAGCGTCAGTTAGAATGTGCAAAATATAGGTTTTTTCGGTCCATCTTCCATCGGTCCACAATAGTGATTACTGTAGTAAGTGATAGGCATGAGTGATACGGGAGCTACGATGGTATGATGGCCCTGACATTCTCGGCGTAGCAAGGCGTTAATATACTGTAGCTGAATGTGATAGAAGCAACCCACTCGCCGCGTGACGTCATTCTGTTTTGTATTTTATTTCTATTGAAGATTTATTTCTTTAAAGAGGTTTACGGCATTCCGTATGATACCCAGCGGCTGTTTGTAACACGTTGTGTACACTATGTGTACACTATATGTAACACGCTGTGTACACTATGTAACACGCTGTGTACACTGTATGTAACACGTTGTGTACACTATGTGTACACTATATGTAACACGCTGTGTACACTATGTAACACGTTGTGTACACTATGTAACACGCTGTGTACACTGTATGTAACACGTTGTGTACACTATGTGTACACTATATGTAACACGCTGTGTACACTATGTAACACGCTGTGTACACTGTATGTAACACGCTATGTACACTATATGTAACACGATGTGTACACTAACACGCTGTGTACACTAACACGCTATGTACACTATATGTAACACGCTGTGTACACTATATGTAACACGTTGTGTACACTGTAACACGTTGTGTACACTGTAACACGCTATGTACACTATATGTAACACGCTGTGTACGCTATGTAACACGCTGTGTACACTGTATGTAACACGCTATGTACACTATATGTAACACGATGTGTACACTAACACGCTGTGTACACTAACACGCTATGTACACTATATGTAACACGCTGTGTACACTATATGTAACACGTTGTGTACACTGTAACACGTTGTGTACACTGTAACACGCTATGTACACTATATGTAACACGCTGTGTACACTATATGTAACACGCTGTGTACACTGTAACACGATGTGTACACTGTAACACGCTGTGTACACTGTAACACGCTGTGTACACTGTAACACGCTGTGTACACTAACACGCTGTGTACACTATATGTAACACGCTGTGTACACTGTATGTAACACGTTGTGTACACTATCTGTAACACGTTGTGTACACTGTATGTAACACGCTGTGTACACTATGTAACACGCTGTGTACACTATATGTAACACGCTGTGTACACTATATGTAACACGCTGTGTACACTATATGTAACACGCTGTGTACACTGTATGTAACACGATGTGTACACTCTATGTAACACGCTGTGTACACTATATGTAACACGCTGTGTACACTATATGTAACACGATGTGTACACTGTATGTAACACGCTGTGTACACTATATGTAACACGATGTGTACACGGTATGTAACACGTTGTGTACACTATATGTACAGGAGGAGGTCATTGTAATCGGGGATCCAGTTTTTGCTCACCTGTGTACACGCACAGCTTGACGCAGGCTTGACACTCCGCTTCAAGTGTACGGTCGGGATTTGCTGGGCAAAGTCTTTTTATTATGCTTAGCGTGTGACGTCACACATATATGTTTTTCATGCGCTGTACCATTATATATTGTTACCGATATTCAGCTGTGAGCAGCCGAGGAATCGCCGCTTGAAATATAGGTCCATATTCTGTGTTATAGAGCCCGCGAAATGGATACAGTAAGGGAATGGTAGGCGTGAGCCATACGTGAGCTATGTTGAAACAAAGTTTCACGCTACGCCTGAAGTGCGACCGAAGTAATGAAACCGAACTGTTTAGTATGGCGAATGGAAGGTTGGAAGTACGTATGTCAGATATATTCTTCACCGGACTGATGGTTATTTCCGCCTTTGCGCCACATACGTTTCAATGCAAAGAACGTGAGAAATTTCAATGCACATGCTTATTAATGAGTAGTTTTAGTTATGGTAGTGTTTTGGGGGGTTGCTGTTCTCTTTCTTCTGCCCTGAAAATGACTTCTGTGAGTTTCAAGGCGCATGGTTCATGAGGAGTAGTTTCAGATATGGTCGTGTTTTTGGGGGGGTTCACACATCCTCTGGCAGAGGCCGGCGGGTAGCTAGGTTCCAGCCAACATGAGGGTAAAATAAACATGTCTGTACTCGCAACAAAATAATGATCTCAGCTGGGAAGATAATTGCCTCTAGCCCGCAATAAACATCATGCAAAATAGTCTCTCATTACGGACAGAAGTGGGCATTAAGTCAGATAATAAACCCGATTGTGTCGAGGAACTAAATGATCCTAATATGAACCATAACTGCGATTATTGTCTGTCGCATAAACTGTGTCTATGTGGTCATTCCAAGTAATGCGCTCTCAACTTGAGAATATTTTAGGCACTGTAGTTTACAAATGTGGGGTTGTGGGGGCACAGGCACATTGTTACACTCAGAGATTAAGGGGGTACAGTCAGAAATAGTGGAGGTACAGCCAGATTGCGTGTTTACATGCAAAAACTGTGCAGTATAGGGAAATCATGTGCTACAAACAGAGTACGGGGGTACATGTACGAACTAGGCGGGTACACTATGAGTATGGGGGTACATGCATGAACTGTGGGTTTTGCGACAGGGTATGGGGTGCATGCATGTTTCTGTGGGGGGTGGGGGGGTTGTAGCGATAGAGTATGGGCGTACATGCATGAATTGTGGGTGTACAGGCAGGCAGGCAGCTGTATGGAGTAGTGATACTAATCCACAGTGTGACATCACTGGTGTGTTCATACATGGACGATGGTGAGTTAGGCTTGGTGCTTGCGCCTCGCCCTTATATATATATAATATTGATGTTAATATACTTGCTTTACGTCTTGACAACCCTCTGGAAGGCTTGGACTGAATAAAATGATTGTTTAGGAAAGTTGGTGGACATTCAGTGACTGTTTTTCGCAGTCTGCTTGTATTACTTATGAATCGATGGAAAGCGGAACTGCTATGAACGATCTCGTTTTGCTGGAAGCCCTAATTGGATTGTTCGTACCTAGTCCTGACCAGCTCTGGCCACCCGAGAGCCCAACGGCACGTGGATCGGTGGTTCGCGCCCCGCTGTGGCCATGTCTGTGTTGTCGCAGGATAAAGATCCCATGTCCTTCTTCGCAAAGAGTAGGGGCTTACCCCAAGGACATGGCTCCACTCTCCCTTCCTTTTCTCATTGACGCTATGACCAGAAGCGTCCTGAATATACAACCAACCAATTGCCATTGTGCATTTCGAGAGCCATAGCGGTCAATAAAAAAAGTTTTTGGAGTCTGGGAAAAGACGTATGCTCCAACACTTCTTCGAGAAAATATCAACCGAAACAACCTGCTGTTTACACTTTCTGGAAGATAGAACAAGGTGCATAGACTTCGTAAGCACTGACTAATTTCAACAACGACCACCGTCGATTCCGCGCTAACGTCTAATATATTATAACATGGACACTGTTGTGCCCCTAGAGAAGCGGGCTTGCCTGGGGGCACTTGCGCCAAGCCGCTGACCGATGCGAGGGGAGCTACCCGGGGAGCAATAACGTTGCCGGGTGACGGATTCTAAGGCACAGGATGGCGGCCACTATTCACGACAATCAAATTTTTCCTAAGCATGGCGATGCCTTTTATGTAGTTTTGTTTTTTGACAACTCAATGGCCATAATATAGTTCGTTTACTCATTCATCTGGATATTGATGTTTGACAATATATAATGCCAACGATAATCCAGAATGAAATGATTAGGATATCTGCAGTAGCGGTTGAGATAAATCTTTGTATTCCACTAATGTCTTTTTCTTAAATATATCGATCGATGGCTTCTTGGATGTGTGCCTTAATTAACTGACCCTTTACATTGGGGGGTGGGGGGGTGGGGGGGTATTTCTGTTCCTCGCGCATGGGGTTTTCATTCTACCGTGACCTGGGAAGGAGGCAATTAATTCTTCGTGAACTGGTATTAGCCGGCCGTCGTGATCAAGGATTTACATTAATGGTGACCTGGGAATTATATTATAATTTATATAATGTATCCACCCTTCCTATGTATACTGGGAGTGATACTTTTTACTTCATCGTGACATTAGAATAAAGATATTATTTCTTCGTGATCTGGGAACACGCCCCCTCCCCCCCCCCCCCCCCCCGCTCCGCCTTGCGCTTAATTATGTAATGTTCTTTGGGAAATAAATTACAATTGATCATTTACGATGTAGCCGAATTATCTAGATTAGACTACATTAGATATTCTTTTGTAAGAGTCACCTGCGGGATTCCAGAGACGTACAGACATAATACATGCCCTTTCAATTCTTATGCAAATATTATCCCACCCAGTCCTGCAGGATTAATAAGTAACCTTTAAATTAACCCAAATGCTAAAACAGCCATCAGACGGCACTAATATGTAGGCTAAACACATTTAACCTAGTAAAGGCATTTTAAATTAACGAAAACAACATATATATATATATCAGAACACTTAACACGTTATGTACAATAATCTTTGGAACCACCATCACAAAGTTGCATTAATTATTTGTTGTAAAAGGTTACCGTCGCTACAGTCTAGCTAGGGTAGTTATCTTCATGTACATGTATTGAATAAAATGTTGGTCACAACAGACATAATGAACTCACTTAGAATGGTTAACCAGGGCTAATCATTTATTGACAATTACGTCAAATTCCGGAATTTTTGACTTGCCGTATTGTTAAATATGATAACAATAAACACATATATTTTGCACAGACAGGTAATGTGTCCTAGAGATTTCTCAAAAAGATTTTGAAAATTATAATGTCGGTGGAAAAGTGCTGCATGATCCGTGACGGGTTTGTCCAACGCCCACAGCAATGGATCGCATGCAAATCAAGTAGGCCCAGAATTGGAGGGGGGGGGGGGGGACACTATTATACAAATCTGGTGGGGGGGTTTCGCGGGTGCCTTGATGCATGAGAGCGGCTATTTGTGATGAAAAAGATACCATGCCTATAGAGCGGATATTTTAAAACTTGCGACAGGAGGGGAGGCTTGGAAAATGTGCCTTCACAAAGCGGATTGCCAGTAAAACGCCCGGGCGGTGAAAAAGGGGGGGGGGGCTTCACCGCGGAACCCCATTTTTTTTATTTAAAAAACATCATTTCTTTTCTGAGGTATCCCTGAAAGGAATGCCATCGAGCAGGGTCACCTCGAACAAGAACAGACACCCAGCAATATATTAAGTACCCCCCCCCCCCAGCCCCCACCCCCCCCCCCCTTCCCGCGGGGCCCAGGCATGTGGCACACAACCACTGTGGTCGATCGACGAATGAGACATTTTAACAAGACCTGCACACTTATTTTCCAAATAAGAACTCGACAATACACAATTGGATCATCGACGTACCTATACATGCCTGCCATACATTTTCCACCGATGTCATTTTTACCTATAGATATGACACGCGCTGGGTGTTTATTTATTTATTGTTTGTCTATTTATAGGAACATGACGTGTGCTATGCCACGTTAAGCTAGGGTTGATGCGAGGTTGTTGGAATGCCACCGCGTCTGAATGCCACGCACCGCTTCACAGGAATGATCTATGGAGACGGTACACGTCACAAGAAACCGTAAAATACATGTTCTATGTACAGTGAAACTTACATAATATGTGGTTGAGTCAGAGCCATATATACATGGACGTGCACAGGGTGGGGGGAGGGGGGAGGGGGGGGCAGGAGGTAGGCTACGTGCTCCACTTTCAGACCGCAAGATATATCTGTGCCCCCCCCATCCCCTTTCAATTCTTCCCCCCCTAGCCTCCCCTTATATATTACATTCCATATCAAGCTGGTGGGGGGTAGTTTCGTAGTTTGCGTGATGCGTAGTTTCCGTGTTGTTTTTTTATCCTACCAATGATTATAAAGTGTGCAAATAGTACGTAACGTGCACCACGGTCACCTACGTCTCAGGCTTTTACATGCATTTTTTTTAACTTGTTGCGCTGAAGCCCCTCGCAACAGATGTGCCTTGTAGGCATTAAAGTTGCATGTCGATTTCTTTCCCGCCCAAACTAAGCGTAGGCGAAATTTATATCAAAATTTGCAGAAAACTCGATTGTTTCATTCTATAAATTCAGAAACCTGATAAACATCGCCGTTTCGGCTGTGGTGTGGCAAACGTGTCTATCCCGCGACACCACAGCACTCTGTCGCGGCACTGCTACTTATAACAAAAGCATCGCGAAGCACACAAACTGATGACGTTTACCACTAAAATGAAAACTTGTGGTAAATTAATATTATGGACAAGGCTAAGAAACACTATTTGGCAGTCTGGTATGGGTGGAGTATAGATAAAAGAAGTCTTGCATGATTCAAGGACTGATTCTTATATGTATTTTGACCTCATTAGTTTTGGCGGGAAAGAGCTCCACATGCAACTTTAAAGCTGAGCTCACACTGTTTAGCCGGGGTGGCCTACGGTTTACCTCCGTCCTCCCGGTTCGTCTCGATATATAGACCGGGAATGACCGGGGAGGACTGGGGTAAACTCTCGCAACATGTTGGCGCGAAAGCAGTAGGCCATGATGTTACTTCGGTGCTACGGCTCATCCCGGTAAGTTTGAACAGTTCAACACCACCGGGACGACCTACGGTTCACCCCGGTACATGTTATAGTGGTAATTCCCCTCTCTTGATAAGCCACATTGGGCTATTTTGAAACTTACATATAATATTAGATTTCTTTACTTAAGTCGGAATTCACCAGGATCTGTAATTCTCAGAACTGGTGCTGATGTATTTGTCACACTGACGACCCTCGTGCAAGGTTGGCCGACCAAACTCCCTGTCCCCTCGCCGAAAGCTGATGAGTCACCTTTTCCCCTTATCCACAATAAGCAGTCTTCCCATCCGGAAGCTGTACCCTTCCCTCTCCCATTTCAGTTCTCCCAGAACTTCTGGATCCCTAAGCTATAATTAATGTGCGGTTTCCCTAATAAGGAACCCGTTCTCAGTAAAGCACCGATTCCGTGTAAACGGAAGCGCGGCCAACCTTAACACGCTGGGAACCGTGGGCTGAGGACTAGTCAGCTCACGGTGACGGACTGGACGGATAAAAGGAAGTGCGACACGAGAGATCGGGAGCTTTTCCCTCAGAGACATCTCGGTCGCACACCCTTGCGACGGACTGAACAATTCAATCAGAGGGAATAAACAAAGGAACGACATAACTGCGTTGGCTTGATCCTGGTACCGGAAATCCCGTTTTAACAAGTGGTGGAGAAGAGAGGACCAGCGCAGTTCAACATGTCGCGTTCCGGTTCCCCGCGATTGCCAACATCAGCCCCGTCGGTAGTGCTTCACGAGGATGTCCAGGCCGGCCAGTCCAACCAGGCCGACCAGGTCATCGAGGAACAGGCCGACCAGGCCGCCCAGCTCATCGAGGGCCAGGAAGACCAGGCCGCCCAGCTCATCGAGGGTCAGGAAGACCAGGGGCCGTATTCATAATCACTACTTACGCTACACCACTAGACTTTGCGCTAAGTGGAAGATTTGTCGTGCGACTTTTGGGTTCAAAATACATAAGTAGTCTCTCAAAAAGTGGATTTTCTGAATTAAGAAAGTGCTAAAAATATATTGAAGACGATTTCTGGATCATGAGCACCACCACAACGAGCTGGTGAGACTAAGATGAAAACGCACTTTTCGTGCGTAACTTACGTGGGGATTATGAATACGGTCCCAGGCCGCCCAGCTCATTGCGCCTGACCAACCCGCCGAGGTCCCCCCAGCCGTGGTCCAGCCCGAGGTCCGTCAACCGGTGGCCGCGCTTGCGCCGCCCGCCCCGCCACCCGTCGATAACCAACTGCACGCCCTCACCACAGCCGGCGCCGCCATCGCCGTCAACCAGCAGGCGTGCGACCAACACCTGCAACTCCTGCTGCAGGCCTTAACCGAGCCGGCCCAAACCCCCGGAGGGACTGCCACGCCACCGAGGTGCCCAGTGCCCACCCTCCCCATTGAGGCCCCCATTCCCATCGTCTCACCCCCTCCCGCCATCATGGCTCCTGAACGGATGCCACCTCTTCCCCGGGACTTGTACTTCGCCGGTGCCAATGCCGACGATGCCCTTGAGTTTTTGGCTCGACTGGACAACTTTTGCCAGTTTTACGGTCTGTCCGAGACCCGTAAATGCGCGGTTGTTCCTCTATTGTTGAGGGACCGAGCATTCTATTGGCACCAATCCCTACCCCGGGGCCAGAAAGCCACATGGTCCCTCCTCCAGGCTTCCTTTCTTGAAAAATATGGACCGGAGTCCCGTGGCTTTGTCCAGCAGTGCGCCCTGGTTGACCGGCTTCAGGCTGCCGGAGAGTCCGTCGACGTCTACACCACGGACATGGTGAAGCGGTTCGCCCTCGCCGGGCTAACCTCAGAGCCGGAGCGCTGGCGGGCCTTCACCAAAGGCCTACTGCCCAAACTGCGGGCCTACGTTCTGGACAAGACGCCCACCACCATGGACGAGGCCGAGCGCTACGCCCGAAAGGCGGAGGAGCTCCTCCGACTGCAGGACACCCCGATGAGGCCCCATGTCGTCGCCAGCGCCGCCGCTGCCAACCCTGACCTTCTCCAGCAGCTACAGCACCAGTACCAGCAGTTGACCCGTTAGTTGGCCGCCCTTAAGACCTCGCTTCCCCGACACCGATCACCCTCACGGACGACCACCGGTCGACCCCGCTGCGAGACGTGTGGCCGCGTGGGTCACTACACCAGCGCGTTGTAAAAGAATGCCCCGCGGTTCCCTCGGCTTATCTTTGTAGCGAAGGGTAAAAACAGACGCCGCTATATAAAGAAGGAAACAAATCAACAAGACAAGCAATAGCTTAAATTAGAATAACCCCTTCTCTTTTTCAAGTGTAACTGATCAGCGGCCGGCGACAGGATGACGGATATGTTGACAGACACACTAATGGGTTATGATATGAACAACAGTCAGCTGAATATACCATCTTGCTTAGAGGTGTGGCCACTGCCGTCGGTCGGTCTTCTTTGTATATACAACAACTATAGATAGAGAAAACTACAATATTGCTCGCCAGTCTTAATCTCCGCCAGAATTAGTTAGAAACAGTATTATACAGGTAGGGAAAAGGGAGCTAGCAAGAACAACGCAGTCAGTCTGGATTTCGCAGCCAACGTAACTACACGCGTTAGGTTGGGGACTCTGGAGCTCGAGGTGGGATAAATTGTTTACACATTTAGGGATTTACATGTACGGCGAATCCGGATGGATTCAAATTTTATCACATTAATAATAAAGGATCTGAACCAAACAGATGCCTTATTTATAATGCCCATTTAAAGCCTGCGCTGCAGGTGAGCCTGGAAGGAAGAAAAGAAGAAAGAAGATCAACACGAAAATATCAAGAAGGTATTTATTTATGAAGAAGATTTAACTCAATTACGAAGTGATATTCTTCAGCGTGTTGGTCCGGAGACCCGCGACCCTCAGCGCCACCACGAGACGCCCGACCCCACCCGGAGCCACCCCGCTTCCAACACGCCGGCCAGGGATCGACCTTCAGGCCCCAACGCCCGACCCCGCAGCCCTACTATCCACGGGGAAACTAGTGGCCCGTCACGGCAGGCTAAGTCCACAAGAGCGCATCCCCGCCTCTTCCAACACGTCACCACCAGTCACTACGGCGGACGAGGTATATATCCCAGTTGACCAAAACATTATTTGTGTATCCGTTCTGGACTGCCAATATGGCGCCTTGATTGACACTGGTGCCACCGTCAATGTAATTTCTTCGTCTTTGTTGGCCGCGCTACCTCTTCATCATTCTAGGAAATTCGTTCCTTCTCCAGTCAGTTGCAAATTAGCTAATGGTATTACCTCCCCTATTCTCGGCACCATTTTCCTCCCCATTCACATTAATCGTCAACGGTTTAAAGTCCTTTTTTCTGTCATGCCCGATGCTATCCACCCCGTCATTCTTGGCCTCCCTTTCCTCACGCAACACCGTGCCGTGTTGGATTTTGCTTCTGACATTGTCACCCTAGTATCTAAACCGTTCCCAGTGTATGCTCAGTCCACGTTCGAAGTCCCCCCTCCTACGGAAGTCGTCTGCCCCGGACATATAACCACGCATTGTAACTCAGGAACGGAGGGAGAGTGTTGCGCTTTCAAATGCACTAACGACAAAGGTGTGTTGGCGGCCCGACTGGCCGTCACTGTCCATGACAATACCCGCCCAGTCAGACTGTTTAACTGCACGTCCGTCCCCGCCAAAATCACAGCCGGCGAGCGTATCGCCACCTTCACGGCTTCACATGCTTCTTCCCCAATCCCTCCCACTCCCACTCCCGCTCCCACCATTGCACATATCTCTGAGGTCATCACCCCAGCTACCCCTCCCAACATAGACCTGTCCACATCTACCCTCTCACACGCACAGAAGGAGCAATTGATTTCCCTCCTGGCCGAATTCCCTGACTGTTTCACTGACCCATCCACAAACAAATTAGGACTGACTAATCTACTAACTCACCAGATAGATACCCACCCAGGTGCCACCCCCGTCCACAAACCGCCCTACCGCGCGTCACCCGTTGTGCGTGACGAAATCGAACGCCAGGTTCAGGAACAGCTCCGAAATAATATCATTGAACAAGCCTCTGCAGGCCCCTGGGCCTCACCTGCCCTCCTGGTCCGCAAGGCCTCAGGCGGCATGCGCCTGGTCATAGATTACCGAGCCCTCAATGCCGTCACCATTCCCCAGTTCATGCGCATTCCGCGTCTAGATGACGTACTGGACGCCGTGGGACAGTCCAAACCCCAGTTCTTTACCGCATGTGACCTCGCCAGTTCATTCCACCAAGTCCCCCTCCATCCCGACTCCCGTCACAAAACTGCCTTCCTGACCCACTCCGGTAAATACCGCTACCGCACCATGCCCCAGGGGATTCGAAATGCGCCCAACGCCTTCCAGTCTCTGACGCCCTGCTTAAAGGCGTGCAATACAAATATGTCATGGCATTTATCGATGACCTCGTGGTGTTTTCAGACACTTAAGAACCACCTCATCCACCTTCGCGACCTCCTCTCTCGCCTTCGCGCCGCCAATCTCAAACTGAACCCCCATAAATGTTCATTTGCTGTACAGAAAGTAACTTTCCTTGGTCATGTGTTGCAGCCGGACGGCATTGCGCCCAATCCCGATAAAATATCCGCAGTACACGACTTTCCGACCCACAAAAATGTCAAACAAACCCGCTCCTTTCTCGGTCTAGCCGGCTTTTACAGGAAATTCATCCCAAAATTCGGCCAAATTGCCACACCTCTTTATAATCTGACCCAGAAAAACACGCACTTTGATTGGACAGATGAATGTGACACAGCGTTCCGAGTCCTTAAATCCGCCCTCACCAATGATAATTTACTCCTCTTCCCTGATTTCGCCAAGCCCTTTCACCTGGCGACAGACGCCAGCACTGTCAGCATCGCCTCCGTGCTGAGCCAGCACGATGACTCAGGCAATCTGCGCCCGGTCGCCTACGCCGGTCGATCCCTCTCCAAATCGGAGCAAAATTACACCACCACCGAGTTGGAGCTCCTAGCCGTAGTGTGGAGCCTCCAACACTTCAAGGTGTATCTGGAAGGGAACCACTTTACCCTGTTTACTGATCACCAACCTCTCAAATGGATCCTAGGTCAAAAGAATTTATCCTCCCGCCTAGCTCGTTGGGCCCTGGTAATCCAAGGCTTCCAATTCACAGTAAACCACGTCAAAGGCTCTCTTAATGTTGTGCCAGACGCCCTCTCTCGTATCGACTACCCGTTCACCCGCACATCATCTGATGAGGCCATAGAAACCTTCGCGTACATTCACCCCTGCCCCACTTCTCGAACCCGTACTGACAGCCGCTGCCCTCCCACATGTGTCCCCACCACCCCAATCCCTGCCGCCCAATTCCCTGCCCACCCCACCCCCCTCCCGCCGCCCCAATTCGCTGCCGACCCACCCCCTCCCGCTGCCCCAGTCCCTCACAACCAGCCCCCTCCCGCCCACACGCGCGATCCCGACACCTGTTCTACCGCGACATTGACCCACATAGTCCTACTACTTGGTATTTTAATCCCAACACGCCCCTTGGGTGTCATAGCGCTCTCCACTCACCACCCCCTCCCATCACCCCCATACTGCGGCCCACCAGTGGAGCCGACCTCCCGCCAGTCGTGGAACCCCTCTTCCCCACTGACATAGATGCCCTTAGTGACGTCATCACACACACACACCCTCCTTCGCCCGCGCGCATTTCCCCTGAAATTAAAACCCCATCTCTTAGAGCAATCTAAACACACCTTCGACACCATCGATTTGACCGCCTCTTCCATCAAACAAGCTCAACTCAATGACACACAAACCAGGATCATTATCAACTTCCTGCGATACGGCAAACTCCCCAACAATACGGTCAACGCCAGAGCAGTCATACTCAGACAAGAGGATTACATTATTCTCAATGGTCTGCTCTACCACATTTTCTCATCCTTTGGCCCCAAGAAGCAACACACATCCGCCCAACTCGTCATTCCTCAAGACCTCAAATCACACATCTTGACCCTGCATCACGACTCATCGTTTGGCGCCCACATCGGTGTCTCTAAGATGCTGTCATGCTGTCATGCGCCCCCGCTGCTTCTGGATCGGCATGGTCAAGGACGTTCATGATTCCGTCACCAGCTGTCCATCGTGCAACATCACAAAGCCCAGCGCCCACCACATCAAACCGCCCCTCCAGCTCCGCGACCCCGCCCCCCACCCCTTCCACACTCTACTTGTTGATACCGTTGGCCCTCTACCGGCGACACGCGGATCTGCCAAATATCTTGTGTGCTTCACCGATATGACCACCCGCCACATGATAGCTTGGCCCTCCCCCGACATACAGGCCGCCACAATCGCCCGCCAGCTCTATGACAAGATTGTCTGCGTCTTTGGCTGTCCTGTCAACATTCTCTCGGACAACGGCAGCTGTTTCGTTGGCCGGATATTCAGAGAGTTGTGCACATGCTTCAACATTAAGCAAATCTTTGGGTCCAGCTACCGCCCTCAATCCCAAGGCCAAGTGGAGCGAGCCCAGAAGTCCATTGTGACTCTACTTCAGAACTTTGTAAGCTCCAAACAAGATGATTGGGACGTCTTCTTGCCAGGGGTACTGTTCAGCCTCAACTGCTCCGACAGCTACAGCCTCGGCTATAGTAGCTACTTCCTTCTCTTCGGCCGACAACCAATCTTCCCTACAGAACTGACAATCCCCGACCCTTTTGAAACCCCCCAAACCGTCCTAGATCATTTAGCCACTATACTTGAAAATCAAGAAACCGCCGACACCCTCGCGAAACAACACCTCCAAGAAACACAACAATCAATGAAGCAGTGGTTCGATCAAACAGCCAACAACTCTAAACTAGGAGCAGGTGACATAGTTTACATGTACATCCCCAAACTGCGCGTTCCCAAAACAAAAAAGAAACTACAGGCATGATACCACGGTCCATTTGTAGTTGTGCGCTACACGAGTCCCACCACCGTCACCTTGCGCCGACTGTCTGACGGCAAGTTCCTCCACAAATCTGTGGCCGTCCAACGCCTCAAGAAAGGCACCCTGCGTCAAAACGTGAATGCCTGGGACCCCATCCCCAATGAACCGGACATCATTGACCCCGACCCCATTGGTTAAGACGATCTTCCCCCCTCCAGTTTCACCCATCTTCCCCGACAATGTGAGACACACCATGCGCGCGCTCCCGACGCCACTCCATCCCTATCCTGACAATAATACCCCCGGTCCTGACACCCACGATGATCAACCCTCCCTGCCCCAAAACCCCCTTCCAATGGCCGCCAAAACACCCCTCCCACAGGCTCATCCCTCTTACCACGTTATTGACGACATCACCCAGGCGTGCGATCTCCTTCGACTCTTGGTTTTGTTTCGGGATAGATCCCAATACTGGATCCCCCTCGCCAACTTAAATGCGCAAGGCAGAGAGTTGTACGTCACCAAACAGCTGCGCGTCGTCCCCTCCCTCAGGTCACGAACGGCTTGTATGTATATAGAACTCGCGTTTCTCGCATCTATGTTCTCGCCTGCTGTACGCGACTAATTATCTCTATGGGGATACTTCTTTCATGTTGTGTGCTTTTGCCATTTTACAACTGTGTATATTCGCTCATTGGTCTAGTTTGAAATGCTATGGTAAAAATGTGCGTGTGTATATTAATATATTTAGCGTCGCTTGTCTCGTTTTGCTTTCTACAACAAAGAATTGTACCCGTACTCCTCCGGTTAATGGAGAGATGCAAAAAATACATTTACCTCTTTTATTGTTCATCCGCTACTAAAAAGTGATGTACCCGTACTCCTCCGGTCAATGGAGAGATGCACAAATTACATTCACCTTTTTTATTGTTCATCCACGATTAAACGTATTGTATTGTATTGTATTGTGTACTCCTCCCATTAATGGAGAGATACATTCATAGATAGTTTCATTCACGTCGTCTTTGTATCACGTCGCGTTGGTATAGACCTTGCTTTATATTCCATATGTTGTTTCGTAATTTCTATATGATATTCGATACACGTTTTCATTTATTTTGATATTCCCTGATTCTGTATGTTACTTTGTATTCTATATTTGTCTTCGCATTAATGTTGATATAAGCTATGTAACCAACCTTTATCTGCGTACTTATATATAATTATAGAAAAAAACACTTCCTACATGTTCCTGTGCCGTTGTAACTCTTTTGACTGACGATGACGATTCCATTGACAGAGTGTGACAAATATTCGAAGTCATGTAGTGGAAACAGGACTTTTCTGGAGTGGTAGGCAATATGTTATAGTGGTAATTCCCCTCTCTTGATAAGCTACATTGGGCTATTTTGAAACTTACATATAATATTAGATTTCTTTACTTAAGTCGGAATTCACCAGGATCTGTAATTCTCAGAACTGGTGCGGATGTATTTGTCACACTGACGACCCTCGTGCAAGGTTGGCCGACCAAACCCCCTGTCCCCTCGCCGAAAGCTGATGAGTCACCTTTTCCCCTTATCCACAATAAGCAGTCTTCCCATCCGGAAGCTGTACTCTTCCCTCTCCCATTTCATAGAACTTCTGGATCCCTAAGCTATAATTATTGTGCGGTTTCCCTAATAAGGAACCCGTTCTCAGTAAAGCACCGATTCCGTGTAAACGGAAGCGCGGCCAACCTTAACACGCTGGGAACCGTGGGCTGAGGACTAGTCAGCTCACGGTGACGGACTGGACGGATAAAAGGAAGTGCGACACGAGAGATCGGGAGCTTTTCCCTCAGAGACATCTCGGTCGCACACCCTTGCGACGGACTGAACAATTCAATCAGAGGGAATAAACAAAGGAACGACATAACTGCGTTGGCTTGATCCTGGTACCGGAAATCCCGTTTTAACATACACCCCGGATCACGCCGGATTGACTACGGACTCACTACGATTTTCCAGGGTTGTCCAAGTTTATCCCCGGTTTTCAGGACCGGGGTAAACCGGGCCTATAAACCGGCACAGTGTGAGCTAGCCTTCACCCAGTGGCCTACTTTTTTCGCGCCAGAAATTTTGCGAGAAAGCCCCGGTTCGTCCCGGTATATAGACCGGGAAGGACCGGGGAGGACCGGGGTAAACCGTAGCCAACACCGACAAGACAGTCACCTGGCCTTTTTATAAGTAATTCCAATTAGCAAGAACAAGGAATGCGTGTCAAATGATCATGCTAGTCAAGACATATTACAGTTGGTTACGACAACTTCTTTGTTGTTTTATGTCAACAGTTTTTTCAAGTATCACAGTTTTTTTTTACGGTAGTGACGGTGTTAGCATACAGAAGGTGGCGACTCTTCGCTGTCAGCTCAGCGCATTCAAGCCGCTCTCGATTCAAGCCGAATGTCGTGTGCCTGCGATAATGAAATGTCAGCCGAGCTCACGTCAAGCCCTGTTTAACTCTCCCCTTCGGAAGTCGCGGTTCACGAGTCGCTTTGATCAGAGTTGGTAATAGCCCCGGGGCCTCACAGTGAGCCAGCGGAAAAAAACCTGGTTGGTATATACATAGTTGCATATACAAAGGTAACACTGAATAACGGATATGTTCTTAATTAAGTAAACGTGGCTTACCAGGGGCGGATCTAGGTATTTGAAAGGTGGGGAGGCGGCAGGGGGGGGGGGGGTAGCGGGGGGTCAGCGAAAACTGGTTACAGTTTTTTACGACCCCGGGGGCCGGGGAGGGGGCGGGGGCATATCTCAGATGGCCTTGATTTTGCACGGAGTAGGCATTTCCTTCCTAAGGGTCATTTTAACAGTCTTTGACATTCGTTCGTTTGAGGGGGGACGGGGATGGGGGTTAAAGCCCCTACCCTCCCCTTAGATACGCCATTGCTTATATATTTCCTTCTTTACCAGTGTGGATTTGCTGAAAAGTATAATATTAGAAGCAAAATTATTATTCGTGATTACTTCTCTCTTGACTGATATATTTATATTACTCTACAATTAAAAATGAATTTAATATATATATACATCAGTAGTCACTATACCGCAGCACGAGTATTGTTGAAACAGGTAACATAGTAAGACGAAAGTTGGATGTAAACATCTTAACTTCACTATAGAATGTTTATAGTACCTTTTTTGAATCCATTTGCGTTTGTAGTTTAAATGTTCGCGGACTTGGTTCCCCGCTTAAACGCGCGGATGAAATAAGCTGGTTGGAATCAAGTAAGAAGCTATCAATATGCTGTGCACTTTGATAGTTACATATAGAGGATGACGCCAGGTTCTTAGCAAACTCGCCATCCTCACGATCCTAGGGTGTCGTCATAATGTTAAAGCAATATATATTCCGTATTTGTTTGTATTACCATCCTCGTCTCCATGTCAAATAAGTACATCCTGTCTTGAATTTATATCCTGACAGCCTGTTGGCTATACGGAGAGAAGCATTTTGGTCAACGGAGCAGAAGTTGGTGGCCGGCTTTATATTCCTGTGCGCCTGTTCGCTGTTCGCTATTTTGTATGTGATGTCGACCGCAGCTCGCTATCACGTGCGATATAAATAAACCGGGCAGTTTTATGTTGACATGTTTGTTTTACAGATTCAAGGAGATATAAAATATATGCATCATTAATGTGGAGATACTTTTAGTTATGATTCTAAAATGTAAAAAATCGAAGATGGCGCATGTAGGTATATTACTTTAAGAAACAACTTTCAATACGTTGTACATAAAGACACTTATTAACTTGCGTATGAACATAGATAACGCAAACGCTGTGTGTTTAGGAACGCAGTGTGCTGCTACCACACTATTTCAGGGCATCCCTCTTGAATGGGTTAATGAATTTGTTTTGTTCGGTATTAAATTCTCCACAGATTTGGGGAAAATGACGACTTTAGCTAAATTAAATTAAAGTAAAGTAAAATTGTTGAATTTGACAACATGTTTAATGCATATGGGAAGAGTGCCCGAGCATACAATATGGAATTAATGTAGAAATAATATGTGGATTGGCGGTTTAGGCCACCTTTGTGGATACATGCGCTAAACTTCAATAGACTGCGAAGCGACACGAATATAGGAATAATAGTCTTAGAACGATTATGAAAAATATACTCTGAACAATATTTCGTCATCTATTAGGTGAGGATGACGAGCAATGGTAAATTGAGGATTATTTTTTTTATTCCACTTGCTTTACTATTGCATAAACTGAGTGTTCTGATTGAAAATAAGTGGTATTGGCGTCAAAGCATGACTACGTTAATCGTGACGTCATGAAATCATCGTGACGTCATGAAATCATCGTGACGTAATGACGACTTACGACAACGTCGGCGTAACGAAACGGGAACGTTGTATCCTCAATGGTTTACCATGACTTTCAATATGAAGGTGGTAGGATAGCCAGTCCTTCGGTTACTACGACGAAATGACCAGAGATTGCTGTCCACCCTAGCAAACAGACAACGTTTTGTTAACGTTTCGATTTTTTTTATTTTTATTATTGCGTTATATTATATTACAAGTTTTAGAAACGTTACGAAAACGTTTCGTGTTTGCGAAGTAAGATAGAAATAAATAATTATCTTTCACTAGTTATCTCGAGAAAATATGCGTTCACAGAGCGGGTTGCCGCGAAATAATACCCCTTCCGATCGGTTTTTGGCGGTAAAACACTCCGACCGAACGGATTTTGGCGGTGAAAAAGGGAGGGTGGGGGGGGGGCTTTACCGCGGAACCCCCCACAAGCACAGCAATGTATTAAGTACCCTCCCTCAGGGCCCCCGCCTCTGGGTGACTCTCGTTACCAAGGCAACCATCTTATTTATACTCATCTTGAGTGATTTAGTTAAATGGATGTGCGAGAGACTGCAAGTAGCAAGTGTGCCAGACAGGTCTCTTCAGTACAGATGTATTATGTGTGTGGGGAACGGTGCAATGCTAATCCAAGCATCATCCAGACAACACACAATCAAATAGGCTAATTAGGGTCAAACGATTTATGTCGACTACGAGTATGGGGGGTCCATAAATAAATGACAACGTTGAGAAAACAGAATGCGCCGTTGCGTAACAAAACAGTAATCAACCGTCATCGATATTTGCTTTGAAATATGGACTCAGTAAAAGTCACATCTAGGCACAGTGTTAGCACAATTCGCCACCATAAACAGTTCTCACAGCCCATAATGTATCTTTGTGTCTGGTGATTAAGATTGCGACTAATTCCCGGCGGAACGTTACAAAGCGGGGAGAGCGGGAAATTAAATTTCCGCGTTAGGCGGTATCGGTTTTCACAGCGACAACCGATCGATAGAGAAGAATGGCATACACCCGGAAGCCATGGCTAGGGTTAAATCAAGATGGGATCAGCATCAAGACCGTGTGCGAGACCGAGCCAGCTTGAGGTCAGCTAGGAGGCCGTGCCAGCTTGAGGTCAGCTAGCAGACCGAGCCAGCTTGAGGTCAGCTAGGAGGCCGTGCCAGCTTGAGGTCAGCTAGCAGACCGAGCCAGCTTGAGGTCAGCTAGGAGACCGAGCCAGCTTGAGGTCAGGTACGAGGCCGTGCCAGCTTGAGGTCAGGTAGGAGACCGAGCCAGCTTGAGGTCAGTTAGGAGACCGAGCCAGCTTGAGGTCAGCTAGGAGACCGAGCCAGCTTGAGGTCAGGTAGGAGACCGAGCCAGCTTCAGGTCAGCTAGGAGACCAAGCCAGCGTGAGGTCAGGTAGGAGACCGAGCCAGCTTGAGGTCAGCTAGGAGACCGAGCCAGCTTGAGGTCAGCTAGGAGACCATGCCAGCTTGAGATCAGCTAGCAGACCGAGCCAGCTTGAGGTCAGCTAGGAGACCGAGCCAGCTTGAGGTCAGCTAGCAGACCGAGCCAGCTTGAGGTCAGCTAGGAGACCGAGCCAGCTTGAGGTCAGCTAGGAGGCCGTGCCAGCTTGAGGTCAGCTAGGAGGCCGTGCCAGCTGGAGGTCAGCTAGGAGACCGAGCCAGCTTGAGGTCAGGTAGGAGACCGAGCCAGCTTGAGGTCAGTTAGGAGACCGAGCCAGCTTGAGGTCAGCTAGGAGACCGAGCCAGCTTGAGGTCAGCTAGGAGACCATGCCAGCTTGAGGTCAGCTAGGAGACCGAGCCAGCGTGAGGTCAGCTAGGACACCGAGCCAGCTTGAGATCAGCTAGGAGACCGAGCCAGCTTGAGATCAGCTAGGAGACCGAGCCAGCTTGAGATCAGCTAGGAGACCGAGCCAGCTTCAGGTCAGCTAGGATACCAAGCCAGCGTGAGGTCAGGTAGGAGACCGAGCCAGCTTGAGGTCAGTTAGGAGACCGAGCCAGCTTGAGGTCAGCTAGGAGACCGAGCCAGCTTGAGGTCAGCTAGGAGACCATGCCAGCTTGAGATCAGCTAGGAGACGGAGCCAGCTTGAGGTCAGCTAGGAGACCGAGCCAGCTTGAGATCAGCTAGGAGACCGAGCCAGCTTGAGGTCAGGTAGGAGACCGAGCCAGCTTGAGGTCAGCTAGGAGACCGAGCCAGCTTGAGGTCAGCTAGGAGACGGAGCCAGCTTGAGGTCAGCTAGGAGATCGAGCCAGCTTGAGATCAGCTAGGAGACCAAGCCAGCTTGAGGTCAGCTAGGAGACCAAGCCAGCTTGAGATCAGCTAGGAGACCGAGCCAGCTTGAGGTCAGCTAGGAGACCAAGCCAGCTTGAGATCAGCTAGGAGACCGAGCCAGCTTGAGGTCAGCTAGGAGACCGAGCCAGCTTGAGGTCAGCTAGGAGACCAAGCCAGCTTGAGATCAGCTAGCAGACCGAGCCAGCTTGAGGTCAGGTAGGAGACCGATTCAGCTTGAGGTCAGCTAAGAGACCGAGCCAGCTTGGAGTCAGCCAAGAGACCGAGACACCTTGAGATCAGCTAAGCGACAGAGCCAGCTTGACGTCAGCTAGGAGCCCGGGCCAGCTGGAGGTCAACTAGAGATCAGCTAGGAGACCGAGCCAGCTTGATGTCAACTAGAGGTCAGCTAGGAGACCGAGCCAGCGTGAGGTCAGCTAGGAGACCAAGCCAGCTTGAGATCAGCTAGCAGACCGAGCCGGCTTGAGGTCAGGTAGGATACCAAGCCAGCTTGCGGTCAGCTAGGAGACCGAGCCAGCTTCAGGTCAGCCAAGAGACCGAGACACCTTGAGATCAGCTAAGCGACAGAGCCAGCTTGACGTCAGCTAGGAGCCCGGGCCAGCTTGAGGTCAACTAGAGGTCAGCTGGGAGACCGAGCCAGCTTGAGGTCAACTGGAGGTCAGCTAGGAGACCGAGCCAGCGTGAGGTCAGCTAGGAGACCGAGCCAGCTTGAGATCAGCTAGGAGACCGAGCCAGCTTGAGATCAGCTAGGAGACGGAGCCAGCTTGAGATCAGCTAGGAGACCGAGCCAGCTTCAGGTCAGCTAGGATACCAAGCCAGCGTGAGGTCAGGTAGGAGAACCAGCCAGCTTGAGGTCAGCTAAGCGACAGAGCCAGCTTGACGTCAGCTAGGAGCCCGGGCCAGCTGGAGGTCAACTAGAGGTCAGCTAGGAGACCGAGCCAGCTTGATGTCAACTAGAGGTCAGCTAGGAGACCGAGCCAGCGTGAGGTCAGCTAGGAGACCAAGCCACCTTGAGATCAGCTAGCAGACCGAGCCAGCTTGAGGTCAGGTAGGAGACCGAGCCAGCTTGAGGTCAGCTAAGAGACCGAGCCAGCTTGAGGTCAGCTAGGAGCCCGGGCCAGTTTGAGGTCAACTAGAGGTCAGCTGGGAGACCGAGCCAGCTTGAGGTCAACTAGAGGTCAGCTAGGAGACCGAGCCAGCGTGAGGTCAGCTAGGAGACCGAGCCAGCTTGAGATAAGCTAGGAGACCGAGCCAGCTTGAGATCAGCTAGGAGACGGAGCCAGCTTGAGATCAGCTAGGAGACCGAGCCAGCTTCAGGTCAGCTAGGATACCAAGCCAGCGTGAGGTCAGGTAGGAGACCGAGCCAGCTTGAGGTCAGTTAGGAGACCGAGCCAGCTTGTGGTCAGCTAGGTGACCGAGCCAGCTTGAGGTCAGCTAGCAGACCGAGCCAGCTTGAGGTCAGCTAGGAGACAGAGCCAGCTTGAGGTCAGCTAGGAGACCGAGCCAGCTTGAGGTCAGCTAGGAGACCGAGCCAGCTTGAGATCAGCTAGGAGACCGAGCCAGCTTGAGGTCAGCTAGGAGATCGAGCCAGCTTGAGGTCAGCTAGGAGACCGAGCCAGCGTGAGGTCAGGTAGGAGACCATGCCAGCTTGAGGTCAGCTAGGAGACCGAGCCAGCTTGAGGTCAGCTAGGAGACGGAGCCAGCTTGAGGTCAGCTAGGAGACCATGTCAGCTTGAGATCAGCTAGGAGACCAAGCCAGCTTGAGGTCAGCTAGGAAACCAAGCCAGCTTGAGATCAGCTAGGAAACCGAGCCAGCTTGAGGTCAGCTAGGAGACCAAGCCAGCTTGAGATCAGCTAGAAGACCGAGCCAGCTTGAGGTCAGCTAGGAGACCGAGCCAGCTTGAGGTCAGCTAGGAGACCAATCCAGTTTGAGATCAGCTAGCAGACCGAGCCAGCTTGAGGTCAGGTAGGAGACCGATCCAGCTTGAGGTCAGCTAAGAGACCGAGCCAGCTTGAGGTCAGCCAAGAGACCGAGACACCTTGAGATCAGCTAACCGACAGAGCCAGCTTGACGTCAGCTAGGAGCCCGGGCCAGCTTGAGGTCAACTAGAGGTCAGCTAGGAGACGGAGCCAGCTTGAGGTCAACTAGAGGCCAGCTAGGAGACCGAGCCAGCGTGAGGTCAGCTAGGAGACCAAGCCAGCTTGAGATCAGCTAGCAGACCGAGCCAACTTGAGGTCAGGTAGGAGACCGAGCCAGCTTGAGGTCAGCTAAGAGACCGAGCCAGCTTGAGGTCAGCCAAGAGACCGAGACACCTTGAGATCAGCTAAGCGACAGAGCCAGCTTGACGTCAGCTAGGAGCCCGGGCCAGCTTGAGGTCAACTAGAGGTCAGCTAGGAGACCGAGCCAGCTTGAGGTCAACTAGAGGTCAGCTAGGAGACCGAGCCAGCGTGAGGTCAGCTAGGAGACCGAGCCAGCTTGAGATCAGCTAGGAGACAGAGCCAGCTTGAGATCAGCTAGGAGACCGAGCCAGCTTGAGATTAGCTAGGAGACCGAGCCAGCTTCAGGTCAGCTAGGATACCAAGCCAGCGTGAGGTCAGGTAGGAGACCGAGCCAGCTTGAGGTCAGGTAGGAGACCGATTCAGCTTGAGGTCAGCTAAGAGACCGAGCCAGCTTGGGGTCAGCCAAGAGACCGAGACACCTTGAGATCAGCTAAGCGACAGAGCCAGCTTGACGTCAGCTAGGAGCCCGGGCCAGCTGGAGGTCAACTAGAGATCAGCTAGGAGACCGAGCCAGCTTGATGTCAACTAGAGGTCAGCTAGGAGACCGAGCCAGCGTGAGGTCAGCTAGGAGACCAAGCCAGCTTGAGATCAGCTAGCAGACCGAGCCGGCTTGAGGTCAGGTAGGATACCAAGCCAGCTTGCGGTCAGCTAAGAGACCGAGCCAGTTTCAGGTCAGCCAAGAGACCGAGACACCTTGAGATCAGCTAAGCGACAGAGCCAGCTTGACGTCAGCTAGGAGCCCGGGCCAGCTTGAGGTCAACTAGAGGTCAGCTGGGAGACCGAGCCAGCTTGAGGTCAACTGGAGGTCAGCTAGGAGACCGAGCCAGCGTGAGGTCAGCTAGGAGACCGAGCCAGCTTGAGATCAGCTAGGAGACCGAGCCAGCTTGAGATCAGCTAGGAGACGGAGCCAGCTTGAGATCAGCTAGGAGACCGAGCCAGCTTCAGGTCAGCTAGGATACCAAGCCAGCGTGAGGTCAGGTAGGAGACCGAGCCAGCTTGAGGTCAGCTAAGCGACAGAGCCAGCTTGACGTCAGCTAGGAGCCCGGGCCAGCTGGAGGTCAACTAGAGGTCAGCTAGGAGACCGAGCCAGCTTGATGTCAACTAGAGGTCAGCTAGGAGACCGAGCCAGCGTGAGGTCAGCTAGGAGACCAAGCCACCTTGAGATCAGCTAGCAGACCGAGCCAGCTTGAGGTCAGGTAGGAGACCGAGCCAGCTTGAGGTCAGCTAAGAGACCGAGCCAGCTTGAGGTCAGCTAGGAGCCCGGGCCAGTTTGAGGTCAACTAGAGGTCAGCTGGGAGACCGAGCCAGCTTGAGGTCAACTAGAGGTCAGCTAGGAGACCGAGCCAGCGTGAGGTCAGCTAGGAGACCGAGCCAGCTTGAGATCAGCTAGGAGACCGAGCCAGCTTGAGATCAGCTAGGAGACGGAGCCAGCTTGAGATCAGCTAGGAGACCGAGCCAGCTTCAGGTCAGCTAGGATACCAAGCCGCCAGCGTGAGGTCAGGTAGGAGACCGAGCCAGCTTGAGGTCAGTTAGGAGACCGAGCCAGCTTGTGGTCAGCTAGGTGACCGAGCCAGCTTGAGGTCAGCTAGCAGACCGAGCCAGCTTGAGGTCAGCTAGGAGACAGAGCCAGCTTGAGGTCAGCTAGGAGACCGAGCCAGCTTGAGGTCAGCTAGGAGACCGAGCCAGCTTGAGATCAGCTAGGAGACCGAGCCAGCTTGAGGTCAGCAAGGAGATCGAGCCAGCTTGAGGTCAGCTAGGAGACCGAGCCAGCGTGAGGTCAGGTAGGAGACCATGCCAGCTTGAGGTCAGCTAGGAGACCGAGCCAGCTTTAGGTCAGCTAGGAGACGGAGCCAGCTTGAGGTCAGCTAGGAGACCATGTCAGCTTGAGATCAGCTAGGAGACCAAGCCAGCTTGAGGTCAGCTAGGAAACCAAGCTAGCTTGAGATCAGCTAGGAAACCGAGCCAGCTTGAGGTCAGCTAGGAGACCAAGCCAGCTTGAGATCAGCTAGAAGACCGAGCCAGCTTGAGGTCAGCTAGGAGACCGAGCCAGCTTGAGGTCAGCTAGGAGACCAATCCAGTTTGAGATCAGCTAGCAGACCGAGCCAGCTTGAGGTCAGGTAGGAGACCGATCCAGCTTGAGGTCAGCTAAGAGACCGAGCCAGCTTGAGGTCAGCCAAGAGACCGAGACACCTTGAGATCAGCTAACCGACAGAGCCAGCTTGACGTCAGCTAGGAGCCCGGGCCAGCTGGAGGTCAACTAGAGGTCAGCTAGGAGACGGAGCCAGCTTGAGGTCAACTAGAGGTCAGCTAGGAGACCGAGCCAGCGTGAGGTCAGCTAGGAGACCAAGCCAGCTTGAGATCAGCTAGCAGACCGAGCCAACTTGAGGTCAGGTAGGAGACCGAGCCAGCTTGAGGTCAGCCAAGAGACCGAGACACCTTGAGATCAGCTAAGCGACAGAGCCAGCTTGACGTCAGCTAGGAGCCCGGGCCAGCTTGAGGTCAACTAGAGGTCAGCTAGGAGACCGAGCCAGCTTGAGGTCAACTAGAGGTCAGCTAGGAGACCGAGCCAGCGTGAGGTCAGCTAGGAGACCGAGCCAGCTTGAGATCAGCTAGGAGACAGAGCCAGCTTGAGATCAGCTAGGAGACCGAGCCAGCTTGAGATTAGCTAGGAGACCGAGCCAGCTTCAGGTCAGCTAGGAGACCAAGCCAGCGTGAGGTCAGGTAGGAGACCGAGCCAGCTTGAGGTTAGTTAATAAACCGAGCCAGCTTGATGTCAGCTAGGAGACCGAGCCAGCTTGAGGTCAGCTAGGAGGTCGTGCCAGCTTGAGGTCAGCTAGGAGGTCGTGCCAGCTTGAGGTCAGCTAGCAGGCCGTGCCAGCTTGAGGTCAGCTAGGAGACCGAGCCAGCTTGAGGTCAAGTAGGAGACCGAGCCAGCTTGAGGTCAGTTAGGAGACCGAGCCAGCTTGAGGTCAGCTAAGAGACCGAGCCAGCTTGAGGTCAGCTAGGAGACCATGCCAGCTTGAGATGAGCTAGGAAACTAAGCCAGCTTGAGGTCAGCTAGGAGACCGAGCCAGCTTGAGGTCAGCTAGGAGACCGAGCCAGCTTGAGATCGGCTAGGAGACCGAGCCAGCTGGAGGTCAGCTAGGAGACCGAGCCAGCTTGAGGTCAGGTAGGAGACCGAGCCAGCGTGAGGTCAGGTAGGAGACCATGCCAGCTTGAGGTCAGCTAGGAGACCGAGCCAGCTTGAGGTCAGCTAGGAGACGGAGCCAGCTTGAGGTCAGCTAGGAGACCATGCCAGCTTGAGATCAGCTAGGAGACCAAGCCGGCTTGAGGTCAGCTAGGAGACCAAGCCAGCTTGAGGTCAGTTAAGAGACCGAGCCAGCTTGAGGTCAGCTAGGAGTCCAAGCCAGCTTGAGATCAGCTAGGAGACCGAGCCAGCTTGAGGTCAGCTAGGAGACCGAGCCAGCTTGAGGTCAGCTAGGAGACCAAGCCAGCTTGAGATCAGCTAGCAGACCGAGCCAGCTTGAAGTCAGGTTGGAGACCGATCCAGCTCGAGGTCAGCTAAGAGACCGAGTCAGCTTGAGGTCAGCCAAGAGACCGAGACGCCTTGAGATCAGCTAAGCGACAGAGCCAGCTGGACGTCAGCTAGGAGCCCGGGCCAGCTGGAGGTCAACTAGAAGTCAGCTAGGAGACCGAGCCAGCTTGATGTCAACTAGAGGTCAGCTAGGAGACCGAGCCAGCGTGAGGTCAGCTAGAAGACCAAGCCAGCTTGAGATCAGCTAGCAGACCGAGCCAGCTTGAGGTCAGGTAGGAGACCGAGCCAGCTTGAGGTCAGCCAAGAGACCGAGACACCTTGAGATCAGCTAAGCGACAGAGCCAGCTTGACGTCAGCTAGGCGCCCGGGCCAGCTTGAGGTCAACTAGAGGTCAGCTAGGAGACCGAGCCAGCTTGAGGTCAACTAGAGGTCAACTAGGAGACCGAGCCAGCGTGAGGTCAGCTAGGAGACCGAGCCAGCTTGAGGTCAGCTAGGAGACCGAGCCAGCTTGAGGTCAGCTAGGAGACCTAGCCAGCTTGAGGTCAGCCAAGAGACCTAGCCAGCTTGAGATCAGCTAAGAGACAGAGCCAGCTTGACGTCAGCTAGGAGCTCGGGCCAGCTTGAGGTCAACTAGAAGTCAGCTAGGAGACCGAGTAAGCTTGGGGTCAGCTAGGAGACGGAGCCAGCTGGAGATCAGCTAGGAGACCGCGCCAGCTTGAGGTCAGCTAAGAGACCGAGCCAGCTTGAGAACAGCTATGAGACCGTGCCAGCTTGAGGTCAGCTGGGAGACCGTGCCAGCTTGAGGTCAGTTAGGAGACCGTGCCAGCTTGAGGTCAGCTAGGAGACCTAGCCAGCTTGAGGTCAGCTAGGAGATCGAACCAGCTTGAGGTCAACTAGAGGTCAGCTAGGAGACCTAGTCGGCTTGAGGTTAGCTAGGAGACCGAGCCAGCGTGAGGTCAGCTAGGATACCAAGCCAGCGTGAGGTCAGGTAGGAGACTGAGCCAGCTTGAGGTCAGTTAGGGGACCGAGCCAGCTTGTGGTCAGCTAGGTGACCGAGCCAGCTTGAGGTCAGCTAGCAGACCGAGCCAGCTTGAGGTCAGCTAGGAGACAGAGCCAGCTTGAGGTCAGCTAGGAGACCGAGCCAGCTTGAGGTCAGCTAGGAGACCGAGCCAGCTTGAGATCAGCTAGGAGACCGAGCCAGCTTGAGGTCAGCTAGGAGATCGAGCCAGCTTGAGGTCAGCTAGGAGACCGAGCCAGCGTGAGGTCAGGTAGGAGACCATGCCAGCTTGAGGTCAGCTAGGAGACCGAGCCAGCTTGAGGTCAGCTAGGAGACGGAGCCAGCTTGAGGTCAGCTAGGAGACCATGTCAGCTTGAGATCAGCTAGGAGACCAAGCCAGCTTGAGGTCAGCTAGGAAACCATGCCAGCTTGAGATCAGCTAGGAAACCGAGCCAGCTTGAGGTCAGCTAGGAGACCAAGCCAGCTTGAGATCAGCTAGAAGACCGAGCCAGCTTGAGGTCAGCTAGGAGACCGAGCCAGCTTGAGGTCAGCTAGGAGACCAATCCAGTTTGAGATCAGCTAGCAGACCGAGCCAGCTTGAGGTCAGGTAGGAGACCGATCCAGCTTGAGGTCAGCTAAGAGACCGAGCCAGCTTGAGGTCAGCCAAGAGACCGAGACACCTTGAGATCAGCTAACCGACAGAGCCAGCTTGACGTCAGCTAGGAGCCCGGGCCAGCTGGAGGTCAACTAGAGGTCAGCTAGGAGACGGAGCCAGCTTGAGGTCAACTAGAGGTCAGCTAGGAGACCGAGCCAGCGTGAAGTCAGCTAGGAGACCAAGCCAGCTTGAGATCAGCTAGCAGACCGAGCCAACTTGAGGTCAGGTAGGAGACCGAGCCAGCTTGAGGTCAGCTAAGAGACCGAGCCAGCTTGAGGTCAGCCAAGAGACCGAGACACCTTGAGATCAGCTAAGCGACAGAGCCAGCTTGACGTCAGCTAGGAGCCTGGGCCAGCTTGAGGTCAACTAGAGGTCAGCTAGGAGACCGAGCCAGCGTGAGGTCAGCTAGGAGACCGAGCCAGCTTGAGATCAGCTAGGAGACCGAGCCAGCTTGACATCAGCTAGGAGACCGAGCCAGCTTGAGATTAGCTAGGAGACCGAGCCAGCTTCAGGTCAGCTAGGATACCAAGCCAGCGTGAGGTCAGGTAGGAGACCGAGCCAGCTTGAGGTCAGCTAGGAGACCGAGCCAGCTTGAGGTCAGCTAGGAGACCATGCCAGCTTGAGATGAGCTAGGAAACCAAGCGAGATGGAGGTCAGCTAGGAGACAAAGCCAGCTTGAGGTCAGCTAGGAGACCGAGCCAGCTTGAGGTCAGCTAGGAGATCGAGCCAGCTTGATGTCAACTAGAGGTCAACTAGGAGACCGAGCCAGCTTGAGGTCAGCTAGGAGACCGAGCCAGCTTGACATCAGCTAGGAGACCGAGCCAGCTTGAGATTAGCTAGGAGACCGAGCCAGCTTCAGGTCAGCTAGGAGACCAAGCCAGCGTGAGGTCAGGTAGGAGACCGAGCCAGCTTGAGGTCAGCTAGGAGACCGAGCCAGCTTGAGGTCAGCTAGGAGGTCGTGCCAGCTTGAGGTCAGCTAGGAGGTCGTGCCAGCTTGAGGTCAGCTAGCAGGCCGTGCCAGCTTGAGGTCAGCTAGGAGACCGAGCCAGCTTGAGGTCAGGTAGGAGACCGAGCCAGCTTGAGGTCAGTTAGGAGACCGAGCCAGCTTGAGGTCAGCTAGGAGACCGAGCCAGCTTGAGGTCAGCTAGGAGACCATGCCAGCTTGAGATGAGCTAGGAAACCAAGCGAGATGGAGGTCAGCTAGGAGACAAAGCCAGCTTGAGGTCAGCTAGGAGACCGAGCCAGCTTGAGGTCAGCTAGGAGATCGAGCCAGCTTGATGTCAACTAGAGGTCAACTAGGAGACCGAGCCAGCTTGAGGTCAGCTAGGAGACCGAGCCAGCGTGAGGTCAGGTAGGAGACCATGCCAGCTTGAGGTCAGCTAGGAGACCGAGCCAGCTTGAGGTCAGCTAGGAGACGGAGCCAGCTTGAGGTCAGCTAGGAGACCATGCCAGCTTGAGATCAGCTAGGAGACCAAGCCAGCTTGAAGTCAGCTAGGAGACCGAGCCAGCTTGAGGTCGGCTAGGAGACCGAGCCAGCTTGAGGTCAGCTAGGAGACCAAGCCAGCTTGAGATCAGCTAGCAGACCGAGCCAACTTGAGGTCAGTTAGGAGACCGATCCAGCTTGAGGTCAGCTAAAGACCGAGCCAGCTTGAGGTCAGCCAAGAGACCGAGACACCTTGAGATCAGCTAAGCGACAGAGCCAGCTTGACGTCAGCTAGGAGCCCGGGCCAGCTGGAGGTCAACTAGAGGTCAGCTAGGAGACCGAGCCAGCTTGAGGTCAACTAGAGGTCAGCTAGGAGACCGAGCCAGCGTGAGGTCAGCTAGGAGACCAAGCCAGCTTGAGATCAGCTAGCAGACCGAGCCAGCTTGAGGTCAGGTAGGAGAGCGAGCCAGCTTGAGGTCAGCTAAGAGACCGAGCCAGCTTAAGGTCAGCCAAGAGACCGAGCCAGCTTGACGTGAGCTAGGAGACCTAGCCAGCTTGAGGTCAGCCAAGAGACCGAGCCAGCTTGAGATCAGCTAATCGACAGAGCCAGCTTGACGTCAGCTAGGAGCCCGGGCCAGCTGGAGGTCAACTAGAGGTCAGCTAGGAGACGGAGCCAGCTTGAGGTCAACTAGAGGTCAGCTAGGAGACCGAGCCAGCGTGAGGTCAGCTAGGAGACCAAGCCAGCTTGAGATCAGCTAGCAGACCGAACCAGCTTGAGGTCAGGTAGGAGAGCGAGCCAGCTTGAGGTCAGTTAGGAGACCGTGCCAGCTTGAGGTCAGCCAGGAGACCGTGCCAGCCTGAGGTCAGCTAGGAGACCTAGCCAGCTTGAGGTCAGCTAGGAGATCGAGCCAGCTTGATGTCAACTAGAGGTCAGCTAGGAGACCTAGCCAGCTTGGGGTTAGCTAGGAGACCGAGCCAGCTTGAGATCAGCTAGGAGACCGAGCCAGCTTGAGGTCAGCTAGGAGACCGAGCCAGCTTGAGGTCTGTTAAGAGACCGAGCCAGCTTGAGGTCAGCTAGGAGACCTAGCCAGCTTGAGGTCAGCCAAGAGACCGAGCCAGCTTGAGATCAGCTAATAGACAGAGCCAGCTTGACGTCAGCTAGGAGCTCGGGCCAGCTTGAGGTCAACAGGAAGTCAGCTAGGAGAGCGAGTAAGCTTGGGGTCAGCTAGGAGACGGAGCCAGCTGGAGATCAGCTAGGAGACCTAGCCAGCTTAAGGTCAGCTAAGAGACCGAGCCAGCTTGAGGTAAGCCAGGAGACCGTGCCAGCTTGAGGTCAGTTAGGAGACCGTGCCAGCTTGAGGTCAGCTAAGAGACAGAGCTAGCTTGACGTCAGCTAGGAGCCCGGGCCAGCTTGAGGTCAACTAGAGGTCAGCTAGGAGATCGAGCCAGCTTCAGCTCAGCCAGGAGACCGTGCCAGCTTAAGATCAGATATGAGACCGTGCCAGTTTGAGGTCAGCTAGGAGACGGTGCCAGCTTGAGTGCAACCAGGAGACGGTGCCAGCTTGAGTGCAGTCAGGAGACGAAGCCAGCTTGGGTGCAGCCAGGAGACAAAGCCAGTTTGAGTGTAGCCAGAAGACCCAGCCAAAATATTCCTGCTGGGGCTGGCCATGGCCAAGGTAGCACGTTCATCTGGTGTCAAGTGTGATCTAATAGGCCAGCCAACCGCGTGACCCTAACCGTCGCCCCAGTTGTGTGGCTGCAGGACCGGAAAATATCTGACGCGACTTTGTCCGACATTTGCAGGCGCGCATTGTCCCACTTTAGCCCGTCCCGCAGCCACAGAATTTGGGCTAGCTAATACGAGGACCACGTAGGCAATTATGTATGCATGGTCTTTCCTCGCAAAGATTATGCGGCGTTACCACAGGAGATATAAGGCCCCTCTCTACCCTGACCCTTCCCGTTATCCCGATATATGAACTGCGTCTATAGGTAAAGCGTCCTGCATCTATAGATTAAGCGTCCTTCATCCAACGAATCTGGGGCATCGGTGTTGTGGACTGTGACCCTGACATCGTTAAGGTCAAGGTTACGTGAGGCCGGAATGCGTGGAATGCTCAGTCGAGATATTCAGCCGCATGGGAGCGCTGCCGGATAGGTTAGTATTGTATTGATGAAAGCGAGGCTGCGTGCAATTAACATGTATGGGACCCACGCGGGACGGTTCTAAAGGGGTAAAAGAGATAACATGACAAGTATCATGGTGGTTGCCTGTTGAATGGCTAGAATAGCCAGTGACAGGTGTAATGGTAAATTGAGATTATGTCATTGTATATTTATTTACTCGAATGATACCCATCATTTCAATCACCCACAAATTAAACCATTTATCTTGTACAAAGAAGCACTGACTGACTGAGCATGGGTGCCGCGATGCAGGGGGAAACTGCATCCCAGTGAATAATTAAAAAAATGCGCAATAATATATACTAACGAACCACTCGACATGTTCTGGCAATGTCGGCTAATTGAAAGATAAAATAGCGGCTATTCACTTCTACCGCGGACATTGATTTCATAGTCAACAATGTGTCAGAATAGGTCCCTAAGATTGCATTTATGGGAAAAGATCCCTAGGTCACCGTTGGTATTTAGAGAGTAGGGGAGATTTAGTTATGTAATGCTATTGAAATTGTGAATATTGGTCATTTTTCTCATTAAAAGCACACTGAAAAGAAATGAGAACTGATTTTTTTTCATGCAATTCATTTTTTTTGTATTTCCTTGTACCTCTGGTACATCATGCAATAAAAAAATTATTTGTCACCAACCAACGTTACAACGGGTTATTCGCGTTTGGCTCGAGAATAGCCGCTTTTATCTATAAACCCAATTATTCTTCATTAAGTTGTCGGTCTGGCCACGACCTTGTAAAACTAACCTAAAAGTGCCGTGCTTGGCCGAGACTCGTACCTTAGCTCGGTAGATATAATTGATACAATTAACGTGCCGCTATCAGGAAAATCAGAAATAATATCCTGTGAAACCATCAGCAGCCCGGGCTGCTATTATTGCCTGTAATATTGCCTCCGCCCCGGGCTCTCCCCTCAACGCCACTGCGGTTATGTTACAACGCCGTCTGCAGTCGGCCCTGGCCTTGGGTCATAAGGGGCCTAATTTTTGGACAATTACTTCTCGCTAAGGTTACTGTTGATATAATGCGCGCCAGGATGTCAGCTCAAATGCTCCAAGGACATCGGGTCTTTTTTCTCTCGCTATGGCTGGGGGATGCGATTTCTTTCCTTTTTTTGGTATTACGTGAGCTTTGACTTCGCCGTCCATTTCGACAGCTATGTCCTTTCTGTCCCTGCTGTTGTGTTCTGCAGTGGTTCAACATGTACTTCAGAGGCCCACAGACGACCCCCGTGTCGTGGCAGATGGCGCTGCCCTGGGTGTCTGCAATAACGATAACTCACAAACCCATGCGTGCATTCAGAGGAGCCCTGCACCCGCTGGGGGTTATAGGGTGTTAAAGTCCCTACGCACGAGTATAGGTGGGCATAAAGGATGAAAGGCGGTTGGTGAGAAATGGGCCCATTACAGATGACCTTGGTATCCCGTTTTTTTACTAGTCCCGGAAGACAGTTTTCGTCGTACAAGGGCAGGACCCGGTGTGGGATAAACTGGCGCTAAAGTTTTTTTTTCTTTCCTCATGGGGCTCATGTGGAAGCGTGGCGCACTGAGGTTCCCTTTGTCTATGGCGGTTTAACTAATGTTTGCTGTGGGTGGCGAGCGGTTCATTGGGCCCCTGATCTTCTCACTCACGGTACAGATAGAAGTCCCTTCACTCTTTGGTTTGACTGCTTGAGCCAGTAGTGTACTGCCACCCCCGTACTCCACCTCCCCCGCGCGGCAATCCCCCCACCCTAAACACTTTTTTTGGAAGCCAGACAACCAGGCGAGCACTACTGACAACAACCACTCGCCAAGCTCGTTCTGAGGCCCTCCTCCCCTCGCACGGTCCTCTCCACCCCTTCATTCCCCCTCGCCCTTATCTGCACCCCCCACCCCCCCACGCTCCCTCCGCCCACCCTTGTACACTCCACCCCCAACCAGCCACCCCGACCCGACCTCAGCCTTCAACCCAATATTGATAACTGGAGCGGTGGCGGCGGCGGCGGCGAGCGGCGGCATAGAGCTCAGTGAGCAAGCCAGCCTAGCCCAGCCAAGCCAAGCCTAGCCTAGTCAAGCCTAGCTTGTCTGGCCGTCTGCTCAGGGGGTTGGCGGCTGGCTGCGAAGCCCGCGCGCGCAAACTAGGCCACCTGACAGCAGGAGTAAAAAAGTGTCTTGTTTTCCACAACGTTATAGCGCTGGTGGACGAGCGAGCGGTCGCGGTGACTGGAGGGGGCACATAGGCTACAGTGCACGCGTGTGTGTGTGTATCAGAATAGACATCGCTTCCTCAACTGTCTCTCCGCACCTTGCGTCGCGCAAGACCGCGAAAGTAACAACGCCAAGTAAGGACTTTTAATAGCTACATCGAGATATACATCCACATACGTATGCACGCCACTGTGGATGATCATATGGTAAGGGTTTCATGGCCTGTCAGCGTGGAGCGTTGCTGTCACCGGGATCCTAG
This sequence comes from Arenicola marina, assembly GCA_964019135.1. Taxonomy (NCBI): domain Eukaryota; kingdom Metazoa; phylum Annelida; class Polychaeta; family Arenicolidae; genus Arenicola; species Arenicola marina. Next base: position 39,730,623 of record OZ025257.1, on the reverse strand, counting down.
CGCAAGACGCCACAGCGAGGGGGTAAGATCGCCAGACTGACAGACAGACGACGGAACTGACAACGTGCTTTTACATTATGTAGATATGGAGGAGCGCGTTTCGCAGACAGGAAAGCAACACTGGCGCTTCCGTGCCATGGACAGCAGCCCGGCTTGGGGTCTGTGATGTGGGGTGACTGGCGGGCGGGCAGCTACCTGGCTATAGGGCCTAAGCCGTCACTCGATCATGCAGCCGTAGCCATGGAGGCCTTTACCGCGATGTTTATACGGGTATTCGCTTGATGGAGGCCGCCTGTGGAAACATGGAGTGCTGTGGATCACCGTTCTGTACATGGGTTTGTGACTGACAAGATGCATTGTTTAATCCAATGATCTATATCAGTGTGACACATTGTGCATTGTTGATTTATTGATATATCAATGTTACACAAAATGCATTGTTGATCCAGTGATATATCAAGTGTTACACAAAATGCATTGTTGATCCAGTGATATATCAGTGTGACACAAGATGCATTGTTGAATCCAGTGATATATCAGTGTGACACAAGATGCATTGTTCATCCCAGTGATATATCAGTGTGACACAAGATGCATTGTTGAATCCAGTGATATTTTAGTGTGACACAATATACAACTTTTATCCCAGTGATATATCAGTGTGACACAAGATGTATTGTTGAATCCAGTGATATATCAGTGTGACACAAGATGCATTGTGCATCCCAGTGATATATCAGTTTGACACAAGCTGCATTGTTGAATCCAGTGATATATCAGTGTGACACAAGATGCATTGTTGAAGCCAGTGTATTATCAGTGTGGCACAAAATGCATTGTTGAATCCAGTGACATCAGTGTGACACAAGATGCATTGTGCATCCCAGTGATGTATCAGTGTGACACAAGATGCATTGTTCATCCCAGTGATATATCAGTGTGACACAATGCATTGTTGAATCCAGTGACATCAGTGTGACACAAAATGCATTGTTCATCCCAGTGATATATCAGTGTGACACAAGATGCATTGTTGAATCCAGTGATATTTTAGTGTGACACAATATACAATTTTCATCCCAGTGATATATCAGTGTGACACAAGATGCATTGTTGAAGCCAGTGATATATCAGTGTGACACAAAATGCATTGTTAAATCCAGTGACATCAGTGTGACACAAGATGCATTGTTCACCCAGTGATATATCAGTGTGACACAATATGCATTAGTGAATCCAGTGATATTTTAGTGTGACAAAAGATGCATTGTTCATCCCAGTGATATATCAGTGTGACACAAGATACATTGTTGAATCCAGTGATATTTTAGTGTGACACAATATACAATTTTCATCCCAGTCATGTATCAGTGTGACACAATATGCATTGTTGAAGCCAGTGATATATCAGTGTGACACAAAATGCATTGTTGAATCCAGTGACATCAGTGTGACAGAAGATGCATTGTGCATCCCAGTGATATATCAGTGTGACACAAGGTGCATTGTTCATCCCAGTGCTATATCAGTGTGACACAAAATGCATTGTTCATCCCAGTGATATATCAGTGTGACACAAGATGCATTGTTCGTCCCAGTGATATATCAGTGTGACACGAGATGCATTGTTCATCCCATTGATATATCAGTATGACACAAGATGCATTGTTGAATCCAGTGATATTTAAGTGTGACACAATATGACAATAGCGCGAGTTTGCGGGGCGTTAGGCAATTTTGTTGGCCCGACATCAAGCTGTAGCAGCCCGCCAATGTTTATTATCGGCCCGAGGCCGCAAGGCCGAGGGTGGATAATGAAAATGAAGGGCTGCTTCAGCTTGATGAAGGGCCAATAAAATGCCTAACGCCATGCAAAACTCGCGCTATTACTATTATTACGAGTTGAACTTAAATTTAAAGCGTTGACTTGTCCCTGCTTCTTTGGTTTAATTTCTGCATGCAACGACCAAAGTAAAGCATTTTGGGACTGACTGTTCGCAAATCGCAAGCCTTTCCACATATAGTCGTCCAGTGGCCTTGTTATACCATATGTATCGTTGCCAAGAAACATGGCACGTGCAACTAGGCAACTAGTCATGGAAGCAGGCCATCTAAAGCTGTAACTACAATTATTTTGTGCCTGACGTCATGTTTCATTGTTCTATGCAGCGTTGCTATGGCAACGATTGTCGATTGCATGGGCAGCAGGGCGGTTTGGGCCAGAATACAGCATTTTAGAGGCCTTCAGATGTAATGCTATTGTACTAGTTAAAGTCCATCTCTTGGGGGGGTATTTGTTACTAAACCACTTCCAAATATACATTTACCAGTGGTTACTAAAGCCATTTATTAGATGCAACTATTTTACAATGTCTCTTATGCCATAAATATTAATATCTAAAGTCACCAAAATAAACTCCAGCAGCGAACGATCCATTTCCAACCCCCCGCCCAGAGTAGAGATTTGTGACGTCACAAGATGAACCGGTTTGAGTGCGCCTCGCTCGCTTCGACTGCCCGCGGTGTTTGAATGAATGTACGTGCAGCAGGGAAGCTCTAACTCAGATGTTTATTTCGGTTAACATTAACTCATGATGAACATTTGCCACATGTAGATCTAGATAGACCTAGATCTAGGACATTAGAGGTGTGGTCTTTTTGGTTAGAGCAACATTCGTGACAATGACTCACAGACTGTTAAGCTTACTGAAAACAAACAGATGCAGTGGCCACTGCCATCGTTGCCAGCCTACGGGCTAAGTTTCTTCCCAAAAATGGAAAGGGTGGGCTAGGCTACAGTAGGGGACGGGCCGTCTCGGGGGAACGTCCGTCCAATCGCAGACATACAATCTAGATCCTAGGTTAAATGTATGTACTAAAAGAAGTTCTTTATGCACATCAAAAGGGAGGGAGGGCGGCATTTATCGGCCTAGTCTAAAAAGCACGCAGCGCACTAATCTAGTCACATACATTTTATAGTAATACTTGTGGAAACCCGAACGTTATGGTGTCCGGTTGGGACAAATAACTAAGTAGCTTTCATCATTTGTCTGCTGGTCGCCCAATTAATATTTTATTTGATTATAAGACATATTTGCAGGTTTTTGATTTAGATCCCATGATATAATAAGCATCACTTTTTATGAATGAGGCGTTCGCACTACTGTTTTGCGAAGGGCGTTTTGAGGTTTTCAACTTTTACAGTTCCTTAGCAATCTCCAGTCGAGATGGCTCGAAGCGATACGTACGGCGGCAGAACACATGCTCCGGTTGCCCGAATACCTCCACTTGTTCTTCTTCACCCTCACTATCAAATAATCGCGCTGGCATAGCTGCATCCCGATCGATGCGGAAGGACGATGGCCCTCCTATAGACGCCATGCTCAAAAGTCGCGTTTACCGTATTGCACAACGAAACCGGTTCATCTTGTGACGTCACGAATCAATGAAAAAGTTGCCCCTGTCTATCTTCTACTTTTTTGTGTAGGTCTGTGATAAAATGGCTAATATTGTTAATATTGGTGGCAAATAAAATCAGTGCGCATGGAATTTCGTTAATATAGTGCAAATGGATCAAATATATGCAAAGTAACATAGGAGATGGACTTTAACATGACCACCTACTCGTAATAATTTTTTTTTTTATCCCAGTGATATATTAGTGTGACACAAGATGCATTGTTGAATCCAGTGATATACCAGTGTGACACAAGATACAATGTTCATCCCAGTGATATATCAGTGTGACACAAGATGCAATCTTCATCCCAGTGATATATCAGTGACACAAGATGCATTGTGCTCCCAGTGACATTAATGTGACACAAGATGCACTGTTGATCCATTGATGTATCAGTGTGACAAAAGATGCATTGTTGAATATAGTGATATATCAGTAACACTATTTGCATTGTTGATCCAGTGATATGTCAGTGTGACACAAGTTGCATGTCACACTGTCTGACCTGTCTTCTCAAGAATCCAATGCTTATAGTCCGGAGAGCCTGTGCAGAATCAGGGGTCAACCCGAAACAAATTGCAATAGTTATCAAGCCTGTTTTTTCTCATTCCTTATGTATCTGGTAATATCATTTCCACAATCTACCAAAATCTATTGATTGGAACATGTTTTACGGGCGTAGTTTACCCTACCCCGAAACACCAGCATGGATTACGTATTTGACCTTATAGGAAGTGGCAGGAAAGCTTTGTAATTGAGACCCCTAAAACGAATTTAGACCTTCGTAGCCTACCCCTACTATATGTAATGGAGTGTTATTTCATCTACCAAATGCAACAAACAAAAATACAATATCTTTAATATTAAAATGTCTACATATTTTTTAATGGGGGACCCCTCCTCAGGTTTACAGCTGTCTATCGACACCGTGCATTTGCACAGCGCGCCGGATGGGTCTCAAGTGTGACAGACTGTAACTTTTCTATAAATTGTCCGATTTCCACAATTTAATGGACTATATACGCGTTTTATCTTTGGGCAGATCTACCACCGTGCCAGTCTAGATAGGCAGGGTAAAAAATGGGGAGGCTCTATCTGGAACGTTTCACTTTTAATAAGGCAAATGAGGTGTGCCTCACCCCCAACATCGGGGGGAGGGAGGGGAGGTATCCTCGGGAATGGGCTTTTCATTTGACCTTGACTTTGAACTAAAAATTATGAAAGTAATTCTTCGTGAAATGGGAATAAGGTAGAAAGCGACCGTCGTGATCAAGGATTTTAATTATTCGTGAAATGGGAATTTTAATATTAAATAACGGTGAATCAGCAAATCGCCAATCTATAACATGCATCCGCCCTTTCCTTTGTATGGGGGGAGTGCTCTTTTTACTTCATCGTGACCTGGGAATCAAGAAATTCATTCTTTGTTATCAGGAAACACGATGCCCCCCACCCCGCCCAACATGGTGTGTCCCCTTCCATAACTTATGGTGTCTACGTTCCCGGAATTTAGGATACCACCCCAACCTGAGTGTCACCACTTCCCTAACTTGGGGCGTCTCTTCTCTTCCAATTTAGGGTGTCTACCCTCTCCTAACTTGGGGTACCACTCTAACTTGCGGTACCACCCCAAGTTTGGGTGGTCCAACTGTGAGCGTCTCCCTTCCCATAACTTAAGGCCTCTCCGATCGCCAAACTTGATGCCTTCCAAATATTGGGTGTCTTCCCTCCCCAAATATTGGATGTATCCCCTCCCTAACCTAGGGTGTGTCCTCTCCCCTAATTCGGGGTGTCCCCCCCCATACCTTGCATTTCCCCTCTCTACACTTGCGGTACACGTTAAAAAAACCTGGGGTGTCTTCCCTCTTCTAATTAGGGGTGTCTCCCCTCCCCTAACTTGCGGTATCTCCCCGCCCCAAATTTGAAGCACCACCTATACTTGGGGTGTCTCTCCTCTCCTAACTTGGAGTACCGCCCCAATTAGGTTGCTTCCCTTTTCCTAAGTTAAGATGTCTCCCCTCCCCTAACTTGGGGTGCCTATCCTGTCAAAACTTCTGTCTTCCCTTTCATAACTTGGGGTCTCTCTCCTCCCCAAACTTGTGGTACCACCCCTATCTTGAGTTCTCTCCCCTCCCCAAACTTGGGGTACCACCCGAACTTGGGGTACTAGAACCAAAACTTGCGCGCCACCCCTCCAGAATGTAGTGGTGGCGGATCTAGGAATTTGAAAACGGGGGTTTGGTGTTCACTTGGGGCATCACCCCTCAATTGGGGTGTCTCCCCTTTGCTAAATTGGGATGCCTCTCCTCCCCTATCTTGGTGTACCACCCGCATATTGAATGTCCACCTACCCCCTAACTTAGGCTACCACCCCAACTCTTGGTGTCTTCCCTCTCCCAACTTAGGGTGTCTCCCCTTCCATAACTTAGGGTGTGTCCCCTCCCCTAAATTGAGGTGCCTCCCCTCTTCTAGCTTGGGGCATAGTCCCAATTTGAAGTGTCTTTCCTCCCCTATCTTTCGTCATCACCTGAACTTTGAATGTCTCCCCTCCCCTAACTTGGGGTACCGCCCCAACTTGGGGTGTCTTCCCTCCAATAAGTTTGGGTACCATCCAAACTTGGAGTGTCTGCCCCCCTACTATCTCAGTCTCGCCTCCCCTAACTTAGAGTATGTCCCCTCTCCTAACTCCTTAAACCCCCTAACCCCAGCCCCCACCCCTTCCCCCTTGGATCCTGCTGAGTACCATCTGTACCGATGAAATATTACATTGACACAGATGAAATATACAATATTGGTCGTCATGGTGGGAAAAAAAGTCATTTAACTCCCCCCCCCCCCCCGCCATCCCCTTTCCCTCCCACATACATATTTTATTCATATGATCAGGATGAAACGCGTCAACAATCGAATGCATTGCAAATATCGGACCATGTATGAAAAAGTCTGTCAAACCTGAGACCCATCCGGCTCGCCATGCAAATACACTGCGTCGATCGACAGTCGGAAAACAGAAAAAGAAGTTCCGAATGTAAATATTTCTTATAAATTTATCTATGTTTGTTGTATTTTGCAGTTTAAATAACTTTCTATCACGCAAACTGGAAGTATGGGTATTGTAGGTCACAATTCGTAGTGCGGGTCTCAACTGCCTCGCCTTCCTGTCGATTTCGTTTATGTCAAAATACGTTGCTTCTTGTGGGGTTAATAGGGTAAAGTAAGTCACCCCCTTAAAAGTATGTTCCAATGAATAGATTTTGGTAGATTTTGGAAATACGACTCCTGGATACCTAAGGAATGAGAAAAAAACAGGTTTCATTACTATTGCAATTTGTTTTGGGTGCATCCCGGACTATTATAAAATTGTGGTTTTGCTTCAAAATAGCATTGCCGAAAATTATGTATTTTCGAGTCATTTTTGCTATTCCACATTTCATTTTGTAATAAATGTTCATCTATATACTACAATGCAACATTATTGTTCTCAAATTAAAGAAAGCCATCAAATGTCACACATAATAGCACTAAAAATAGCCTTTTCAGCAATGTTTTTCTGTCCTTACTCTGCAGGCGGACGTCCGATTCACCTGAAATTTTCAATGTAGTTTCCATGACCATGGACGCATGTAATAATATGACAAATACCATTAGCATATATATTGTATACATTTCAAGTATCTGCTTCAATTTTGAGTTTCCTTATTTGCACCTGGCCATAAGATGCATGGTTGAATTCAGTGATATATCAGTGTGACAATTTTCAATGTTCATCGCTGTGATATATCAGAGCGACAGAGGATGCAATTGATGTTCTTCCCAGTGATATTTCAGTGTGACAGAAGATGCGTTATAGTGATATATCAGTGTGACTCACGATACATCTTGTTCTTCCCATGCAGCGATATTTCAGTGACGCAAGATAAATTGTTCTTCCGAGTGATATATCAGTGACACAAGATGCAATGTTCATCTCAGTGATATAACAGATGCATTGTTTACAAAAATGATATAAAAGATGCATTGTTCACCAAAGTGATATAACAGATGTGTTGTTCACCAAAGTGATATAAAAGATGCATTGTTCACCAAAGTGATATAACAGATGCATTGTTCACCAAAGTGATATAACAGATGAATTGTTAACCAAAGTGATATAACAGATGCATTGTTCACCAAAGTGATATAACAGATGAATTGTTAACCAAAGTGATATAACAGATGCATTGTTCACCAAAGTGATATAACAGATGCATTGTTCACCAAAGTGATATAACAGATGCATTGTTCACCAGTGATACAACAGATGCATTGTTCACCAAAGTGATATAACAGATGCATTGTTCACCAAAGTGAAATAACAGATGCATTGTTCACCAAAGTGAAATAACAGATGCATTGTTTACCAAAGTGATATAACAGATGCATTGTTCACCAAAGTGATATAAAAGATGCACTGTTCACCAAAGTGATATAAAAGATGCATTGTTCACCAAAGTGATATAACAGATGCATTGTTCACCAAAGTGATATAACAGATGCATTGTTCACCAAAGTCATATAAAAGATGCATTGTTCACCAAAGTCATATAAAAGATGCATTGTTCACCAAAGTCATATAAAAGATGCATTGTTCACCAAAGTGATATAACAGATGCATTGTTCACCCCAGTGATGTATGTGTCAGTGTGACACAATGGGCGTGACTCCCGCCGTGCGGTGCGAGGATTTATCTGCGGCTGTCAGTGATGTTTTCTTTCTAATCAATTTATATGCTTTATATTCTCTTTGTTACGATTCGTCATATGCACTCAATATACAGCGTTGAATTACGCAATGCAATGAAAGGTTAATGCCGGGGGCATGTCTAGACCTGCTAATGTGGGGCATGTCTAGACATGCGGCATTTCTAAACCTGCTGAGGCCGCATGGCAGCAGCTGGCAGCATGTCTATCCTTTATCTTATCAAAAAGTTTACCTCCCTGGTCTATATGGGATCTCCCTGGTCTCTATGGGACCTCCATGGTCTCTATGTGACCTGTCTGGTATCTATGAGACCTCCCTGGTCTCTAAGTGACCTGCCTGGTATCTATGAGACCTCCCTGGTCTCTATAGGACCTCCATGGTCTCTACGGGACCTCCCTAGTCTCCATGGGACCTCCCTGGTCTCTATGAGACCTCCCTGGTTTCTATGGGACCTCCATGGTCTCTATGGGACCTCCATGGTCTCTATGGGACCTCCATGGTCTCTATGGGACCTCCCTGGTCTCTATGGGACCTCCATGGTCTCTATGGGACCTCCCTGGTCTCTATGGGACCTCCCTGGTCTCTATGGGACCTCCATGGTCTCTATGGGACCTCCCTGGTCTCGATGGGACCTCCTTGGTCTTTATGGGACCTCCCTGGTCTCTATGGGACCTCCCTGGTCTCTATGGGACCTCCCTGGTCTCTATGGGACCTCCCTGGTCTCTATGGGACCTTCCTGGTCTCTATCGGACCTTCCTGGTCACTATGGGACCTCCCTGGTCTCTATGGGACCTCTCTGGTCTCTATGGGAGCTCCCTGGTCTCTATGGGACCTCCCTGGTCTGTATGGGATCTCCCTGGTCTCTATGGGACCTCCCTGGTCTCTATGGGACCTCCCTGGTCTGTATGGGATCTCCCTGGTCTCTATGGGACCTCCCTGGTCTCTATGGGACCTTCCTGGTCTCTATCGGACCTTCCTGGTCACTATGGGACCTCCCTGGTCTCTATGGGACCTCTCTGGTCTCTATGGGAGCTCCCTGGTCTCTATGGGACCTCTCTGGTCTCTATGGGAGCTCCCTGGTCTCTATGGGACCTCTCTGGTCTGTATGGGACCTCCCTGGTCTCTATGGGACCTCCCTGGTCTGTATGGGATCTCCCTGGTCTCTATGGGACCTCCCTGGTCTGTATGGGATCTCCCTGGTCTCTATGGGACCTTCCTGGTCTGTATGGGATCTCCCTGGTCTCTATGGGACCTCCCTGGTCTCTATGGGACCTCCCTGGTCTCTATGGGACCTCTCTGGTCTCTATGGGATCTTCCTGGTCTCTATAGGACCTCCCTGGTCTCTATGGGACCTCTCTGGTCTCTATGGGATCTTCCTGGTCTCTATAGGACCTCCCTGGTCTCTATGGGACCTCCCTGGTCTCTATGGGACCTCTCTGGTCTCTATAGGACCTCCCTGGTCTCTATGGGACCTCCCTGGTCTGTATGGGATCTCCCTGGTCTGTATGGGACCTCCCTGGTCTCTATGGGACCTCCATGATCCATCGTACCTCCGGGTTTTCTGTCTTATAGCCGTCTTTTCTGACGGGTTTCTTTGGCTTCTACGGCGGCTTTGATATTTACGGGGCCTCTATTCTTTACCGCCTGTGTAGTCGATTTATGGCGCTACTTTTCGACTTCAGACGGACGAACCCAGACAGGAACTTTTATTTCATGCTTTCCGTTGGTGCGTACATTCAGTACTGCAAGCTAAGTATAGCCATCTACGGTACATGTTCTTTCCTTCCAGCAAACTCACTGCGACTGGGGACCGCTTACGGAGACGAAGCGGAATTGAATGTAAGTTATGCATGATAACGGAGTGGCATACTTAGAAATGCTTGTCCATTTGCTATATAATGTCTTACTATATAATCGAATGAGTTGGTCTTGCTAAATAGTAGCATACTTAAAAATGCTTGTCCAAATGCCATATAATGTCTTGCTAAATAATCATATAGTTTCGTTTTTTCTAAATTAATAAGTGAGCTGTTCTTGCTAGTATTGTATTTAAAAATGTATTGCCGGTTTGTGTCCATATAGTATATATAGACATCCTCGCCACGTACTCACACACATCGCATTATGTATTGGAGGTAACCGCGCTTATTGTACGCCAACTTGCACGTCCTAAAAATATATATTTGATGAACCAGTCTGATATGAGTGTGTTTAGCAGCCAGTTTTATTTCTTTGTGTGTTATATTTGTTCATGAGGCCGCGCCTTTGTAAATTGCGTCTCGTGTGTCTATATTACCAACAGGTGGTTGTGTGAAGGGAGGAGCTGCTACAAGCGCCTTACAATAGACCTACAATAGGCTTCTGCCGCGGACTTCTTCACACGTACTATGGGGATTGCTACGACCGGGTTTTAATGCCCGCGGCGGGGAGTCCCCGAGTCTTGCCCAGCCGCGTAATTAGTCCCCGGGGATCGCCGCGCACGTGGTCTACAAGATGTGTGCCGCCGTGGCGCCGCCAAGCGGCAGGGGACGCTGGAGGTGACCTTGAGAGTGATTTCCGACCGGCGGCGGTGGTCGGTGTTTCTACGAATTCGATTTGCGTCCAGGGAAGCCGCGTGGTTTGTCAGTGCCATGTGGCCCGCGTTTCATGCAACGTGACAGCGTGACATGCATCGTGACAGCGTGACACCGTGACCGCGTGATAGCGTGACTCGTTTGATATCAGGGGATATCGCTCCGTGACCGCGTCGTTACGCGAGAAACGTGATCGCGTGGCTCCGTACGTGACATCTTGATGACGTGACATCGTCGCCACATGACACCTGGACGACGTGACATCGTCGCAACGTGACATTTGGAGGACGTGACATCGTCGCAACGTGACATTGGGACGACGTGAAATCTGCGGGTGCCGTGACAGCATGATGGTGTAAAGATCACACCCCCACCCAAGCAACCTACCCAATCACCCCCCTCCCCTCCCCCTCAGCATTCTCACCATCCCGGATGATGGAGGGTCAACGAAGATCCAAGGACGGGCCGACGGACCCGCTGGGGCAGGGCAAGGGACCGCCCGGGCCCGAGGGTGACAGGGACCGAGGACCGCCCGAGGGGGGCACAGACCCTGACGGTGACCGGGGCCGGGGTCGGGGCAGGCCCGAGGGGGACAGAGACCGAGGACCGCCCGAGGGGTGTACAGACGGTGGCCGGGCTCAGGCCCGGGGCCGGGGTCGGGGCCGGGGCCGGGGCCGGGGTAAGGGCCCGCCGGAGGGGCCCGTGGCCTGGCTCATTGTGGCCGCCTCCTTCTTCGTGCTCCTCATGCTGGGCGCCTCCTTCGTCTCCTTCGCCGTGTACATCGTGGAGTTTGAGGAGGAGCTGGGCCGACCCCAGGCCGACCTCGGCCTCATCGCCTCAGTCGAGGCCGCCATGGCCACCATCATCGGTAAGTGTCTCATTGGTTATATATTCAGCACGCTTAAAACCACTTTTGGTCATATCGCGACCACACAGACATGACCTCAGCTCTCAGGTGGCCAGAGCACTCACTGCGTGCGCTCTAACCCACTGAGCTACCGGGCCGGCCCCCGGTAAGTGTCTGAGAACACAGCACGGATGCGGTCTGGTCCGGTCTGATCCGGTCTGGTCTAGTCCGATCTCGCCTGGCCTGGTTTGGTCTGGCCTGGTCTGGCCTGGTCCGGTCTGGTCTGGTCTGATCCTGTCTGGTTTGCCTACCTACCCTTGTGCCCTGTCTACCTACCCTTGCTAATCTGCCTACCTACCCTTGCTACCCTGTCTACCTTCCCGTGCGGATCTGCCTAGCTACCCTTGCTACCCTGTCTACCTACCCTTGCTGATCTGCCTACCTACCCTTGCTACCCTGTTTACCTAACCTTGCGGATCTGCCTACCTACCCTTGCTGATCTGCCCACCTACCCTTGCTACCCTATCTACCTACCCTTGCTGATCTGCCTACCTATCATCGCTACCCTGTCTACCTACCCTTGCGGATCTGCCTACCTCCCTTGCTGATCTGCCTACCTACCATTGCTACCCTGTCTACCTACCCTTGCGGATCTGCCTACCTACCCTGGGTACCCTGTCTACCTACCCTTGCTACCCTATCTACATACCCTTGCTGATCTGCCTACCAACCATTGCTACCGTCTACCTACCCTTGCGGATCTGCCTACCTACCCTTGCTACCCTGTCTACCTATCCTTGCTACCCTGTCTACCTACCCTTGCTACCCTGTCTACCTACCCTTGCTACCCTATCTACCTACCCTTGCTGATCTGCCTACCTACCCTTGCTACCCTGTCTACCTACCCTTGCTACCCTATCTACCTACCCTTGCTGATCTGCCTACCCACCATTGCTACCCTATCCACCTACCCTTGCTGATCTACGTACCTAACCTTGCCCTCTTCCATTTGCAATGAATTCTTAATAGCAGATAAATCATGTATTTGCACGAAGTCTTTAGCCGTCTTTCTCGTTTTATGACTTACTCAATCCTGATAGCTTTAGCAACAGAAACGAGTCCTTCCTGCCTGCATCCTGTAGCGAAACGATACATACGCCATTGGTTTGACGCATACAGTGATCCTATTTTTCCCTACTTGTTGGTCTCCATGTTATTATTCCCACCTTTCTGCAAAATACCTACTTTGTCCTGCTTTTTGGCATTTGCTTTAGCAGGCCCAATTTCGACATGTAGTGATTTGCTGAGAAAGTTTGCATATCGCTTGTACTATATAAAAAGTTATAGTCAGGGGCATTTTGTTTTTGCGTCATGATATATTTTTAAAATCAAGACTGACCTCTGTTAAATTGCAATAACGAAAATATAGAAATGTTCTAAAACAGCATTTTCTGAATATTGTAACTTTTTGTCATTTGTTAATCTGGAATGATGTTGTTATGTATACTGTTTAGGTTGTACTTTTTGCTGTTAGTTTCTACTTTTGTCCTAATTTTTGCTTCTATTTTCCTACTTGGTCCTACTTTTTGCTTCTATGTTCATACTTTGTTCTAATTTTTGCTTCTATTTTCCTACTTTTGTCTTACTTTTTGCTTCTATGTTCATACTTTGTCGTAATTTTTGCTTCTATTTTCCTACTTCTGTCCTAATTTTTGCTTCTATTTTCCTACTTCTTTCCAAATTTTTGCTTCTATTTTCCTAATTTTGTCCTACTTTTTTCTATACTTTCATTCCTACTTTGTCCTACTGTTATTTTCTATATTTTCACTCCTATTTGTTTCCTACTTTTTCACGAGGTTGTGCTGGACAGCCTGAGTATAGAACTTAATCGACTTAGGATGTTGGTTCTGCGGCTTTAAAGTGTAATGCTGTACTTGTTGTATTTCACAGCTCTGTTCGTGGGTCCTATGGTCACGGCCTACGGGTCCCGGGCAGTGGCTCTGAGCGGACTGTTCGTCATGGCTACCGGCTTCTTCCTCACTGCATTTGCGAGCAACTTCTACGTGCTTCTGATCACCTTTGGCTGCGTTAAAGGTAGGTTAACCATGCTTTATCATGAAATGAGTGAACGCCTTTTGGTAGGTGTAGAAATATTTAAGATTTTAAAATCGTATCAAATGCAAAATGAAATGGTTACTGAAAATGTTTAGATTTTTAAATGAGATTTTGTTTACATATCCCAGTTTTTCTATAATATTGCTATTTAATTTGTTTATTAAACTTAGTTAATATCTAGATTGTGATTTAACTTGTTTATTAAACTTTATTCAGTAGATATATAGGCATGCTATTTAATATGCTTACTAAAAATATGTGGCGGAAGAGCATACAGGCCAACCCAGAGCAATCCAGGCTGTCAATCATTCATTGGCGTCATAAAGCTGCATGTCGCTTTCTTGACAGTTTCAGAGATGAGTACTTGTCACGTGCACTTACCATCAGCTATGATACACTGTATTGACAACATGTTTCTCTGCTCTCCATCCAGGCTTCGGCTCTGTACTGTGTATGCCGTACACTATATTGACATGTTTCTCTGCTCTCCATCCAGGCCTGGGCTCTGTACTGTGTATGCCGTACACTGTATTGACATGTTTCTCTGCTCTCCATCCAGGCCTGGGCTCCGTACTGTGTATGCCGTACACTATATTGACATGTTTCTCTGCTCTCCATCCAGGCCTCGGCTTTGTATTGTGTAGGCCGTACACTATATTGACATGTTTCTCTGCTCTCCATCCAGGCCTCGGCTTTGTACTGTGTAGGCCGTACACTATATTGACATGTTTCTCTGCTCTCCATCCAGGCCTCGGCTCTGTACTGTGTAGGCCGTACACTATATTGACATGTTTCCCCGCTCCATCCAGGCCTCGGCTCTGTACTGTGTAGGCCGTACACTATATTGACATGTTTCTCTGCTCTCCATCCAGGCCTTGGCTCTGTATTGTGTAGGCCGTACACTATATTGACATGTTTCTCTGCTCTCCATCGCTTTTATTCAGGCCTGGGTTCCGGCTGTCTGTACGTCCCCTGCAACGTCATAGTCCAGGAGTATTTCGGCCGTCGCCGAGTGACCGCCGCGGCCATCGCCTCCGCCGGCCTGAGCACGGGGATCATGTGCTTCGGCCCCATCTTGCGGCTTCTCATCGACTACTACGGCTGGCGGGGCAGCATGCTCATCGCCTCGGGTATCATCCTCCAGGGCCTGATCTGCGCCAGCTTCATGCGGCCGCCGCCCGTCCACTGGGCCTCGTCCTGGGACCCCATCGCGGCCCCCTCCTCCTCCCCCGCCAGGCCGGCTTCCGGGGAGGGGGTCGAGAGTGGGGGCGGCGGCGGCGGCGGCGTGGATGGTGACACCGGTGAGACGCCAGGGCATCAGGAGGAGGAGGAGCAAGGTGAGGAGGAGGGTACAAACAGGGACATGGTCGTCATGGAGACAGCGCCATCCGGATCGGGCTGCAGACAGTCCTGCTCCCGGATTTGCCGCGGCGTCACCGCCTCCTTCGATTGCTCCCTGTTCCGGGACCCGCTGTGCGTGTTGATGATTGTGGAGCGGCTGATTCTCCTGTTCGGGGTCAACACCATGTACCGCTTCGCCATCGCGCGGGCCGTGCACCAGGGCGTCGGCAAGCTGCCGGCCTCCTTCCTGCCCCTGGCCCTAGGGCTGCCCTCCACCCTGTCCCGCCTCGGGGTGGGCGCTCTCAGCACGCTGCCCTGCCTCGACCCCATGGTGCTGCTGGTGACCATGCTGCCGGTAGGGGGCGTGGCGGTGACACTCTCCACGCTGGCCGGGTCGAGCCTGCCCCTCCACTGCTTCTTCTGCGTTATCTTCGGCATCACGGGAGGTGAGTGCTGCCACCACGTGGCGAGAATTATTGGGTATTGTGGTTGTGTGGCTACGTTGATGCCACGTTGCTGCTACGTTGTCACCACGTTGCAGCCACGTTGCAAGGACGTTGTATTGGAAAATAATACATATGTGGTATGAGCAGCTGTAATGTTTTTTTTTTTACTTATGCTGTCCCGGTCAAATTATTAATATTATATAATCGCCAATAGACCGTTTATCATGTTTGTATGTCATGACAAGGGTTATAGATTTAAGTTATAGATTTAATTATGCTGGCGTGTTTCACTTCCTCTGGTTCTCATGGGGTTTTCCAGCTTTGTGGTGCATTTTCTGTATTTTAGTGAAAATTACAAAAAAAAAAAAAATTACTAAAAAAAACATGTGTTGACATGAAATTGTGTCTATTATTATTGTGTCCTGGTCAAAATAAACGATTATTGTCTTCTTTGTCTGACAGGGGCCTTCGACTCTCTCACGGTGTCACTGTCCACTGACGTCAGTGGCGTCAAGCGACTTCCGGCCTTCCTCTCCATCTGCTCATGCGTCACTGGCGCCTTCATGTTCGTCATCATCCCATTCATAGGTGAGAAAAATCGTCTGATTATTTTACGAATTCCGAATTAATACAATTACTTCTAGTAAATATCAGGGGCCGGCCCGATAGTTCAGTGGGTTAGAGCGTTCGCCTTGCGTGCTCTGGCCACCAGAGAGCCTAACGGCACGTGATTCGGTGGTTCGCGCCCTGTGCTGTGGCCATGTCTGCGTGGTCGCAAGATGAAGATCCCATGTCGTTCTTCGCAAAGAGTAGGGGGTTACCCCCCGAGTACATGGCTCCGCTCTTCCTTCTCCCATTGACGCGATATGACCAAAAGTGGTTAACGCGTCCTGAATATACAACCAACCAACCAATCGATTAAGCTAACATATGCACATAGGCAATTTTTAGTTAGGTTTTGTTGTCTAAGTTACCCTTCATGTGCACAAAAGTGGCCTAAAACACCATCATTGCCGTTTCTGTCTGTCTGCAGGAGCGCTGTACGACTTTACTCAAAGCTACGTCACCGCCTTCGCCATCCCGGGAATGATCCAGACAGTGTCCAGCATCGCGGTCGGGGTGCCCTTGACCTTGCTCTACCGGCGGCGGATGGCCAGTCAGGCTGCCAGAGACACCGCGTGTGGGAACGGCAGCGCGGTCCGGGCGGAATGCGGATCCGGAGATTGTCCGGATCAGGCTCTGGTCATCGCCTGCAACGGGAACAAACATCCGTACAAGGACCCAGTATGAGGTCCAGATCCCGACAAGAAGGGAAGCGTTGTCCAAGACGCAGTGTGAGGTCCGGATCCCGACAGAAAGGAGAGTTTTGTCCAGGAGGGATTGTGAGACCCGGATCGAGACAGGAAGGGAAGTTTTGTCCAGGACGCAGTGTAAGACCCGGATCCCGACAGAAAAGATAGCTTCGTCTTGGACGGGGGGCGAAGTCTGCATCCTGAGGAAGGGAAGGTTTGTTCCGGACTCAGTGTGAAGTCCGGATCTCGACAGGAAGGAAAGCGTTGTTCAGGACAGAGTGTGTGGCCCGAATCCGGACAGGAAGGCGAGTTTTGTTCAAAACGGGGTGTGAGGTCCGGAATGCGACCGAGTGTTGTGGTCTAGAAGGCCATGTGTTCCGGATTCCGACCGAAAGGAGTTTTGTGGTCCAGAAGGCAATGTGTTCCGGATTCCGACCGAAAGGAGTTTTGTCCAGGACGGGGTGTGAGATCCGAATCCAGAAAGAAGGAAATGTTTTTGCAGGACTGAGGGTGAAGTCAGGATCCCGACGGGGAAGGAGTTTGGTCCAGGACGTGGCGTCAGTTCGGGATCGAGACAGGAAGGAGAGTATTGTTTAGAACGTGCTGTGAGGTCCGGATCCAGGCGTGAAGGATACTTGTCCAGGACGCCATATGAGGCCAGAATGCCGACAAAGAGGATAGTTTTGTTCAGAACTAGATGTGACTTCCGGGTCCAGACAGAAAGAGTGTTGTTCAGGACGTGGGGTCAGATCGGGATCAAGGCATTTAAGAAAGTTTTGGCCAGAACTAGGTGTGAGGCCCGGATCCCGACAGTTTTTTGGTCCTGAGGGAAAGTGTGATCCGGATCCCGACCGGAAGGAGTTTTGTCCAGGACTACTTGTGACGTCCGGATCACGACTAGGTGTGTGTGCTCCAGGGCGGTATATGAGGTCCGGATCAAGGCAGGAAGGATAGTTATCCAGGATGGGGTGTCACATCCGGATCTCGATAAGATGGGTCCTGAGGAAGACACACCCCTTGAGAAATGGTCCGACTCCGGCCGGTTTATGGCATTGTCGCTCGCCACGCCTCGTGTGGCTTGCAATTTCCCCGCGATGCTGAGCCAACAAGACTAGACCATAGACTCATCTACCCACATGCTCTCCCCTCCCCCTTAATGTCTCCCTTGTTGTATTGTGGCTGTGTCCCCTGCTATCGGATGACGACCCGTCTTGCTTAAGTTTGATTTAGGACGCGCCCTGCACTGGCCGCGATTATCGACCCGAACTAAAGCCGTGCTGCCGGTACCCTGGTGGCTGTGTGCAAAGAAGGGGCGCGAACGCACGAAACGTCGTCTGGAAATTTTGTTTATGTGACAGAAATCCTTGTCGGTGTAGCTCGATGTGCCCTGCCATGCACTGGTCTGGATACATTGAGTATGTGGCCGAGCAGCTGTAAGTGCCGCTCCCTGTACTTTGTGAAGCAGCTGTAAGTGCCGCTCCCTGTACTTTGTGAATCAGCTGTAAGTGCCGCTCCATGTACTTTGTGAAGCAGCTGTAAGTGCCGCTCCCTGTACTTTGTGAAGCGGCTGTAAGTGCCGCTCCCTGTACTTTGTGAAGCAGCTGTAAATGCCGCTCCCTGTACTTTGTGAAGCAGCTGTAAGTGCCGCTCCCTGTACTTTGTGAAGCGGCTGTAAGTGCCGCTCCCTGTACTTTGTGAAGCAGCTGTAACTGCCGCTCCCTGTACTTTGTGGAGTGGCTGTAAGTGCCGCTCCCTGTACTTTGTGAAGCGGCTATAAGTGCCGCTCCCTGTACTTTGTGAAGCGGCTGTAAGTGCCGCTCCCTGTACTTTGTGAAGCGGCTGTAAGTGCCGCCCCTGTATATTGTGAAGCAGCTGTAAGTGCCGCTCCCTGTACTTTGTGAATCAGCTGTAAGTGCCGCTCCATGTACTTTGTGAAGCAGCTGTAACTGCCGCTCCCTGTACTTTGTGAAGCGGCTGTAAGTGCCGCTCCCTGTACTTTGTGAAGCAGCTGTAAATGCCGCTCCCTGTACTTTGTGAAGCAGCTGTAAGTGCCGCTCCCTGTATATTGTGAAGCGGCTGTAAGTGCCGCTCCCTGTACTTTGTGAAGCAGCTGTAACTGCCGCTCCCTGTACTTTGTGGAGTGGCTGTAAGTGCCGCTCCCTGTACTTTGTGAAGCGGCTATAAGTGCCGCTCCCTGTACTTTGTGAAGCGGCTATAAGTGCCGCTCCCTGTACTTTGTGAAGCGGCTGTAAGTGCCGCTCCCTGTACTTTGTGAAGCAGTTGTAATTGCCGCTCCCTGTACTTTGTGAAGCGGCTGTAAGTGCCGCTCTCTGTACTTTGTGAAGCGGCTGTAAGTGCCGCTCCCTGTACTTTGTGGAGTGGCTGTAAGTGCCGCTCCCTGTACTTTGTGAAGCGGCTATAAGTGCCGCTCCCTGTACTTTGTGAAGCGGCTATAAGTGCCGCTCCCTGTACTTTGTGAAGCGGCTGTAAGTGCCGCTCCCTGTACTTTGTGAAGCAGCTGTAACTGCCGCTCCCTGTACTTTGTGAAGCGGCTGTAAGTGCCGCTCCATGTACTTTGTGAAGCGGCTATAAGTGCCGCTCCCTGTACTTTGTGAAGCGGCTGTAAGTGCCGCCCCTGTATATTGTGAAGCGGCTGTAATTGCCGCTCCCTGTACTTTGTGAAGCAGTTGTAATTGCCGCTCCCTGTACTTTGTGAAGCGGCTGTAAGTGCCACTCCCTGTACTTTGTGAAGCAGCTGTAAGTGCCGCTCCCTGTACTTTGTGAAGCAGTTGTAAGTGCCGCTCCCTGTACATTGTGAAGCAGCTGTAAGTGCCGCTCCCTGTACATTGTGAAGCGGCTGTAAGTGCCGCTCCCTGTAATTTGTGAAGCGGCTGTAAGTGCCGCTCCCTGTACTTTGTGAAGCAGTTGTAAGTGCCGCTCCCTGTACATTGTGAAGCAGCTGTAAGTGCCGCTCCCTGTACTTTGTGAAGCGGCTGTAAGTGCCGCTCCCTGTACTTTGTGAAGCAGTTGTAAGTGCCGCTCCCTGTACTTTGTGAAGCAGCATGCAGCGTGAATGGGCATCTCACTCGTCGCCAATACCAGCTCAGGTAATTTGGGTAAAACTTATTGACGTTTTCTATTCGTGTATGTATCTCCATTGCCGCATTTATCTAAGTTGCACGTTGTAAGCGTTGTCAGCTCGCGGCACCGTTGAACATTGCCATTCCAAGCTCCAAGCTCAGTTTTTTATGATCGTTTGTACGTTCGTCTGGCTTGTCTGTGGGAGTTCCCGCTATAGAGCTAGGCTAGTTGAGCAATTAATCGTAAAATTTTGTTTTTTGTTCGTCAGAAACCGATGTAAACTCGCTGCCAAGTTATCTTGTCAACAATTCAGGGAAATGTCTTTGGTACAAATTGTTGTTTGGTTACATTTTTTATTTTATCACAGGAGACCTAAAGATTTTCCGTAACACCGCACAATAAAATATATAAAGGGTTCGCACGACTGGTCTGGTGGTTAGCGCGCTCGGGTTCGCCGCATGCGCCCTGCCGGACCCCACTGCGCCCCATGGCGAATGACTACGTTCAGACTTGTTCGTGCAGGATTAAGATCCAATGTTGGTCGTGAAAAAAGTGTGGTAAGAAGTTTCCTCTGCTCTGAGTGCGTGGCAGACCAACAGGGCGTGGGTTCGAACCCTGGTACCTGCTTCTTGCGCAAGTTTCATGCAACCCCTTGTCATTGTCCCTGGGTGCCCCCCCCCCCCCCACCCACCCGAGTGTAGTGGTTAGCGCATTTGGGGCCAGATTTCATCCATTCATCCCACTTTAGCCCTTGTGTGCACAAAAACGGCCTTAAACACCAATTCATTTTATTTTATTTTCCCCGGAGCTGTCTTGCCCCAGTTGAACCCCCTGTGTGTATGAGCACAGGCGTGGCAAGCCGACCGCGACATTTCATGGCACTAACGGGTTACCCCCGCGTGGCCAAGAGGCCACAACACCTTTGATTCTCCTCCATCAATAGACCGATCCAGGCTGTAAATCATTCTCTGACGTCAGTGTTGCTTTTATCCAATCGTGTGGTGAAAAAGGATCTTCCACGTGCGTTATGTCGGACAAACAAAGCAGCATGTCGCTTTGTTGTCAGTTTCAGAGATGAGTACTTCTCACGATATCTACGATCAGCTATGATTGTCAATTTCATACTCACGAGTAAGAAAAAAGGACTCCAGCGTGGGTGGGGCTTAGTGTCGGAGCCTGGATCCGTCTATTGAGGCGATGTGCCTGCCCTTCATGGGGTTAAAGCTCTGGGGCCGTGTTCACAAACATTCCTTATAAGGTAGACAATATATTCGCTTAAGTAAAAAGAAACTACTTCGTAGCTCGGCGTAAGAAATTTACCAGAGAACCGTTTCACAAACATTCCCAAGTAAAGTCCTACACAAGTAAATTCTCAAGCAAATTCTTTATGCGAGATCGCGAGTCTTGCAAATGTGCGTTGCCTAATAAGGGCGAAATCGTCATAGAATTGTTAACATTTAGCATTGTTCTGCAAAGATTTCCCTACGCAACGCCAAAGCTAATTAGGATCCATATCTTGGAGATGAGCAAACAAACAGTTTGCCGGGAATGACTGGGTTTATTCCTATAAAGCCGATTCAAATACGGATTCCTATAGATTTATGTAATCCGGCGCCTGTTTCCCACAACCTAGATCTATAAAAAAAACTAATTGTACAGATATAGGCCTCCACTGCCCTAGTCATGACTGTTAGATTGTGTGCATTTTCACAAAGTTTAACGTTAACACAAGGCTAGACTACACTTACATTTGCCGATTTAATCCATTTAAGTATCAAATCCACCTCTGCAAGCCGGCAGGCGAAACAACGGGCAAGTCCATAAACAGATATCTATGCATATGACGAACCCACTGTGGCACTGGGTCAGTCGGAATAACATTTTGTACTTTTAACAGCCTATATTTAGCCAAAGAAAAGACAAAGTTAAGACCGCACTGCTGACAGTGTGCTCGCTCGCCACGGTCAGTGCGTACATCCATGGCTATGACGTCCGTAAGGAAATAAACGATACACTGTGGCAAAGATCATGAGTGCATATTACGCGCATCTCTTGGCTTTGTCATCAAGGGGTCGGGGGTCACTTCCCATTCGATTGCTAGTATATTAACATGTCAATCCCTCATAACAATATATCAAATCAAATCAAATACTGAAGTTTCAGGGAAATCGAAGAGACACATTTTACAGTATCACTAAAATAAAGATTAGCATGTAATTGCAAGACTCGTTGAGACTATGGTTTTGTCGTTGTAATGCCTCGAATTCGTCGCGCTTCATAGGCAACAACACAATAACTGCCCGTTCGATCTTGATAATATTTGGCATGTCACTTTTTCATGACCATCCCTATAAAATGCTGAAAGTTCTGCGAAATCGAAGCGACAGTTTCTTCGTAGTCGTTGAAATAATATTGCTATCTGGAATCACAGTATTAGAGACTAGAAAAGAGAAACATGCTGGTTAATTTGTACTATTTCTGAAGTTCAATCGAAAATTAATATGGCCAAGTGACAGTAAGCTAAAATGTTATTTGCTTACATTGTAATGCAAACAACTATGAATTGCAAACAAAGAAGAGTCAACGGAGGGTAATGGCTCCCCTTCCCCAATATAACACACACCCAAGGCGATAACTCGCTAAAGCCGTCATCTAATTATTACGGAGTGACCCCCGCTCCAATGAAATGAAAAGTATTTGTTTTATCTTTTGTCCCCGCCATAACAAAGAAGTTTGCATCAAGCCATCAGCTTTGTTACTGATAGGGTAGAGCACATATTTCGTCACGGAGTCGATCACAAAAGTGATCGTTCTGGCCAGAAACGAAAGCGGGTAAAATATTATATTATATAATGACGTTTTTTTCTTTCTTGTCTGAACACTTCAAGCGGGTGGTCTTGTTCCTATAAAACTAGCTGTAGGCCAATATACAGATCTTCGCGGTTACGACGAAGGCGTTAGACTGAATAGAGATGGTCAGACCTCCTGCACAAAGGCTGATGGTACTTCATAAAGAAATTACTCCAGACACCCAAAAGTTGTCCTTATATTTTGCTCTAATCTGTCCTTTTTTACTCCGGAATCTTTGAGAAATGGTTATTTTGCCTGAGTAAATTCTAGAGTAATTTCTTGAGTAAATTTACTCCAGAATTTACTTGGGAATGTTTGTGAACACGGGCCCTGCTTCTGAAGCCAGCCAAGAACAGCGAATGTGTGTTTAGCTCTAAAAAAAAAAGGCCGTAGACTCACGTTTCGGCCCATATTTTCCGCGAATTTGGCGCGATCGCTCTAAATATCACTGACGTGACAAAGCAACCCTGTGCAATTTTAATGATACCAAACGTACGTGTGTACTGTGAGGTTGTCCTTTTTTAAGACACAAACAATATTTCTCCATGCTGACACTCCATTGGCAGCAGACACTTTGTGACAAATAGACTAAATCACAGACAATGAAAGGCTGTTGCCATGGCGCGCGTGGTTGGTGCAAATATAGCTCAGAGCACGTTCGGCGCCATGGCAACTACGTCATTTTATGACGTGTGCTTTAGTATGTTTACGAAACTGCGTTTCGTGCCAATGTAGTGTCAGCACGGAGAAATATTGTTTGTGTCTTAAAAAAGGATAACCTCGCAGTACGCACCTAAGTCTGGTATCATTAAAATTGCACAGGGTTGCTTTGTCACGTCAGTGATTTTTAGAGCGATCGCGGCAGATTCGCGGAAAATATGGGCCGAAACGTGAGTCTACGGCATTTATGACTTTGACTTTTTTTTTTTTTAGCTCAGAATCACTCATGCGAGTGCAAGAACAAAGGGCCGACTTCCTTGCCGGAGTGACGAAATAGGTGCCCTCTGGGTGCCCTCCGGAAGTTAAAGCCCCCGACGGGTCGGCAGATCAATCACGTGATAAAGCACTCCCGGGCGTGTCGGACGGGGTATCGATAGAAGTGACAACGGCAATACACTTCATTATCCCAACACCGCCGTTAGCAGATAATGCGCCCGCGCGCTTTGTCATAAAACCAGCAATATATCAGAAAACGAAAAACACACTTGCAGTTTGCAGCGTTTCTATTCCGTCTCGCGCATATTGATTACGCGGGTGTGTGTGTGTGGGTGGATGGGGAGGAAAGGTGAAATGCATCCGTCAGTTCAAGAAGGTGCTGTTATAATCTATGTTATTGTAATCAACATAGGGTACGGATGTCCCCAGTTTAGGCACTAGGGATAGTTAACTATATGATATGCGTCATGACACCTCCACCCCCCCCCCCCCCACCCACACCCCTCTTTCGGGGGCGGAGCCAGATTGGTTTGAATGCAGGGTGTCCAATATGGGGTTGCATGAGGGTTGCCGCATATGGGAAAAGGGTAAGTTGTATTTCGGTTCCTCGGGCTTTTCATTTCACCGTGAACTGGGAAGGAGGAAAATAATTCGTCGTGGACTGGCAATGGGATATTCGTGAGCAAGGATTTTCATTAATCGTGAACTGAGAATCTTAATATTAAAAAACCGTGATTGGGAAATCGCCAGTTGATATCGTAACCGCCCCTTCCATTGTATATGGGGAGTTTTTCGTTTAATTCATCGCGGCCTGGGAATAAAGACATTTATTTCTCGTTATTTGGAAACATAACCCTCCGCCCCACCCCCTCTCACAATGATAGTGGTTAGCAATTGTTACCCACCAACCCACACACACTCAGGAATCCGCCACTGCGCTGTCCAAATATATATTTATGAGTCTCGCACGCAGTTTCACTGCACTCTTGACTAATGGGAAATGGCCAAACACCCATCGAATACATCTCCGCGAAAAGCTACAGCTTAACAACAGTGCACCGAAGTGAAGCTTGAAGCATGACCGAGATATTAATTCTCTCTTGTAGATTTATGTACACTCGCTACTTCTGCATGCAACTCTCGCCGCTACCCTGCCGCGCAGACGGTCGCAAGATAAAACGCCGTTGGCACGTATCCAATTAGGCGAGCAGCCAGTGATTAGGTGCCTCTCCGCCATGCGATAACTCAAAAGCTCGCCAGGCGAAATTAGCAAAAACGCTCTTCAGTCTGTGTGTCGATTTGAACGCAGTCCGTAACGGGAGTAACGACCAACGAGCTTGCTTACGTCTGCATTTGAAACTGGCGACAATATGTATGTATCGAAAGAGGCGCTTTTTGGCATCTGATTTAGGCCTGGGCGTTGTACCGTGCTGTGTGAACAGCACCACCGCGATATTCGTTTTCCAAAGTCTGACGATAAAATATATAGATATAGGTACATTGGATCAAAATGACTCACAGGTGGGGCGGCGCTATATTGTGTACTGGCTTTGCTGTGAACCATTATCGCGAAAGTGACTGGGATCTTGTGGAAAATCTTGTGGTTTATTTCACGCATATCATTTAGCCGGCTACGGGGCTTAGGCGGCTATAATCGTTAGTTTAATTTAGCCGACTGACACCCGTAGTCGGTTAAATTGCGTTCGTAACGAGATTGCGTCACCCGTAGGGTGAAAATGACGTAAGATGTAAAATCCGGATTATGTCTTCGGCCCACTACAATGACCTTGACCTTAACAATTGACTTGATTGTGACTTTATTTGTGACATATGTGGCCCCTCAGATACCCTCTGCTGACACCTTAGATTCAGATTGACCCCTCAGATCTATATTTGATACCTCGGATCTATATTTGATACCTCATATCCATATTGACCCTTCAGATCCGGCAGCTCTAAAACTGTCGCTATAGTGAGCATCCTCTCAATTGTTGGCCCCATCCCTAGTCTCCTCCACAGCCCCCCGCTGCGTGGCCAGCTCACTCAGATTGGGTCTGTAAACGGCTAAATTCACTGTACGGAATTCCGTACAGTGACGTCACAAAAATCCCATCAGCCTCCGCGGCATCTCACCAACCAAGATGGCGAGAGCAAGTGGTCGACATAACCATTCCCATGCAAAGCTGTGTAGTGCATGGCGTAAGAACACAATAATGCGTCATTACACTACACGATAAAGGTAAAACAAGATAGTTTTGATGTTTTGGTATCACTTTTTGATCATGACAAGACATAGTTTCTTCATTTTTTGGAATTTTGCAGTCAGCTTCATTGGCAGTTTACTGGCGCAGGTACCAACCCGGCAAAAATCTGTCGGAAAGTCGCTGAGCCTAAGGGACGGGCCATTTGATCCCAAGGGCGAGAGGGGGCGATGGTTTTGTTTCACTTTAAACTTCAAATCTAGAAGTCGATCTATTTTGCATGCAAAGAGTTGTAATGTCCAAAATTTTGATGTCTAAAATCTAGTCACAGCTATATAGGCACTGTAAAGCGACGGAAAGAGGGTAAATGGGGTAGCCCCGTTGCATGACCCCCCCCCCCCACTGGCTATTACGCTGTGGGCCGCGCCGGAGCGGGCTCTCGTCTCCGTATCGTGCGAGGCCTCTAAGTCAGAGGGACTCCTTTCAAGACTAGGGGTGAGGGAGGGGGTGGGGGTGCGACTATGTGGCCCAATACCGCCCGCCCCTCCCTCTGTCACTTTACGATGCCAGTGAATTTAGATCTCTGTATTCTTTAACTGCACAACTATTTAAAAACGGCATTAAATCAGTCGGGGGCGGATCAAGGAATTTGGAAAAGGGAGTGGGGGGGGGGGGGCTCTCTAAAAACTTGCGGCCGGGGTGGGGGGGGGGGGGGTACTCGAAGAACCCGACTTTGACAGTGTATGTTCAAGTTCCCAAGGGAGGGGGGGGGGATTGGTTTAAACCCCCCTGACCCCACCTCTAGTTCCGCCCCTGATCTTAGTAGTATCTTCCTGTTGGAAGTTGGAATTAATGTGGTGAAAAATTTCTTCCATCACTATATACATTTATAATATATATATCATAATAATATCTGTCCTGCTAAAAGCCTTACCTGGCTCTAAGGTCACATGGTGTTGTTACATCACGGCATACATGCTGCTTAGAGGGAGGCCTAATAAGCTTACAAACATGCCCCCCACCCTACCTCCTGCAATCAAATGGTATGCCCCTTTCACAGCTATAATGGGTCACCTGTTTTTTTTTTTCAACATTGGTCATGTAAACTTTGATTGTTCAGCAACATTCATGTCATAAAAATCAATATAAAATTATCTGCATCAACCTATTAAATTAATATTTTACTCTAATAAGTATCATTTTAAGTATTATCATAGATTATGTGTCATCATAATTATAAGCCTGTCATATTATATTTTTTTGCACATTATTACAGTTAAATGTTTAAAAGTAATCAATAAACATTTCACTGTATCACTCCTCTCACATGCTGCATCTTATAGTGAAAAACTTTTTTTTGTTTAGGTGATTTTATCTTTTGGGGAAATAGAAATTTGTATTATGTTATTTGGTGAAAGTTATAGGTTTTGATTAGAGAAAAAAGCTATTATAGTTCTGTAGCGGATAAAATTACAGGTTCATTAACAGTTATGTACATGTTTATGCAGGCTTCTCTTCACTTAGAAAAAGAATCTAGGGAGTTAACATTTCATGGTCACACACATTCATAATAATTAAGTTAAGTCTACCAGACATTAACTTAAGCCTCAAATATCAAATAAATCATCAACAGGAAGTTTAAGTACTAGATACCGGTATTTGCTTTAAAGAGTAAAAATTATAATAAAATAAAACAGATTATAAATTTCTTTTTATAACAGTTATAACTGTAACTTCATATATACATAAAGATGAGACTGCCTGAGAACATTATTGGATAGTTTTGCAGCAAAAAAAGTGTGCTGCACGTATAACATGGAATATATCTGTTCCCCTGGGAATACTGGTAATTAGAAAGGTATTTTGTGCTGCAGAAATTCCTCTTGAAGTTTCAGGGGTTCAGGAGATTTATATGTGTGCGTGAAGAACAAAATTATATTAACAAAACATCAGCCAAATTCGATTGAAGAATGACAAACACATTTTATTGAAAGCATTAATAAGTATTATTTCATGAAACTAAATGAAAAACATTTCGTCTAATTATTCTTAGGTAGGATTGATGTAAATCAACAATGGCTACCAAGTTTTCATAATGACCCAGCTCATAATTCCAACAAATCCCTGGCTTATTTCATTTCAAAATCTTGCATTAGCATGCATTTGAACTGTGCTTCACTGTGATAGTCATGAAACAGCATCCTGTGATGGCTCCAGATGTGGTGTCCTGGTCTTGACAAAGCACCATTCTCGCAAGTTTAACCTCTCACGAAAAAGTAACACTGAAGGGTTAACATGAGTTGGTTCTCCCCCATGTGTTCAATAGTCCAGTGCCTCAACCAGCCTCGTGACAATATGCTGTGAATATAAAAGTAACTTTTATATATTAGGGGTTTCACAGATTGATCATAAATTTGATACATGATTATATGTAAGAAGGTACTGGGCGAAGCTCTCATCATGGGAGTTTTGGAGATGCAGTGTATGACTAAACAAAGGTATCTAAGTAGAGCAGACAACTATGTACAATTCTCTCAGACAAAGTAAATTACCCAGGTGAAAAAAGTAATACTTGCTGCTTAACACTTGATCATCTGAGTTTACTATACAGAGCCATAATCTGCTTATATGGCTCATATGTCATATTGCTCAATCAGTTGCTTAAAAATCATGCCAAATTGTACTTCACATAAATGACAATAATAACATGTTTTATACACTTCAGTCATGTGGTTATGTGCATGTCATGTACATATGAAGTCCTTACACAGAGACTTTACCAGAAATAGATTATAACACTACCGAGTTTAGATAAGAATTAAGGAATAAACATGATTATTTAAGGCTAAAACCCTTCAAGTAATAAATAACAGGAATATATAAATATCCACACCTATTCTAAATGCCTCAATAGCATTTGGCAAATGAATATTGTCTGGAGGTCTGCAAATATCTGCAGCATAGCTCTTCATGCATCTAAAAGACAAAAACACAGATAAATTTATTAAATTGTTGCAATAATTTTTATGATTGTTGGGTATGATGGGGAGAGGTAAAATCATATGCTGGCTCTTTTATATTGACACACCACTGATATTACAGCTGCATAAAAAACATCATTAATTTAAAATGCAAAATTTGCCACAAATTAATCAAAGGCATTTAATTGCATCTGTATACCTAATGAAGCTAGCTTATATACTGATAATCATATGTAATGAAAACATAAAGAATTAAATATAACTGAAACTGACCTGCAATTTCCAGCATAGATGTTACTTCTGCCAGCTTATTTCTTCGCTGGTGTATAACCGAATTGACAGTGACACCACTGTCATTTCTCTTGGGCGGTCACTGAAGGCATCAGCTGATCAGCCCCCCCACCCCCCCCCCCCCCCGCTGAACTGGAAAGTAAACATTCTCGATTTTCGCGAAACGTCCGCCTGATCGGAGGATTCTTCCACGTATTTCCGCCTACAATCCCATTATTTTTTTCCTAAATAGCCATGCGTCTGCTTTTCTTTCCTGGTTGTTTCGTTTATATGCGTTAAAACTATTTTAGGAGCAAGTTTAATCTTATTTCAGCCAAAACTCTTTCACTTTCTCCAAAACTTTGTCAAGGGCGGCCATGATGCACCCGCGGAGCTAAAGTTAGCACAGCCAATGAGAATATTCGAAACAGGCAGAGCGCGTTGACCAATCCCTGCCAACCTTAGATTAGCCGTTTACAGCCTCACATGGAGCGAGCGGAGGTGGGGCTGTGGAAGAGCCTAGCCCCATCCCAAAAGTAAAAGTCACTCTTTAGTTTCGCACCCGGGCTCAACGATCTCGCTCGGTGGACAGCTAAAACCAAACTGCCCGTTTATTTAGTTTCGGTCTACATTTCTAGTTTCTACATCCCTACCATGCACATTTGCATAGCAACCAACTGAATGATCCCACCACCCCTGCTTCAACCACCTCTCCCCCGCCCCGCCCCCACAACAGTATGCCTACACGGGTACCGCGATCAGTGACACCCCTCGCGACAGTGAAGCTTTTACGTCGTAATGAAAGACGAGCGACGCAGGCTCAAAATAGAAGTAGTACATGCAGGGGAACATTTATCTTCTAGGATTTCGCCACTGAAGAACGCTGGTAGAGGAAATGCGTTTCACGCCAAAAAAATCTCTTGGAACATGTCCGTTAATTTTTTTATGAGCTGCTAACATGGCCGCGCGAATCGGATAGTTGGTTGGTTGTATATTCAGGACGCTTTAACTACTCTTGGTCATATCGCGTCAATGGGAGAAGGAAAGGAGGGTGGAGCCATGTCCCCGGGGGTAACGTCCTACTCTTTGCGAAGAAGGACATGGGATCTTTAACCTGCGACCACACACACATGGCCACAGCGGGGCTCGAACCACCGATCCACGTGTCGTTAGGCTCTCATGTGGCCAGAACACTCAAGGCGAGCGGTCTAACCCACTGAGCTATCGGGCCGGCCCGTGCGAATCAGAACATAGCTTTACTTACACTGCAACTTATACGCGTAGGTCACATGTAAGCCGTTTTAAACACGTCTATCGTATCATGTTGTAGACTGGCGCAGACTGTTCAGTCTCATCGCTATAAATGTACATGTAAACGACTTAAAGTGACCGTTGATCACAAGAAATAAGGCGCATACAACTATCTGGTCTTCATTATTTTTCATTCTTATAATTATAATTATTATTGATAATATTAGGAGTTTGTAAGGTACATGATACGCCCGTGTGGGCCTAACATGTATCTGGGATATTTGCAGGAGATCTAGCTGTAAACTTACTCTGCTAAAAAGCAGTTGTCATAACGCGCTCCTGCAACGTATTGATCCTAACGTCCCACCGTCCCGCGTCGACGAATGAGCTATGACGTCATCCTACTCAATTCGATATTGGTTGGACTACTGTTATTAGTAGATTTGGAAATATCGCCAGATATGTAAATATCACTAGGTTCGTAAATATCACTGGATTCGTAATGTGAGTTCGTCTGTGAAGTTTGCTCGCTGGTGCATTCCAGTGGCAGGGAATGTTGTAGTTTAAGCCGGAGAGAGGACTCCATAACGGTAGATTCATGGAGCTGACAATACTATGAGCTATGCGTCTCGGACCTACGAATCTCGTCCTTTTCTCCAGAAATTCGTTTACCCAATTCCACATACCGCATAGTGGAATCCTGCCCTCTGTTGAACAAACCTTGACACGACTTCGCAATTATACGCCATCCTAGAAAAAAAACAAGACTCCCAGCAAACAAGTTAACGTCATGACAACGTTTTTTTTTGGGTTTGGTCTTCATTGAGATAACGTGAAAATGTGAAAATTGTGCCTTCTGTGAGAAATAACTGCGTATATGATGAATTAATTAGAAGCATGATTGCAAAATACAATCAATTACATATTGTTTTCATGATGTCTGATTTTTCAGGTAACCACTCTCGACTTCTCACCATTTGGTATTTATAACAACTGCTATACACGCAGCAAAGTTTTATTAGTCACTACACATGGCAAAGGGCTTATGCTTATGGGATAAAGGCTAGAAAATATTACATGAGTATTTGCGACTAACGTTGAACAACGTTGTCCTGGTGTGAACTTTGAGATGATATGATTACAGCCCAAAACCAACGTGTGTGAACGCTGTGTGTTAGCTGGGCTGGCAGCAAGATTACACGGGAAATATTTTGGTGTTATCTTGAATTTTGAGGTACGTATCATTTGTTTGGGTTATTAATTGGCAAGGCATGCACACAATTAATGATATTGTCAAAATTACATTCCAATTACATAACTTTTCCTTCTAAATAGATGACAATATCGTGTGTTAATCGCCTTTAGAATACGTTGTCATGCGTTGACGCCATCTTGACATTTCGCACAGACCAAAAAAATGCCCAAAATGAATTGACATGCAGTGGCGCCTTACAATGGAATATTCTGAACTGTGATTTGTGAAGTCGTCCATGCGAAAAAGGGTGGACGTACGTGAACTGTGTCACGTTTGCTACGCGGGAATCCCTTCACCAGCTAGTACGCCTGCTCCATGTGATTTCTACAGAAGTCTGCATCGAAGTAAAGACCCTGATCACCTCACACACACCCGCTAAGAGGTTCTACGTGATTGTACAGGTAGCTGGCCAATAATGTAGGTAATAGCGCGAGTTTGCCCCGACTGTAGGGGTTTGGAAGGGATAAATGACGACACACGACACAGGTATATTCGACATTCGACATTGACCCCTCATATTCCGACACTGGTGATCTGAAAAAAGTGACATCGACGCATATTTTTCAAAAAAACGACTCTGACATTAACCAAAAATCGGCACCGAATCGACATTCGACACTGATAATTGGGAAGAATCGACACTAGACACTGGACGACCCTTCTAGACCCTTGACTGTCTCCATTGATCTTGCCAAATATTAATATTGCAGCTAGAGAACCGCAATACTCAGTCTTTCTCGTTACTGACATCAGATTTGACGTAAGATGAAAAGTTTTCGTGCTACGGGCTCTTAAAAAATTTAAATTTTGGATTTTTTTACAATTCGCTTAACCATTAAAAGATAGCCCATAGGTACCCTATATATCGTCTTAACATTTTGAGAATCGCCGGAATAGTTTTTCGGCAAAAAATTCCCAAAATTTAACATGGGACCCTACGGGAGCATTTTGGCGGGAAAAAGGTGTCCTCAATTTCAAAGGGACAAGTCTGACAAACAACACCTTGCGTGCAACATGAGATTATTATTTGGGTTGTGCTGTATTGTTCCAGGTCACGCATCCAAGGTTAAGGTCACAGCAAGGTCAAGGTCACGAAACATGTTTTCCCGCGTAACTTTGTTAATATGGGGTCTAGAGATCCGCGGTTGTTTCAGAGTATTCTT
This sequence comes from Arenicola marina, assembly GCA_964019135.1. NCBI lineage: Eukaryota > Metazoa > Annelida > Polychaeta > Arenicolidae > Arenicola > Arenicola marina. The sequence continues at coordinate 39,697,821 of OZ025257.1, read as the reverse complement.
CGGCACAAACGTAATATGGCCTATGTACCAATATTACTGGCATCATGTGTGCCAAATGCCATTGAAATCGAGCCAGTAGTATGGACGTAAAGAAATAATGAAACATTAGCATGGCCAATCCATTAGGCACCAACCTGGGTTTAAACACCCCACCTTCTTACCCAAAGTCCAAAGCCTTATCCACTACGCTAAAGTGGCGTGTCGCAGGTGGAGGATTTTTCCGGGTACTGAAAGTTTTTCGAGTAATTGACCAATGAAGTCTTGGTGTCATTAAAATTGTAAGCAATCGCTGGGACTACATGAATGCAGGTAGATGACCCACATCTGACTGGTTAATCGGGGTACTAGGGGTCAAATCCGGATCTGAATACTCAGATATGGATCAGTATGGTCTAATCCGGATCTGAGTAGTCAATCCGGTCCCTAGGGCTCAAATAGGGATCTGAAGGATCAAATCCGGATCTGAAGGATCAAATCCGGATCCTAGGAGTCAATTCTGGACACGGGTTTTCCCGCGTAACTCCGTTAATATTGGGTTCAGAGAGCTACCGTGTCTTTGAGAGTATTCTTTCTAGAGAGCCTGAAAAAAAATGTTGGCTCAATTAATTTCCGGATACGCATATGTGGAGGAATATGTACCAATGTTAGTGGCATCATGCGTGCCAAATGTCATCCAAATCGAAACGTAACTAGGGCACCAAGAAATAATCCAATTTGAACATCGCCAATCTCATTCTAAAGCTTCGATTACTGACGACGCGGTGACATCATACGTCAAAAAATTAATATTACAGTTAGAGACGCAATTAGTGCCAAGATACTAAGCTCCTCATTAACTTATTCCGAATTAAATTAACCAGTATTCTAATTTGTCTACTTTTGTTTCTTGCTATATGACCTTTAAACATTGCACGCAAACTCGCCTACTGAAACTCATTGTCGCTTACGGAATTTTCACTATTTATACCCTCTCCGACTTTTGTCTTTCTTCTCAAGCTATGCTTGACAAATTCTAGTCTGTGTGTGTGTGTCTATTCGTGCTCTGTAGGGCGCGAAACGCAACATTTCCTTCTGTAACTTTACCCATCGATAGGTATCCCACATGGCTCGGTCAAGTTCATTAGCGGGGTATGCACGTCAAAGGTCAAGGTCACAGTATTTGTTGTTTCTTGCTTAACCATTGGTAGGTGGGGACTTAACTTTAAAAAAACAACTTTAACATGAGACCCTATGATGTCATATTCGAGCAGTAAGCTTTACTCATCGAGAGCAATAAGCCGCACCGCATTTCAAATCTACATCTGAGGGGTCAAATCTGGAACAAAGGGGCCAAATCTGGATCTGAGAGGTCAAATCTGGATCTGAGGGGTCAACTCCGGATCTGGTAGGTTAAATCTGGATCGAAGAGGTCAAATCTGGATCTAAGGAGACAGTCTGGATCTGATAGGTCAAATCTGGATCTGAATAGTCAATCTGGATATGAATGGTCAATTTGGATATAAGAAGTCTGGATCCAAAGGGCTTTACTTTGGGCTGTGTCCATCTATGGGTGTCTCCGGGATCTTAGGGGTCAATCTGGATCTGAGGGATCAATCTGGGTCTGAGAGGTCAAATGTAGATCTGAGGGGTCTAATCCGGATCTGGGAGGTCAAATCTGGATCGAAGGGGCCGAATCAGGATCTGAGTGGTCAATCTGGATCTGAATGGTCAATCCAGACCCCCCCATTTTAATTTACTGGGGATTACTAATTTACTTCTGTGCAAGAAACGATTTGTTATTAAAGTTCTTTGCAAAACTAAACACTGGAAGCTCCGAGTCCTCTCGTCTACAGTAGCCTTTGATGCTCTAGTATATATATCACACCATTTACTTTTATTAATTTCTATTCCTAACACCTCTGACCACTTACTTTCGTTATTCGTGGTATACTGCAAGGACTCCACCAAAATGTTGTAAGTCTTATTACATAAGCGTGTTGGCGTGTAGATATATAATTTAAAAAGATTTGTGGCACATCTAGTAACTTATGGCCCTTATTTGAACATTGATCTCGCCATTCTTGTGGTATGGCATGCATTATTCCATAGCAGTCAACAAAGTTAATGCTAATGCTATATTTATCTGTAAATTCTTTCCAGTCTAATAGCGACCCTTCATTGTTCACAAGGTCGTTCATGTAAGTTACACCTTTCTCTATAAAATACTTTTTTCTCTTTATTAGGTTAAGAAATGGAGAATACTATCAGACTATGTAACACTAAGCGAATAATGTCATGTTTTTGTTTTGTTTTACTGCGTATGTTTTTCTTCCATTCCTGCTTTGTATGATTTATAAGTGCATTACAGTAGAATAAAAAATAAATAAAAAAAAAACATCTTGTACGGTATTCTTATCTGCACATGTATTTTTTATCTATTCAATTTAATTCAAATTAAATTAAAGCGTAACTTTTTTTTCGAACACCCTTTTCGCCATCGACGGAGGAAACAAACAGTGACACGTTCATCCCATCTTACTTCAAAATACCTGTCTCGGCATGAAAACCTGTCGATCTATCTTACATTAATCTATTGCAGCCAGACACGTTTTTTTAATGGCAAGAGCTTGACAGCCGCAGACAACACTTGTGCACATGGTAAATGAAGGCTTGACTACCACCGGTCGGTCTACAGTCGGGTATACGCCACCTCTCAACCACAACGGCTTCACTCAAACCTCTTTAACTCCGATTTTTCACACTTATACAGGGCCTACTTATATATATATATATAGCACTCGAGCACTCAGGAAGTAGCCGTGCCCCGTCTGCGTTTCACGGCATCTCAACCTTCTCAAGCATCTCTCGAGCGCGTAAAGTCTTGTATTTTTCCCTGGGCTGCATCCAATCCCCCGCGCCGCAGAAGCCAGTCTTGATCACGTGATATAGCACCACGGTTTGGTTGTCGTCTCCCAACGTCGTCTTGTGACTTGCGCAGGATATGAGTCCCTGTGTGAAGTCGAAGCCACCAATGACCTTGTTGTTGACATCCGCGTCCTTGGCGCTATGCGATGCGTAGTAGCCGGTGTTCCCTGATTGGTGGACGGACAGCACGGTGTCCGTCAGGTCCAGGGTGGCCCACTTCCGGCGTTTCGAGTGAGCAATCTGAGGATGGATTCGAAATAGAAAGTACAAGAACGAGATGTTATTATTGTGACGAAACTTTTCAATTTTCGTCATATGTCAGTCGGTCGTGTTTGCTATGACGAAAATTGAAATTTTCAATTTTCGGAATATGTCGGTCGGTCGCGTTGGTTTGTTAGTTTGTATGTAACGATGTCTGTTTCACTCGAAAATTACAAGTCTCATTGCGTCTTAATGGATGCACACATCGGTTTGCAATTATTATTGCCTAATAGCAACACAATAGGGCTACAACATATTCGTCACGCAGGTCAAAAGGTCAAAGGTCAAGGTCACAGCGATTTGTTGAAACAATAACTAAGAACGCATATATCTCCGGTAATATTTAAGCTAACGATTTCGGATTAGTTTCAGAATGTGCTACTCATTATGGCGCAGTTTTCGAATATTGTTTACTGTTTGATGTGTATACTCATTTTTGAGTAAAATGAGGTCATAAGTTTTGCGGAAAACGCACTAAATGACCTCGGTCACATTTTGCGCTTTTTGGCACATTTGCCTTCAAGGTATCGCTATGATGTTCAATTATGTCATAGAAATATGAATGGAGATATCTTGTGTCGAATCTTAGAGTTTTCTAAGACGTCACGTGACGTCACGATGACGTCAATTTCGGTACTTGCAAAAAATCGTCAAAAATCAGGAAAAAATCCCAACAATAGGAGAGTAGCATCATATCGTAGGAAAAGTAGTTTCTCGTATAGCTGCGAACTAAAAACAATATGTTCCGATCTCACTTCCGGTTCCAAGGCCGACGGTATTTCTCTATGGGACTTCCCATGTTAAAGCGCTTGATCTCTAGGCTTGGAAAAATGTTTTGTCGTGTATTTCACAAGTGCGTCCATCAAACAACGCCGCAAATTGTTCATTAGTTAAACATGATATCTAGTAGCCGCAGGGCTTACCATATGCAATCGGAGCAAAAAAAGTGACGTCACAGGATTCTCCTGAAATTTGACTCATGGTGAAAGATACGGCTTTTTGGTGTTAGCAGAGGCTCCCAGGGGCGTCATATTCAAGCCATCACTCAATGCTTGTAGCCGTGGATGGATAATACTAAGCTGAGTTATAATCTGTGAACATGGTTCCATAGCCATATTACTTTTCGGTATATAGTCGAAATCGTTTAACATAGGATCCCATGGGGAAAAATGAACTTGAGTGAATATGACCTACTTGGGCTATTTCAGTCTCCTTCGCCACACAGTGAGGTAATAGGGTCTGTACGTGACATCATGGACAGCGCGCGCTCACCTCCAGCGAATCAGGTTTTGGGTACATGACGCTTCACCGCCCCATATACAAAGCATAGGGGGCTCTTTGTAATTGTGTGAAACGCACAGAAAACCAGCGTCTTGCGATTTAAAACTAGTACGAGTATGAAGGTACACCCCCAAACATTTATTCCATATGGTTTTCAAATCTAACATTGCATTCATATCTCAAACATCAGTGAGTCTAGTTTGAGGCCCATAGTAAAGTATAGGCATCCGCTGACGCGTTGTACCCAGAACGGTTGTTTCTAGAGGTGAGCGCGCTCTGTCTGTGACGTCACTTACAGACCCTATATTACTTTAAAGCAAGTTATAAGAAAAACACGGCGATCTCTGTATAACTTTTTGTTTCCATGGCAACGAAGCCACTGGCCTAATGATAAACATACAGATTCTTGCCATTGAAAGAAAAATCGTCAAAAATCAGATAAAAATGCTAAAATTGCAATCTTTTCGCCAACTAGTTGCCAATAAGCATCTACAGTTCGCTTAAGTTTTTAAACAGACGCATGTTGCCTAGTAAGGGGGCTAGAGCGCTTCGATGTGGGCCGACACATTTGCGGGGCCGCCAATGATTAGTGAATGGAGATTGTGTCCACCTGGAACAAATCGTCAAAAATCTGAAAAAAACATGCCAGAGCTGTGATCTTTGCGCAAAATGGTAGGAAAAATTGATCTTCAGAGAACTAGTAAAAGAAACAAATGAGTTGCCATATCACTTTGCCTGCAGTGTTCTTTTTCCTTGTCCTGGGGCTCCGTGTCTCCGCAATGATGAACTAATGCAACTTTTGGCCATTTCGTCAAGCCATAGCTGAAGGACTATTATTTGTATCGCCTAGCTCTTTAATCGAATACGTTTTGACCTTCAGCCCATTGCTACTTGGACGTTGTCGTGCGTCACATCGTGACGTCACCATGTCATGACGTCATAGTTTTACAAAGGCCGTTACTCGGTTAGTATACATCATGGCGACTTCCGATTTATTTGACGTTGTACCTTATACCCAGTGACAAATGCTGCCGTGGGTAGGTTTTTCACGGTACCGAAACGTGTGCGTCATAAATGACGTTGAATTTGACGTTACCCGACGAAATTGTGAAAACGATTTATTTTCACCTATTTAGCCACTAGGTAATATCACTATTAGTTCATCAGTAAGTAACATGAACAGTTGGTAAGCCAATTTGTTTCATTTGGTAAGCGTCAGTGACGTAATGTGCGCCCAATGGCATCGATGTGACAGCAATAGTTGACGACCACTTCGCGTTAAGTGGCGTTTTGACGTTCAAAGGCCATAACTCGGTTAATATTTGAGCTAGGGTCCCCAGATTTGGCATGGAGCGAGAAGAAGATGAACGTTGAACAGTTGAAAAGCTAAAATTGCGATATAATTGTTCTATGACATTAGTTTGGCCGCTGGAGCGCTACCCCCCAGCAGACTCTCCCATTATGAGTCAACGGCGATATCAACCGGCACTCTTTCGGGTTGCGATGGCCGCCGTTCGCTTAATAGCGACGCTAGAGAGTCGGGACTGGTTGAAAAAGACGGGTAAACGTGGACTTGGGTGAGGAATCGGCATTCGCTTTTGGCTTAGCAGGCTTAGTTTTGGCGCTAAATGGCTCCGTAATTTAGCAATGATGAGTCTGAGAACAGGGTTTAAGCGGCATGACAAAACACACGTAGAAAGTCGGAATTTAGACGTATTCACTCGAAATAGCCCCCTCTATATGGGTGAACAGCCGGCGTTGAACAGCAGCCATTAGATTGTGCTCATCCATCATCCGCATCCTAGGGGTCTAATTTGGGCTAAATTGCGCTCTCAGCTAGCCGAATGCAGCTTTCAGGTGACAATTTGGGCTTGAATGCCTTCAGATATCGACTTCCAATTTCCCCACGGGCTGTGGAATGGCCATCTGAATAATCAAAACAGTACGTTCCAATCTCACTACCCGTGCCAGGAGTGACGGTGGTAAAGCATGCTTTTACCAATTACATTATGTTAATATCGGCTTATACAGTGCGCACATAGTTCAAAGTAGTGCCCGCAGTGCCCAATTGGCCATTCATAACGATTAAAGCGCGTACGTTCCCCGTTGAAGGCGTTTTATGAGCCCAAATTGGCAATTGAAGGCTATTTTTAGCCCAAATTGGCCGCAATTATTCCAATCTGCCCACCTACTTAGGCGACCGCTACCATCACTATGACTCCATAAGTAGCTATAATAAGACAGAAAGGGCCATTGGTAACACCGTTCACCCATGCCGCTAATCGAATTCATGGGCCACGCTTTGACGCCAAAACGACCCTGTTTGCATGTTTCAAAAGACACGCTCTTTGACCCAAAATCGATTTTCGTCATCATCAGTGTCCCCACTGACTTCTTGTTTGTTAAGACGAAATATCAATTTTTCGTCTTATGTCACTCGGGCTAGGTTTTTTAGCCACTTCACTCATCCACTGTCCCAACGACAACAGCTATCGTTCACCAACTTTTATGGAAATCTCCGAGCCTCTACAACTTTCAAGTAACGGACGTCCGAATGTCAAAGGTCAAAGGGCAAGGCCATCCGATTAAAGGAAAAACGTAAAAGTGCGAAGGCTTGCTTAATATTTGTACTAAATAGATGCGACCAGCATTAAAATGTTCCACTGATTAGGGGACACAACTTTAATATGGACCATTTTTTTGCGTGTAGGAAGAAGTTTCGCGCAAAATGACGTCATAGCTCACCTTGTCCTTATGTTCAATCTAGATGCACGTTGTTTTCCCACTTTAAATTTCTCAATCGTCGTCAGCCTCCAAAGATGTATTAAGAAAGTCGGTATGACCCATTGCCTGAAGAAAAATTTGCCGTCAATGACGTCACATGACGTAAAAAAATTAAATATTTAAATACGCATTAAATATACTGTATAAGTAATGTTGGGAATAGAGAGATCGGATTCGGGTCAGAGAACGTCCAATTTTACCGCCTAGTTGTTTCTTAGTTAAAAAAAGATACTTTCAATTTTACTTTTCCCGCTAGAGGGCCAACCATTCCTTATTGGGATTCCCATGTTAAAGTTAGTGTAGGATCCAAACAGTGCGGGCTGGGAAGGGCGTTGAGTCAGCGGTTCGCGATAAGGCACCGTATTGTTGATATATTGTGATGTGATATATTGGGAGAGGCGGGGGGGGGGGGGCGCCCAGTCCTTGGAAGGGAGGAGAACAGGAACCAAGAAAGAATCGCCTCCGCAGCCGCCCACCAGCCTCAGGGACTCCTGTCTCTCCGCCCCACTCCCATCTACCATGCTCATGCACTCATCCCTCCCACCTTTTTCACCCTCACTCGTCAGAATCATGCACTACAGCGCTAGTAGAGGGGGTGAGTTGGCTGGTGGCGGAATCCAGGCCGCACAAAACCCACAGTCAACCAGATTGCATCTTGCAAGGCGACGCAGGCACGCACCGTGGTCGCCTATATACTGTGGCCCATAGGTACAACATGTAAAATAATTCCCCTCGGTTCCCTCGCGATATTCTTTGCAGAGGAAAACAGGTACCGCTCTATTGATGATTAACAGATCAACAAGTCAGGCTATAGTCTAAAATAGAATAAACGCTTCTCTTTTTTTATTGTAACTGGGCAGGGCTCGAGCGACAGGTTGACGGACTCGCTAATGGGTGAACGCCAGGTTGACAGACAAGGCTAATGGGTTATGATACGAACAACGGTTAGCCTTTAATACCATCTTGTTTAGAGGTGTGGCCGCTGCCGACAGTGCATACCCAATTATGCCCATGTAGCTGAACCACTAATACATTTGACTCGCAAGCACACTCGTTTTGAATGGAGCTCTGCACATGATATAGCGTTTGCCACGCTAAAGGATTTATTAACCTCTCGCAAGGTCATGGCAGCCCCACGTATTGACAGACCGTATAAGTTATATACAGACAGTTCAGACTACGCTGTGGGTGGTATATTAGTGCAAGAATATGATCAAGGCATTGAGAAAGTAATTCAATACATATAACATTCGCTTTCTAGTACACAACGGAAGTGGGCAACTATAGAACAGGAAGCCTATGCTGTGGTATAATATATATTCCATTCAAAAGTTACGACCCTATTTGTATGGTGCGGAATTTACCGTATTTACTGATCATAAACCACTCAGGTCATTATTCACGAAGGAAATGCAAAACACGAATATTCAGTGATGGGGAGTTCTCTTAGCTAAATATGGAGCCAAAATTGAGTATCGAAAAGGTAAAAACACTATCCGCGCAGATATGTATATGTATGTATGTACGCATTAAACCGACAAATGACATTATAGCTGTATTTGACACACAAGACTGGATTGATCCGAATGCATTCACTGACCAAGAAGTTGAAGAGACGTTACCGTTAGAGCATGACGGACTGAATCTTGACGACATCAGACGACATCAAGAAGCGGAATACGCTACTGAACTTGCATTATCAAAGGATGACGATTCAGAATATGTAACTATTCATGACGTTATATACAGTACACGACGACCGTCAGCCACAGCACCGGCCTAGCCTCGTTTATTATTACCTGCCACTTATCGAAACCAGATAATCGACAAAGCGCATCGCGAAGTAGGACATATGTCCACCGAGAAAACGCTATCATGTATCAGTGAAGCATATGTGTGGCCAAGCTTGAGAAAAAGTGTTCAACAACGCATAGCATTGTGTCCGACATGTCAAGTGCACACCAGGCGTGAAGATCGGGTGCAAATGGGAGATATGCCTATCGCTAGTTCTCCTATGGAAATAGTAGGTGCTGACCTAATCGGTCCATTTGTGATGTCCCCAAACGGTTATCGCTATGTCTTGACAATGATCGATCATTGTAGTGGGTGGGCCGAAGCTTTTCCATTAAAAGATAAATCAAGCTGAAGCGTATGGACGGCTTTTGCAAACAAATTTTTACCCCGACATGGTGTGCCAGAAATTTTTATTACTGACAACGGTCAGGAATTTTGTGCACAAGAGTGGTGTCCATATCTTCATGATATCGGCGTGTATCATCGACGAACCGCTCCTGCACACCCTCAAGCTAATGGCAAAATTGAGCGACTCTCAAAGAAATATTAACTAAATTAGTCAATAATCAAAATTTTCAGTGGGAAAATAAACTTTGTGACGCGTTAGCCGCGTATAGAAATAGCGAGAGTTCCGTAACAGGTTATACGCCCTTCTTTTTGTTACATGGTCGAAGGAATCGACTACCATTAACAAAAATGCTATCAACGCGTTACACTAATGCGTTTGGAAACAGGCTAGATGATTTGGCGCATGCGTTACAGGTTGCTCGAATTAATACCGCGGAAAGCCGCCGGTATAATCGCGCAAGACTGCAGCATCGCGCTACGGCCAATGACATACACGTAGGAGATTCAGTAGTGGTAAAAGCCGAAGAAAGGGTTACTCTCACATCGCGTTGGGACCCTCAGATGGAAGTAATTCGTGTGCGGGGTACTACTTTGTGGCTCCGGCATCAACAAAGCGAAAAAATCCGTAAAGTACACAGGGAAAGGGTGCGAATAATCGACCCAGCTATGGTGTGGGATCATATTAACCCTCGACGTTCAACGTTCGACGTTCATCAACCATCGACGTTCAATGTACCTGAACCAATTGGGGATGGTATAATGGTTTCAAGTGGAAACAATGTACGAAGTTTATCTACGCGTTGGAAAATACTTGTCGTACTGGAGCCTCCCCTCACTGTACCTATCTAAACCCTCAGGATAGTACAGATGTGGCATTGACACAGCGGGCGGCCGTTACCAGGAATGCAGCTGTGGCGGCGGGTGAAAAAAAGGGTACCTAACCCTGACCCCAACCCGGCCCCGAGCGCAATCTACACCCTGTACCTAAACCCTAAGGATAGTACAGATGTGGCATTGACAGAGCGGGCGGCCCTGATCCACAAGGGAGGTGAGACGGCGGGTGAAAAATAGAGCACCTAACCCTGACCCCAACCCGACCCCGAGCGCAATCTACCCCCTGTACCTAAACCCTAAGGATAGTACAGATGTGGCATTGACAGAGCGGGCGGCCGTTACCCGAAATGCAGGTGTAGCGGCGGGTGAAAAAGAGGGTACCTAACCCTGACCCCTTCCCGACCCGGAGCACAATGTACCCCCTGTATCTAAATCCTAATGATAGTACTGATGAGGCCTTGACAGAGCGGGCGGCCGTTACCGGAAATGCAGGTTAGGCTGCGGGTGAAAAAGAGTGTACCTAACCCTGACCCCAACCCGACCCCGAGCGCAATCTACCCCCTGTACCTAAACCCTAAGGATAGTACAGATGTGGCATTGACAGAGCGGGCGGCCCTTATCCACAAGGGAGGTGAGGCGGCGGGTGAAATATAGAGTACCTAACCCTGACCCCAACCCGACCCCGAGCGCAATCTACCTACTGTACCAAAACCCTAAGGATAGTACTGATGTGGCCTTGACAGAGCGGGCGGCTGTTACCGGAAATGCAGGTGTAGCGGCGGGTGGAGAAGAGGGTACTTAACCCTGACCCCAACCCGACCCCGAGCGCAATCTGCCCCCTGAACCTAAACCCTAAGGACAGTACAGATGTGGCATTGACAGAGCGGGCGGCCGTTACCCGAAATGCAGGTTAGGCTGCGGGTGAAAAAGAGGGTACCTAACCCTGACCCCAACCCGACCCCGAGCGCAAGCTACCCCCTGTACCTAAACCGTAAGGACAGTACAGATCTGGCATTGGCAGAGCGGGCGGCCGTTACCCGAAATGCAGGTGTAGCGGCGGGTGAAAAAGAGGGTACCTAACCCTGACCCAAACCCGACCCCGAGCGCAATCTACCCCCTGTACCTAAACCCTAAGGATAGTACAGATGTGGCATTGACAGAGCGGGCGGCCCTTATCCACAAGAGAGGTGAGGCGGCGGGTGAAAAATAGGGTACCTAACCCTGACCCCAACCCGAGCCGGAGCGCAATCTACCCCCTGTACCTATACCCTAAGGATAGTACAGATGTGGCATTGACAGAGCGGGCGGCCGTTACCCGAAATGCAGGTGTAGCGGCGGGTGAAAAAGAGGGTACCTAACCCTGACCCCAACCCGACCCCGAGGGCAATCTACCCCCTGTACCTATACCCTAAATAGAGTACAGATGTGACATTGACAGAGCGGGCGGCCGTTACCCGAAATGCATGTGTAGCGGCGGGAGAAAAAAAGGGTACCTAACCCTGACCCAAACCCGACCCCGAGCGCAATCTACCCCCTGTACCTAAACCCTAAGGATAGTACAGATGTGGCATTGACAGAGCGGGCGGCCCTTATCCACAAGGGAGGTGAGGCGGCGGGTGAAAAATAACCCTAAAAAAAGGGTACCTAAACCTGACCCCAACCCGACCCCGAGCGCAATCTACCCCCTGTACCTAAACCCTAAGGATAGTACAGATGTGGCATTGACAGAGCGGGCGGCCCTTTTCCACAAGGGAGGTGAGGCGGCGGGTGAAAAATAGAGCACCTAACCCTGACCCCAACCCGACCCCGAGCGCAATCTACCCCCTGTACCTAAACCCTAAGGATAGTACAGATGGGGCATTGACAGAGCGGGCGGCCGTTACCCGAAATGCAGGTGTAGCGGCGGGTGAAAAAGAGGGTACCTAACCCTGACCCCAACCCGACCCCGAGCACAATGTATCCCCTTTATCTAAATCCTAATGATAGTACTGATGAGGCCTTGACAGAGCGGGCGGCCGTTACCGGAAATGCAGGTTAGGCTGCGAGTGAAAAAGAGTGTACCTAACATTGACCCCAACCCGACCCCGAGCGCAATCTACCCCCTGTACCTAAACCCTAAGGATAGTGCAGATGTGGCATTGACAGAGCGGGCGGCTCTCATCCACAAGGGAGGTGAGGCGCGGGTGAAAAGTAGGGTACCTAAGCCTGACCCCAACCCGACCCCGAGCGCAATCTACCCCCTGTACCTAAACCCTAAGGATAGTACAGATGTTGCATTGACAGAGCCGGCGACCGTTACCCGAAATGCAGGTGTAGCGGCGGGTGAAAAATAGGGTACCTAACCCTGACCCCAACCCGACCCCGAGCGCAATCTACCCCCTGTACCTAAACCCTAAGGATAGTACAGATGTGGCAATGACAGAGCGGGCGGCCCTTATCCACAAGGGAGGTGAGGCGGCGGGTGAAAAATAGAGTACCTAACCCTGACCCCAACCCGACCCCGAGCGCAATCTACCTACTGTACCAAAACCCTAAGGATAGTACTGATGTGGCCTTGACAGAGCGGGCGGCTGTTACCGGAAATGCAGGTGTAGCGGCGGGTGGAGAAGAGGGTACCTAACCCTGACCCGACAACGACCCCGAGCGCAATCTGCCCCCGGAACCTAAACCCTAAGGACAGTACAGATGTAGAATTGACAGAGCGAGCGGCCGTTACCCGAAATGCAGGTTAGGCTGCGGGTGAAAAAGAGGGTACTTAACCCTGACCCCAACCCGACCCCGAGCGCAATCTGCCCCCCGAACCTAAACCCTAAGGACAGTACAGATGTGGCATTGACAGAACGGGCGGCCGTTACCCGAAATGCAGGTTAGGCTGCGGGTGAAAAAGAGGGTACCTAACCCTGACCCCAACCCGACCCCGAGCGCAAGCTACCCCCTGTACCTAAACCGTAAGGATAGTACAGATGTGGCATTGACAGAGCGGGCGGCCGTTACCCGAAATGCAGGTGTAGCGGCGGGTGAAAAAGAGGGTACCTAACCCTGACCCAAACCCGACTCCGAGCGCAATCTACCCCCTGTACCTAAACCCTAAGGATAGTACAGATGTGGCATTGACAGAGCGGGCGGCCCTTATCCACAAGAGAGGTGAGGCGGCGGGTGAAAAATAGGGTACCTAACCCTGACCCCAACCCGAGCCGAAGCGCAATCTACCCCCTGTACCTAAACCCTAAGGATAGTACAGATGTGGCATTGACAGAGCGGGCGGCCGTTACCCGAAATGCAGGTGTAGCGGCGGGTGAAAAAGAGGGTACCTAACCCTGACCCCAACCCGACCCCGAGGGCAATCTACCCCCTGTAGCTATACCCTAAATAGAGTACAGATGTGACATTGACAGAGCGGGCGGCCGTTACCCGAAATGCATGTGTAGCGGCGGGAGAAAAAAAGGGTACCTAACCCTGACCCCAACCCGACCCCGAGCGCAAGCTACCCCCTGCACCTAAACCGTAAGGATAGTACAGATCTGGCATTGACAGAGCGGGCGGCCGTTACCCGAAATGCAGGTGTAGCGGCGGGTGAAAAAGAGGGTACCTAACTCTGACCCAAACCCGACCCCGAGCGCAATCTACACCCTGTACATAAACCCTAAGGATAGTACAGATGTGGCATTGACACAGCGGGCGGCCGTTACCCGAAATGCAGGTGTGGCGGGGGGTGAAAAATAGGGTACGTAACCCCGACCCCAACCCGACCCCGAACGCAATCTACACCCTGTACCTAAACCCTAAGGATAGTGCAGATGTTTCATTGACAAAGCCGGCGGCCGTTACCCGAAATGCAGGTGTAGCGGCGGGTGAAAAAGAGGGTACCTAACCCTGACCCAAACCCGACCCCGAGCGCAATTTACCCCCTGTACCTAAACCCTAAGGATACTACAGATGTGGCATTGACACAGCGGGCGGCCGTTACCAGAAATGCAGGTGTGGCGGCGGGTGACAAATAGGGTACCTAGCCCTGACCCCAACCCGACCCCGAGCGCAATCTACACCCTGTACCTAAACGCTAAGGATAGTGCAGATGTGGCATTGACAAAGCGGGCTGCCGTTACCAGAAATGCAGGTTAGGCTGCGGGTGAAAAAGAGGGTACCTAACCCTGACCCGAACTCGACCCTGAGCGCAATCTACCCCCTGTACCTAAACCCTAAGGATAGTACAGATGTTGCATTGACAGAGCGGGCGGCCGTTACCCGAAATGCAGGTGTAGCGGCGGGTGGAAAAGAGGGTACCTAACCCTGAACCCAACCCGACCCGGAGCGCAATCTACCCCCTGCACCTAAACCCTAAGGATAGTACAGATGTGGCATTGACAGAGCGGGCGGCCCTTATCCACAAGAGAGGTGAGGCGGCGGGTGAAAAATAGGGTACCTAACCCTGACCCCAACCCGAGCCGAAGCGCAATCTACCCCCTGTACCTAAACCCTAAGGATAGTACAGATGTGGCATTGACAGAGCGGGCGGCCGTTACCCGAAATGCAGGTGTAGCGGCGGGTGAAAAAGAGGGTACCTAACCCTGACCCCAACCCGACCCCGAGGGCAATCTACCCCCTGTAGCTATACCCTAAATAGAGTACAGATGTGACATTGACAGAGCGGGCGGCCGTTACCCGAAATGCATGTGTAGCGGCGGGAGAAAAAAAGGGTACCTAACCCTGACCCCAACCCGACCCCGAGCGCAAGCTACCCCCTGCACCTAAACCGTAAGGATAGTACAGATCTGGCATTGACAGAGCGGGCGGCCGTTACCCGAAATGCAGGTGTAGCGGCGGGTGAAAAAGAGGGTACCTAACTCTGACCCAAACCCGACCCCGAGCGCAATCTACACCCTGTACATAAACCCTAAGGATAGTACAGATGTGGCATTGACACAGCGGGCGGCCGTTACCCGAAATGCAGGTGTGGCGGGGGGTGAAAAATAGGGTACGTAACCCCGACCCCAACCCGACCCCGAACGCAATCTACACCCTGTACCTAAACCCTAAGGATAGTGCAGATGTTTCATTGACAAAGCCGGCGGCCGTTACCCGAAATGCAGGTGTAGCGGCGGGTGAAAAAGAGGGTACCTAACCCTGACCCAAACCCGACCCCGAGCGCAATCTACCCCCTGTACCTAAACCCTAAGGCTACTACAGATGTGGCATTGACACAGCGGGCGGCCGTTACCAGAAATGCAGGTGTGGCGGCGGGTGACAAATAGGGTACCTAGCCCTGACCCCAACCCGACCCCGAGCGCAATCTACACCCTGTACCTAAACGCTAAGGATAGTGCAGATGTGGCATTGACAAAGCGGGCTGCCGTTACCAGAAATGCAGGTTAGGCTGCGGGTGAAAAAGAGGGTACCTAACCCTGACCCGAACTCGACCCTGAGCGCAATCTACCCCCTGTACCTAAACCCTAAGGATAGTACAGATGTTGCATTGACAGAGCGGGCGGCCGTTACCCGAAATGCAGGTGTAGCGGCGGGTGGAAAAGAGGGTACCTAACCCTGAACCCAACCCGACCCGGAGCGCAATCTACCCCCTGCACCTAAACCCTAAGGATAGTACAGATGTGGCATTGACAGAGCGGGTGGCCCTTATCCACAAGGGAGGTGAGGCGGCGGGTGAAAAATGGAGTACCTAACGCTGACCCCAACCCGACCCCGAGCGCAATCTACCCCCTGTACCTAAACCCTAAGGATAGTACTGATGTGGCCTTGACAGAGCGGGCGGCTGTTACCGGAAATGCAGGTGTAGCGGCGGGTGAAGAAGAGGGTACCTAACCCTGACCCGAACCCGACCCCGAGCGCAATCTGCCCCCTGAACCTAAACCCTAAGGACAGTACAGATGTGGCATTGACAGAGCGGGCGGCCGTTACCCGAAATGCAGGTTTTACCCCCTGTACCTAAACCCTAAGGATAGTACAGATGTGGTATTGACAGAGCGGGCGGCCGTTACCAGAAATGCAGGCGTAGCGGCGGGTGAAAAAGAGGGTACTTAACCCTGACCCCAACCCGACCCCGAGCGCAATCTACCCCCTGTACCTAAACCCTAAGGATAGTACAGATGTGGCATTGACACAGCGGGCGGCCCTTATCCACAAGGGAGGTGAGGCGGCGGGTGAAAAATAGAGCACCTAACCCTGACCCCAACCCGACCCCGAGCGCAATCTACACCCTGTACCTAAACCCCAAGGATAGTGCAGATGTGGCATTGACAAAGCGGGCTGCCGTTACCAGAAATGCAGGTTAGGCTGCGGGTGAAAAAGAGGGTACCTAACCCTGACCCGAACCCGACCCTGAGCGCAATCTACCCCCTGCACCTAAACCCTAAGGTTAGTACAGATTTGGTATTGACAGAGCGGGCGGCCGTTACCCGAAATGCAGAATCTACCCCCTGTACCTAAACCGTAAGGATAGTACAGATGTGGCATTGACAGAGCGGGCGGCCGTTACCAGAAATGCAGGTGTAGCGGCGGGTGGAAAAGAGGGTACCTAACCCTGACCCCAACCCGACCCCGAGCGCAATCTACCCCCTGCACCTAAACCCTAAGGATAGTACAGATGTGGCATTGACAGAGCGGGTGGCCCTTATCCACAAGGGAGGTGAGGCGGCGGGTGAAAAATGGAGTACCTAACGCTGACCCCAACCCGACCCCGAGCGCAATCTACCCCCTGTACCTAAACCCTAAGGATAGTACTGATGTGGCCTTGACAGAGCGGGCGGCTGTTACCGGAAATGCAGGTGTAGCGGCGGGTGAAGCAGATGGTACCTAACCCTGACCTCAACCCGACCCCGAGCGCAATCTGCCCCCTGAACCTAAACCCTAAGGACAGTACAGATGTGGCATTGACAGAGCGGGCGGCCGTTACCCGAAATGCAGGTTTTACCCCCTGTACCTAAACCCTAAGGATAGTACAGATGTGGTATTGACAGAGCGGGCGGCCGTTACCCGAAATGCAGAATCTACCCCCTGTACCTAAACCGTAAGGATAGTACAGATGTGGCGTTGTCAGAGCGGGCGGCCGTTACCCGAAATGCAGGTGTAGCGGCGGGTGAAAAAGAGGGTACCTAACCCTGACCCCTTCACGACCCGGAGGACAATGTACCCCCTGTACCTGAATCCTAATGATAGTACTGATGAGGCCTTGACAGAGCGGGCGGCCGTTACCGGAAATGCAGGTTAGGCTGCGGGTGAAAATGAGTGTACCTAACCCTGACCCCAACCCGACCCCGAGCGCAATCTACCCCCTGTACCTAAACCCTAGGGATAGTACAGATGTGGCATTGACAGAGCGGGCGGCCCTTATCCACAAGGGAGGTGAGGCGGCGGATGAAAAATAGAGCACCTAACCCTGACCCCTGCCCGACCCCGAGCGCAATCTACCCCCTGTACCTAAACCCTAAGGATAGTACAGATGTGGCATTGACAGAGCGGGCGGCCGTTACCCGAAATGCAGGTGTAGCGGCGAGTGAAAAAGAGGGTACCTAACCCTGACCCCTTCACGACCCGGAGGACAATGTACCCCCTGTACCTAAATCCTAATGATAGTACTGATGAGGCCTTGACAGAGCGGGCGGCCGTTAACGGAAATGCAGGTTAGGATGCGGGTGAAAATGAGTGTACCTAACCCTGACCCCAACCCGATCCCGAGCGCAATCTACCCCCTGTACCTAAACCCTAGGGATAGTACAGATGTGGCATTGACAGAGCGGGCGGCCCTTATCCACAAGGGAGGTGAGGCGCGGGTGAAAAGTACGGTACCTAACCCTGACCCCAACCCGACCCCGAGCGCAATCTACCCCCTGTACCTAAACCCTAAGGATAGTACAGATGTTGCATTGACAGAGCGGGCGGCCGTTACCCGAAATGCAGGTGTAGCGGCGGGTGAAAAAGAGGGTACCTAACCCTGACTCCAACCCGACCCCGAGCGCAATCTACCCCCTGTACCTAAACCGTAGGGATAGTACAGATGTGGCATTGACAGAGCCGGCGGCCCTTATCCACAAGGGAGGTGAGGCGCGGGTGAAAAAGAGGGTACCTAACCCTGACCCCTTCCCGACCCGGAGCACAATGTACCCCCTGTACCTAAATCCTAATGATAGTACTGATGAGGCCTTGACAGAGCGGGCGGCCGTTACCGGAAATGCAGGTTAGGCTGCGGGTGAAAAAGAGTGTACCTAACCCTGACCCCAACCCGGCCCCGAGCGCAATCTACCCCCTGTACCTAAACCCTAGGGATAGTACAGATGTGGCATTGACAGAGCGGGCGGCCCTTATCCACAAGGGAGGTGAGGCGGCGGGTGAAAAATAGAGTGCCTAACCCTGACCCCAACCCGACCCCGAGCGCAATCTATCCCCTGTACCTAAACCCTAAGGATAGTACTGATGTGGCCTCGACAGAGCGGGCGGCTGTTACCGGAAATGCAGGGGTAGCGGCGGGTGGAGAAGAGGGTACCTAACCCTGACCCCAACCCGACTCCGAGCGCAATCTGCCCCCTGAACCTAAACCCTAAGGACAGTACAGATGTGGCATTGACAGAGCGGGCGGCCGTTACCCGAAATGCAGGTTAGGCTGCGGGTGAAAAAGAGGGTACCTAACCCTGACCCCAACCCGACCCCGAGCGCAATCTGCCCCCTGAACCTAAACCCTAAGGACAGTACAGATGTGGCATTGACAGAGCGGGCGGCCGTTACCCGAAATGCAGGTTAGGCTGCGGGTGAAAAAGAGGGTACCTAACCCTGACCCCAACCCGATCCCGAGCGCAAGCTACCCCCTGTACCTAAACCGTAAGGATAGTACAGATCTGGCATTGACAGAGCAGGCGGCCGTTACCCGAAATGCAGGTGTAGCGGCGGGTAAAAAAGCGGGTACCTAACCCTGACCCAAACCCGACCCCGAGCGCAATCTGCCCCCTGTACCTAAACCCAGGGGATAGTACAGATGTGGCATTGACAGAGCGGGCGGCCCTTATCCACAAGGGAGGTGAGGCGGCGGGTGAAAAATAGGGTACCTAACCCTGACCCCAACCCGACCCGGAGCGCAATCTACCCCCTGTACCTAAACCCTAAGGATAGTACAGATGTGGCATTGACAGAGCGGGTGGCCCTTATCCACAAGGGAGGCGAGGAGGCGGGTGAAAAATAGAGTACCTAACCCTGACCCCAACCCAACCCCGAGCGCAATCTACCCCCTGTACCTAAACCCTAAGGATAGTACTGATGTGGCCTTGACAGAGCGGGCGGCTGTTACCGGAAATGCAGGTGTAGCGGCGGGTGAAGAAGAGGGTACCTAACCCTGACCCGAACCCGACCCCGAGCGCAATCTGCCCCCTGAACCAAAACCCTAAGGACAGTACAGATGTGGCATTGACAGAGCGGGCGGCCGTTACCCGAAATGCAGGTTTTATCCCCTGTACCTAAACCGTAAGGATAGTACAGATGTGGTATTGACAGAGCGGCCGGCCGTTACCCGAAATGCAGAATCTACCCCCTGTACCTAAACCGTAAGGATAGTACAGATGTGACGTTGTCAGAGCGGGCGGCCGTTACCCGAAATGCAGGTGTAGCGGCGGGTGAAAAAGAGGGTGCCTAACCCTGACCCCAACCCGACCCCGAGCGCAATCTACCCCCTGTACCTAAACCCTAAGGATAGTACAGATGTGGCATTGACAGAGCGGGCGGCCCTTATCCACAAGGGAGGTGAGGCGGCGGGTGAAAAATAGAGCACCTAACCCTGACCCCAACCCGACCCCGAGCGCAATCTACCCCCTGTACCTAAACCCTAAGGATAGTGCAGATGTGGCATTGACAAAGCGGGCTGCCGTTACCAGAAATGCAGGTTAGGCTGCGGGTGAAAAAGAGGGTACCTAATCCTGACCCGAACCCGACCCTGAGCGCAATCTACCCCCTGTACCTAAACCCTATTTTTTTTTTTTTTTTTTTTTTTTTTTTTTTTTTTTTTTATATAAGCTTTATTTCTTTATAGAGGTTTGCAACAACGTACAAAACATGCGAATGCTCACCTCTTGGTAAATGTACAAAAGTGATGAAGCCTGGAAAAAATATACATGTTATTGATGAACAGATTTCCTTATTTATATTCAAAAACGCTTGCTGTCGAGTATGTAAGTATGGATTAATTCAAACAGTTCAACATTACATTCATACGGGAGGAGGTCACTTCCATGCAAAAGTATTAAATCGAGATCATTGGTGTCGCGTTTTGACAAAGGTGGTAGAGTAATATGCAAGTTTGAATCCGAGAACAGTGGACCCATCGCTCCCAATAGCCTGGCACGTTGAGCAACAAGTTGGGGACACTTCAGAAAGAAATGAACCGAATTTTCAGGTTTCGTTCCACATAGAGGGCAATCGTCAAAGTCAATAAAATTAAATTTCTTGCGATGGGAGTTTAGAGCACTGAGTCCCATCCTCATGCGGGCATGCTGCACCGAACCGCGGTTATTGGTGATATCATACAGTTTGTTATATTTGTAAGGATGGGAGCGTTTAAGCTTGGTTCTGAATGCATCATGTGTAACTAAATGTTTCGTATCGCTTGGGAGAGAGTTCCAAAGGCTGGACGCATACCAGAAAAACGATTGTTTGACATAAGTCTTGGTGGTCCTAGGAATAGCGAGATCGTTTGTGTTGCGCAAGAAATGTGAAGAGAAATCTCTGACAAAGGGCGGCAATAGGCTTCGGAGATATGGGGGGATTGAGCCATGAATTATTTTGTGCAGATGGCAGAGAGCAAAGTATCGACGTCGAATGGACATAGGTTCGATTCCCGTTTCATGGAGCAACTTTTCCTGAGATGTATGACGATAGGCGTTCGTGACGCCAAGTAGACAGTGGCGCTGGACCTGTTCGAGCAAGTTCGCCTGATCTTTTGTCAAATTCCCTCCATAGACAGCGCAGCTATATTCAAGCTGGGGTCTTACATAGGATTTGTACATGAGGAGCTTAGCCTTTCTATCAACAGTTCGAGATATTTTGCTCAAGAGATTCGCAGCCCTTGAAGCTTTGGCAGTTACTTCCAAGATATGCTTCCCCCATGACATGGTATCGGTTAGCCACATGCCTAAGTGGCAGTGGCTAGACACTCGCTCAATGGGGGTTCCATCGAAGAGTAAAGCAATGTCAGTCGGTGTGTCAATCTTTTTGCTTATTAGCATGTATTTCGTTTTACTAGCATTGAACTGAACACGCCACTGAGCTCCCCAATTTGCAATGCGACGCAAGTCTTCGTTAACCAGGTCTACATCAGCAGGGGTCTGAAGAGCCTTGAGCAAAGAAGTGTCGTCTGCGAATAGGAATGGGTCAGACTTCAAATCGTCCACGAGATCGTTAGCAAATATAAGATACAAAAGAGGTCCCAAAATCGAACCTTGGGGAACACCCGAGTTAATTTCTTTCCATTCTGAATGAGTCCCGCTAATTACCACCCTTTGCGATCGACCAGTAAGATAGCTGTGGAACCATTGTAACAGTGTTCCGCAGATTCCAAAAGACTCCAGCTTGTGTAATAGTCCATAGTGGTACACTCTGTCGAAAGCTTTGGATACATCTAAAAACACTAGGAGAACATCTTCGTTGGCTTCTAGGCCCTTATAAATCTGTTGCACCAGGTAAAGCAGCTGATTAGTTGTGGACTCGTTCTTTTTAAACCCGGCGTTACGCCATGTTAGGAGCCCGCAAGCCACACAGTATTCATACAATTCGTTAAATATAATCCTCTCCATAACTTTACCGACACAAGACAGTAACGATATAGGACGATAATTTTCTTTATGTTGTCTGTTAGATTTCTTAAAGACCGGTATTACGTTGGCGATCTTCCAGGTAGAAGGAAAAGAACAGGATTGCATCGACTTGTTAAATAAGTCGGAAAGCGGTTTGGCCATTACCTCAGCAGTTTCCTTGAGAATTCTATTACCAATTAGATCTGGACCACAAGCCTTATTAATCTGGAGCTGCTTCAGGACAGAATATACTTTCACAGGGGTGAAGCAAATTTCAGTAATTCGATAATCGGTTTTAAAAGACAAAGGAGGCAACGCAAACCCCTCTGGGGGTTCGGCTAGAGTGGAATTTCCCGCGAAGTATTCATTGAGGGCAGATGCCTTTGCCAGCGGGGAGGCGTGGACTACCCCTTGGTCAATAATAGGAGGTATCCCGGTTATAGTTTTCCCAAAGAGGAAACATTTACACAGTTTATGATACTCTTTTCCAGATAGGCTGGGATCCTGTAGTCTACCCAAAAGTCTTGAGTGATACAAGGTTTTAGCTTCATTAATACTGGCCCTAGCTTCTGTACGCACGTGGCGATATTCTTCATACAGTACAGAGGATGGCGATTGCTTGTGTCTTTTATACAGTTTATCACGTTTGCTTAGTAAGAACCTTATATGTGTAGACATCCATGGTTTATCACTAGGTCTAACAGTGATTTGTTTGTTTGGGATGTGTGTGGTTACCAATTCCATGAAGAGTCCCAGGCAGTAGTCAGCGCAATCGTTAACATCATCGTAACGACTCCCAACATCCCACGGGGCCAAAGACAGGGCATAGCGCAGGGAAATATAGTCGGCGGCATAGTAATTAAAGATAGACCGCTTGAAGGCTTTCAGGCGAGGTACAGAAAAGTTTAGGTCGCAGAAGACTCCATGATGGTCGCTATTGCCAATAGGCATAGAGGTGCCAGAGTTGGCAACATACCCGGGCGAGTCAGTGATGACCAAATCCAGCAGAGTTTCTGTAGTGGCCGTGATCCTAGTTGGCTCATTGATAAGTTGTTCAAAGGCGTTACACTTGAGGATGTTGACTAGACGATTGTGAAGCTCACTATCAGTGTGATTAGAGTAAAACGTTCTGCACCTGTCGTTGAAGTCACCTGTCAACACTATGGCTTTAGTGCTTTCTGACGAAGCCAGGGCTATAGAATTTTCCAGCGAGGATAGGAAAACTGCCTTTTCCCTCTCGTTCGCCCCATTAGGTCTGTAATAAGCACCAATAAGAACTTTGCCACTGGGCAATTGCGCTTCAAACCACAGAGATTCAATATCATTGTGTTCAAGATCAGTTCGACGCAAAACAGCTAAGTCACCTCTAATATAGGCCATGACACCACCACCGTGCCGCTGCCGATCGCGCCGATGTATAACGTAATTTTTAATATGTATGGCTGAGTCTGGTATGGTGTGATCGAGCCACGACTCAGAAATAGTGATTATGTCAGTCTTTAGATCGAGAACCTGCTGCTTATAAATCTCATCAACCTTGATATATTTGTCGCCATGGAGGACAGGACAGGGTGACACCTCGCTCAACAAACTACGAACATTCACATGGCTGATACGTAAGATCGGACCTGGGTTGGGACCTGGATTGGGATGGATATCACCGGAGCAGAGGAGGAGAATAGAAAGCCAAGCGATGCAGGGCAAGATGACGTCATACCTAAGGACCATGTTTGGAATGTATAGTGAATTATCGTATTTGTTGTAACTTTTGGGGGTTGTGGGATTTTCTATCAAGGGGTGTAAGAAGACTGATGCCGCTAATTTAGTCACAAGCAGAGTTATTAGTGTTTTTCTAAACACAAGACCACATATCATGTCACCCAAGGAGAGATATGTGACCAATCGGTAAATGAGAATATAAGTGATCAACAGTTGCCAGCATGGGTTGTTTACAAGGTATCTCATATAACAATAACCGTGCCATAATCCAACTGCTGCTCTGTACTGGGATATGCTAATCATAGCTATCAAATATTAGTTCGTTTACGGTTTTACCAAGACTAATCAGGGCAATGGGTACATATTGGGCTCTTGGATCAGGGACAAATACAAGTAATATACAGTTATCACCGGAACATGAACAAATTTCAGGCTTCATCGACATGAGTATGATAAGAAGGATGGCACGAGGTGTGCAATGAATGCACATCAAGAATATGCGCAAGGACATATTAAGTTGTCAGACGTGATGGGACGTTTAACCCTAAGGTTAGTACAGATTTGGTATTGACAGAGCGGGCGGCCGTTACCCGAAATGCAGAATCTACCCCCTGTACCTAAACCGTAAGGATAGTACAGATGTGGCATTGACAGAGCGGGCGGCCGTTACCAGAAATGCAGGTGTAGCGGCGGGTGGAAAAGAGGGTACCTAACCCTGACCCCAACCCGACCCCGAGCGCAATCTACCCCCTGCACCTAAACCCTAAGGATAGTACAGATGTGGCATTGACAGAGCGGGTGGCCCTTATCCACAAGGGAGGTGAGGCGGCGGGTGAAAAATAGAGTACCTAACGCTGACCCCAACCCGACCCCGAGCGCAATCTACCCCCTGAACCTAAACCCTAAGGATAGTACTGATGTGGCCTTGACAGAGCGGGCGGCTGTTACCGGAAATGCAGGTGTAGCGGCGGGTGAAGAAAAGGGTACCTAACCCTGACCCGAACCCGACCCCGAGCGCAATCTGCCCCCTGAACCTAAACCCTAAGGACAGTACAGATGTGGCATTGACAGAGCGGGCGGCCGTTACCCGAAATGCAGGTTTTACCCCCTGTACCTAAACCGTAAGGATAGTACAGATGTGGTATTGACAGAGCGGGCGGCCGTTACCCGAAAAGCAGAATCTACCCCCTGTACGTAAACCGTAAGGATAGTACAGATGTGGCGTTGTCAGAGCGGGCGGCCGTTACCCGAAATGCAGGTGTAGCGGCGGGTGAAAAAGAGGGTACCTAACCCTGACCCCAACCCGACCCCGAGCGCAATCTACCCCCTGTACCTAAACCCTAAGGATAGTACAGATGTGGCATTGACAGAGCGGCGGCCCTTATCCACAAGGGAGGTGAGGCGGCGGGTGAAAAATAGAGCACCTAACCCTGACCCCAACCCGACCCCGGGCGCAATCTACCCCCTGTACCTAAACCCTCAGGATAGTACAGATGTGGCATTGACAGAGCGGGCGGCCGTTACCCGAAATGCAGGTGTAGCGGCGGGTGAAAAAGGGGGCACCTAACCCTGACCCCTTCACGACCCGGAGCACAATGTACCCCCTGTACCTAAATCCTAATGATAGTACAGGTGAGGCCTTGACAGAGCGGGCGGCCGATACCGGAAATGCAGGTTAGGCTGCGGGTGAAAAAGAGTGTACCTAACCCTGACGCCAACCCGACCCCGAGCGCAATCTACCCCCTGTACCTAAACCCTAGGGATAGTACAGATGTGGCATTGACAGAGCGGGCGACCGTTACCCGAAATGCAGGTGTAGCGGCGGGTGAAAAAGAGGGTACCTAACCCTGACCCCAACCCGACCCCGAGCGCAATCTACCCCCTGTACCTAAACCCTAAGGATAGTACAGATGTGGCATTGACAGAGCGGGCGGCCCTCATCCACAAGGGAGGTGAGGCGGCGGGTGAAAAATAGAGTACCTAACCCTGACCCCAACCCGACCCCGAGCGCAATCTACCCCCTGTACCTAAACCCTAAGCATAGTACTGATGTGGCCTTGACCGAGCGGGCGGCTGTTACCGGAAATGCAGGGGTAGCGGCGGGTGGAGAAGAGGGTACCTAACCCTGACCCCAACCCGACCCCGAGCGCAATCTGCCCCCTGAACCTAAACCCTAAGGACAGTACAGATGTGGCATTGACAGAGCGGGCGGCCGTTACCCGAAATGCAGGTTAGGCTGCGGGTGAAAAAGAGGGTACCTAACCCTGACCCCAACCCGACCCCGAGCGCAATCTGCCCCCTGAACCTAAACCCTAAGGACAGTACAGATGTGGCATTGACAGAGCGGGCGGCCGTTACCCGAAATGCAGTTTAGGCTGCGGGTGAAAAAGAGGGTACCTAACCCTGACCCCAACCCGACCCCGAGAGCAAGCTACCCCCTGTACCTAAACCGTAAGGATAGTACAGATCTGGCATTGACAGAGCGGGCGGCCGTTACCCGAAATGCAGGTGTAGCGGCGGGTGAAAAAGAGGGTACCTAACCCTGACCCAAACCCGACCCCGAGCGCAATCTGCCCCCTGTACCTAAACCCAGGGGATAGTACAGATGTGGCATTGACAGAGCGGGCGGCCCTTATCCACAAGGGAGGTGAGGCGGCGGGTGAAAAATAGGGTACGTAACCCTGACCCCAACCCGACCCGGAGCGCAATCTACCCCCTGTACCTAAACCCTAAGGATAGTACAGATGTGGCATTGACAGAGCGGGCGGCCGTTACCCGAAATGCAGGTGTAGCGGCGGGTGAAAAAGAGGGTACCTAATCCTGACCCCAACCCGACCCCGAGCGCAATCTACCCCCTGTACCTATACCCTAAGGAGAGTACAGATGTGGCATTGACAGAGCGGGCGGCCGTTACCCGAAATGCAGGTGTAGCGGCGGGTGAAAAAGAGGATACCTAACCCTGACCCCAACCCGACTCCGAGCGCAATCTACCCCGTGTACCTAAACCCTAAAGATAGTACAGATGTGGCATTGACAGAGCGGGCGGCCGTTACCCGAAATGCAGGTGTAGCGGCGGGTGAAAAAGAGGGTACCTAACCCTGACCCAAACCCGACCCCGAGCGCAATCTACCCCCTGTACCTAAACCCTAAGGATAGTACAGATGTGGCATTGACAGAGCGGGCGGCCCTTATCCACAAGGGAGGTGAGGCGGCGGGTGAAAAATAGGGTACCTAACCCTGACCCCAACCCGACCCGGAGCGCAATCTACCCCCTGTACCTAAACCCTAAGGAGAGTACAGATGTGGCATTGACAAAGCGGGCGGCCGTTACCCAAAATGCAGGTGTAGCGGCGGGAGAAAAAAAGGGTACCTAACCCTGACCCCAATCCGACCCCGAGCGCAATCTACCCCCTGTACATAAACCCTAACGATAGTACTGATGTGGCCTTGACAGAGCGGGCGGCTGTTACCGGAAATGCAGGTGTAGCGGCGGGTGGAGAAGAGGGTACCTAACCCTGACCCAAACCCGACCCCGAGCGCAATCTGCCCCCTCAACCTAAACCCCAAGGACAGTACAGATGTGGCATTGACAAAGCGGGCGGCCGTTACCAGAAATGCAGATTAGGCTGCGGGTGAAAAAGAGGGTACCTAACTCTGACCCCTCCCGACCCCGAGCGCAAGCTACCCCCTGTACCTAAACCCTAAGGATAATACAGATGTGGCATTGACAAAGCGGGGGGCCGTCACCCAAAATTCAGGTGTGGCGGCGGGTGAAAAAGAGGGTAACTAACCCTGACCCCAACCCGACCCTGAGCGCAATCTACCCCCTGTACCTAAACCCTAAGGATGGTACAGATGTGGCATTGACAGAGCGGGCGGCCGTTACCCGAAATGCAGGTTTTACCCCGTGTACCTAAACCCTAAGGATAGTACAGATGTGGTATTGACAGAGCGGGCGGCCGTTACCCGAAATGCAGGTTCTAGCCCCTGTACCTAAACCCTAAGGATAGTACATATGTGGCATTGACAGAGCCGGCGGCCGTTACCCGAAATGCAGGTGTAGCGGCGGGTGAAAAAGGGGGTACCTAACCCTGACCCCAACCCGACCCCGAGCGCAATCTACCCCCGGTACCTAAACCCTAAGGATAGTACAGATGTGGCATTGACAGAGCGGGCGGCCGTTACCCGAAATGCAGGTGAGGCCGCCGTTGGAGAGGGTATCTAACCCTGACCCCAACCCGACCCCGAGCGCAATCTAGCCCCTGTACCTAAACCGTAAGGATAGTACAGATGTGGCATGGACAGAGCGGGCGGCCGTTACCCAAAATGCAGTTGTAGCGGCGGGTGAAAAAGAGGGTACCTAACCCTGACCCAACCCGACCCCGAGCGCAATATACCCCCTGTATGAACCCCAAAGATAGTACTGATGTGGCATTGACAGAGCGGGCGGCCGTTACCCGAAACGCAGGTGCAGCGGCGGGTAAAAAAGAGGGTACCTAACCCTGACCCCAACCCGACCCCGAGCGCCATCTACCTCCTGTACCTAAACCCTAAGGATAGTACTGATGTGGCGTTGCCAGAGCGGGCGGCCGTGAGCCGAAATGCAGGTGAGGCCGCGGTTGAAGAGGGTATCTAACCCTGACCCCAACCCAACCCCGAGCGCAATCTACCCCCTTTACCTAAACCCTAAGGATAGTACAGATGTGGCATTGACAGAGCGGGCGGTCGTTACCCGAAATGCAGGTGTAGCGGCGGGTGAAAAAGGGAGTACCTAACCCTGACCCCAACCCGACCCCGAGCGCAATATACCCCCTATACCTAAACCCTAAGGATAGTACTAATGTGTCATTGCCAGAGCGGGCGGCCGTGAACCGAAATGCAGGTATAGCTGCGGGTGAAAAAGAGGGTACCTAACCCTGACCACAACCCGACCCCGAGCGCAATCTACCCCCTGTACCTAAACCATAAGGATAGTACAGATGTGGCATTGACAGAGCGGGCGGCCGTTACCCGAAATGCAGTTGTAGCGGCGGGTGAAAAAGAGGGTACTTAACCCTGACTCCAACCCGACCCCGAGCGCAATATTCCCCCTGTATGAACCCCAAGGATAGTACTGATGTAGCATTGACAGAGCGGGCGGCCGTTACCCGAAATGCAGGTGTAGCGGCGGGTGAAATAGAGGGTACCTAACCCTGACCCCAACCCGACCCCGAGCGCAATCTACCCCCTGTACCTAAACTCTAAGGATAGTACTGATGTGGCGTTGCCAGAGCGGGCGGCCGTGAGCCGACATGCAGGTGAGGCGGCGGGTGAAGAGGGTATCTAACCCTGACCCCAACCCGACCCCGAGCGCAATCTACCCTCTGTACCTAAACCCTAAGGATAGTACAGATGTGGCATTGACAGAGCGGACGGCCGTTGCCCGAAATGCAGATGTAGCGGCGGGTGAAAAAGAGGGTACCTAACCCTGACCCCAACCCGACCCCGAGCGCAATCTACCCCCTGTACCTAAACCATAAGGATAGTACAGATGTGGCATTGACAGAGCGGGCGGCCGTTACCCGAAATGCAGGTGTAGCGGCGGGTGAAAAAGAGGGTACCTAACCCTGACTTCAACCCGACCCCGAGCGCAATATACCCCCTGTATGAACCCCAAGGATAGTACTGATGTAGCATTGACAGAGCGGGCGGCCGTTACCCGAAATGCAGGTGTAGCGGCGGGTGAAATAGAGGGTACCTAACCCTGACCCCAACCGGACCCCGAGCGCAATCTACCCCCTGTACCTAAACCCTAAGGATAGTACTGATGTGGCGTTGCCAGAGCGGGCGGCCGTTACCCGAAATGCAGGTGAGTCGGCGGTTGAAGAGGGTATCTAACCCTGACCCCAACCCGACCCCGAGCGCAATCTACCCCCTGTACCTAAACCCTAAGGATAGTACAGATGTGGCATTGACAGAGCGGGCGGCCGTTATCCAAAATGCAGGTGTAGCGGCGAGTGAAAAAGAGGGTACCTAGCCCTGACCCCAACCCGACCCCGAGCGCAATATACCCCCTGTACCTAAACCCTAAGGATAGTACTGATGTAGCTTTGACAGAGCGGGCGGCCGTTACCCGAAATGTAGGTGAGGCGGCGGTTGAAGAGGGTATCTAACCCTGACCCCAACCCGGCCCAGAGCGCAATCTACCCCCTGTACCTAAACCCTAAGGATAGTATTGATGTGGTATTGACAGAGCGGGCGGCCGTGAACCGAAATGCAGGTTAGTCTGCGGGTGAGAAAGAGGGTACCTAACCCTGACCCCAACCCGGCCCCGAGCGCAATCTACACCCTGTACCTAAACCCTCAGGATAGTGCAGATGTGGCATTGACACAGTGGGCTGCCGTTACCAGAAATGCAGGTTAGGCTGCGGGTGAAAAAGAGGGTACCTAACCCTGACCCGAACCCGACCCCGAGCGCAATCTGCCCCCTGAACCTAAACCCTAAGGACAGTACAGATGTGGCATTGACAGAGCGGGCGGCCGTTACCCGAAATGCAGGTTTTACCCCCTGTACCTAAACCCTAAGGATAGTACAGATGTGGTATTGACAGAGCGGGCGGCCGTTACCCGAAGTGCAGAATCTACCCCCTGTACCTAAACCGTAAAGATAGTACAGATGTGGCGTTGTCAGAGCGGGCGGCCGTTACCCGAAATGCAGGTGTAGCGGCGGGTGAAAAAGAGGGTACCTAACCCTGACCCCAACCCGACCCCGAGCGCAATCTACCCCCTGTACCTAAACCCTAAGGATAGTACAGATGTGGCATTGACAGAGCGGGCGGCCCTGATCCACAAGGGAGGTGAGACGGCGGGTGAAAAATAGAGCACCTAACCCTGACCCCAACCCGACCCCGAGCGCAATCTACCCCCTGTACCTAAACCCTAAGGATAGTACAGATGTGGCATTGACAGAGCGGGCGGCCGTTACCCAAAATGCAGGTGTAGCGGCGGGTGAAAAAGAGGGTACCTAACCCTGACCCCTTCCCGACCCGGAGCACAATGTACCCCCTGTATCTAAATCCTAATGATAGTACTGATGAGGCCTTGACAGAGCGGGCGGCCGTTACCGGAAATGCAGGTTAGGCTGCGGGTGAAAAAGAGTGTACCTAACCCTGACCCCAACCCGACCCCGAGCGCAATCTACCCCCTGTACCTAAACCCTAAGGATAGTACAGATGTGGCATTGACAGAGCGGGCGGCCCTTATCCACAAGGGAGGTGAGGCGGCGGGTGAAATATAGAGTACCTAACCCTGACCCCAACCCGACCCCGAGCGCAATCTACCTACTGTACCAAAACCCTAAGGATAGTACTGATGTGGCCTTGACAGAGCGGGCGGCTGTTACCGGAAATGCAGGTGTAGCGGCGGGTGGAGAAGAGGGTACTTAACCCTGACCCCAACCCGACCCCGAGCGCAATCTGCCCCCTGAACCTAAACCCTAAGGACAGTACAGATGTGGCATTGACAGAGCGGGCGGCCGTTACCCGAAATGCAGGTTAGGCTGCGGGTGAAAAAGAGGGTACCTAACCCTGACCCCAACCCGACCCCGAGCGCAAGCTACCCCCTGTACCTAAACCGTAAGGACAGTACAGATCTGGCATTGGCAGAGCGGGCGGCCGTTACCCGAAATGCAGGTGTAGCGGCGGGTGAAAAAGAGGGTACCTAACCCTGACCCAAACCCGACCCCGAGCGCAATCTACCCCCTGTACCTAAACCCTAAGGATAGTACAGATGTGGCATTGACAGAGCGGGCGGCCCTTATCCACAAGAGAGGTGAGGCGGCGGGTGAAAAATAGGGTACCTAACCCTGACCCCAACCCGAGCCGGAGCGCAATCTACCCCCTGTACCTAAACCCTAAGGATAGTACAGATGTGGCATTGACAGAGCGGGCGGCCGTTACCCGAAATGCAGGTGTAGCGGCGGGTGAAAAAGAGGGTACCTAACCCTGACCCCTTCCCGACCCGGAGCACAATGTACCCCCTGTATCTAAATCCTAATGATAGTACTGATGAGGCCTTGACAGAGCGGGCGGCCGTTACCGGAAATGCAGGTTAGGCTGCGGGTGAAAAAGAGTGTACCTAACCCTGACCCCAACCCGACCCCGAGCGCAATCTACCCCCTGTACCTAAACCCTAAGGATAGTACAGATGTGGCATTGACAGAGCGGGCGGCCCTTATCCACAAGGGAGGTGAGGCGGCGGGTGAAATATAGAGTACCTAACCCTGACCCCAACCCGACCCCGAGCGCAATCTACCTACTGTACCAAAACCCTAAGGATAGTACTGATGTGGCCTTGACAGAGCGGGCGGCTGTTACCGGAAATGCAGGTGTAGCGGCGGGTGGAGAAGAGGGTACTTAACCCTGACCCCAACCCGACCCCGAGCGCAATCTGCCCCCTGAACCTAAACCCTAAGGACAGTACAGATGTGGCATTGACAGAGCGGGCGGCCGTTACCCGAAATGCAGGTTAGGCTGCGGGTGAAAAAGAGGGTACCTAACCCTGACCCCAACCCGACCCCGAGCGCAAGCTACCCCCTGTACCTAAACCGTAAGGACAGTACAGATCTGGCATTGGCAGAGCGGGCGGCCGTTACCCGAAATGCAGGTGTAGCGGCGGGTGAAAAAGAGGGTACCTAACCCTGACCCAAACCCGACCCCGAGCGCAATCTACCCCCTGTACCTAAACCCTAAGGATAGTACAGATGTGGCATTGACAGAGCGGGCGGCCCTTATCCACAAGAGAGGTGAGGCGGCGGGTGAAAAATAGGGTACCTAACCCTGACCCCAACCCGAGCCGGAGCGCAATCTACCCCCTGTACCTATACCCTAAGGATAGTACAGATGTGGCATTGACAGAGCGGGCGGCCGTTACCCGAAATGCAGGTGTAGCGGCGGGTGAAAAAGAGGGTACCTAACCCTGACCCCAACCCGACCCCGAGGGCAATCTACCCCCTGTACCTATACCCTAAATAGAGTACAGATGTGACATTGACAGAGCGGGCGGCCGTTACCCGAAATGCATGTGTAGCGGCGGGAGAAAAAAAGGGTACCTAACCCTGACCCAAACCCGACCCCGAGCGCAATCTACCCCCTGTACCTAAACCCTAAGGATAGTACAGATGTGGCATTGACAGAGCGGGCGGCCCTTATCCACAAGGGAGGTGAGGCGGCGGGTGAAAAATAACCCTAAAAAAAGGGTACCTAAACCTGACCCCAACCCGACCCCGAGCGCAATCTACCCCCTGTACCTAAACCCTAAGGATAGTACAGATGTGGCATTGACAGAGCGGGCGGCCCTTTTCCACAAGGGAGGTGAGGCGGCGGGTGAAAAATAGAGCACCTAACCCTGACCCCAACCCGACCCCGAGCGCAATCTACCCCCTGTACCTAAACCCTAAGGATAGTACAGATGGGGCATTGACAGAGCGGGCGGCCGTTACCCGAAATGCAGGTGTAGCGGCGGGTGAAAAAGAGGGTACCTAACCCTGACCCCAACCCGACCCCGAGCACAATGTATCCCCTTTATCTAAATCCTAATGATAGTACTGATGAGGCCTTGACAGAGCGGGCGGCCGTTACCGGAAATGCAGGTTAGGCTGCGAGTGAAAAAGAGTGTACCTAACATTGACCCCAACCCGACCCCGAGCGCAATCTACCCCCTGTACCTAAACCCTAAGGATAGTGCAGATGTGGCATTGACAGAGCGGGCGGCTCTCATCCACAAGGGAGGTGAGGCGCGGGTGAAAAGTAGGGTACCTAAGCCTGACCCCAACCCGACCCCGAGCGCAATCTACCCCCTGTACCTAAACCCTAAGGATAGTACAGATGTTGCATTGACAGAGCCGGCGACCGTTACCCGAAATGCAGGTGTAGCGGCGGGTGAAAAATAGGGTACCTAACCCTGACCCCAACCCGACCCCGAGCGCAATCTACCCCCTGTACCTAAACCCTAAGGATAGTACAGATGTGGCAATGACAGAGCGGGCGGCCCTTATCCACAAGGGAGGTGAGGCGGCGGGTGAAAAATAGAGTACCTAACCCTGACCCCAACCCGACCCCGAGCGCAATCTACCTACTGTACCAAAACCCTAAGGATAGTACTGATGTGGCCTTGACAGAGCGGGCGGCTGTTACCGGAAATGCAGGTGTAGCGGCGGGTGGAGAAGAGGGTACCTAACCCTGACCCGACAACGACCCCGAGCGCAATCTGCCCCCGGAACCTAAACCCTAAGGACAGTACAGATGTAGAATTGACAGAGCGAGCGGCCGTTACCCGAAATGCAGGTTAGGCTGCGGGTGAAAAAGAGGGTACTTAACCCTGACCCCAACCCGACCCCGAGCGCAATCTGCCCCCCGAACCTAAACCCTAAGGACAGTACAGATGTGGCATTGACAGAACGGGCGGCCGTTACCCGAAATGCAGGTTAGGCTGCGGGTGAAAAAGAGGGTACCTAACCCTGACCCCAACCCGACCCCGAGCGCAAGCTACCCCCTGTACCTAAACCGTAAGGATAGTACAGATGTGGCATTGACAGAGCGGGCGGCCGTTACCCGAAATGCAGGTGTAGCGGCGGGTGAAAAAGAGGGTACCTAACCCTGACCCAAACCCGACCCCGAGCGCAATCTACCCCCTGTACCTAAACCCTAAGGATAGTACAGATGTGGCATTGACAGAGCGGGCGGCCCTTATCCACAAGAGAGGTGAGGCGGCGGGTGAAAAATAGGGTACCTAACCCTGACCCCAACCCGAGCCGAAGCGCAATCTACCCCCTGTACCTAAACCCTAAGGATAGTACAGATGTGGCATTGACAGAGCGGGCGGCCGTTACCCGAAATGCAGGTGTAGCGGCGGGTGAAAAAGAGGGTACCTAACCCTGACCCCAACCCGACCCCGAGGGCAATCTACCCCCTGTAGCTATACCCTAAATAGAGTACAGATGTGACATTGACAGAGCGGGCGGCCGTTACCCGAAATGCATGTGTAGCGGCGGGAGAAAAAAAGGGTACCTAACCCTGACCCCAACCCGACCCCGAGCGCAAGCTACCCCCTGCACCTAAACCGTAAGGATAGTACAGATCTGGCATTGACAGAGCGGGCGGCCGTTACGCGAAATGCAGGTGTAGCGGCGGGTGAAAAAGAGGGTACCTAACTCTGACCCAAACCCGACCCCGAGCGCAATCTACACCCTGTACATAAACCCTAAGGATAGTACAGATGTGGCATTGACACAGCGGGCGGCCGTTACCCGAAATGCAGGTGTGGCGGGGGGTGAAAAATAGGGTACGTAACCCCGACCCCAACCCGACCCCGAACGCAATCTACACCCTGTACCTAAACCCTAAGGATAGTGCAGATGTTTCATTGACAAAGCCGGCGGCCGTTACCCGAAATGCAGGTGTAGCGGCGGGTGAAAAAGAGGGTACCTAACCCTGACCCAAACCCGACCCCGAGCGCAATTTACCCCCTGTACCTAAACCCTAAGGATACTACAGATGTGGCATTGACACAGCGGGCGGCCGTTACCAGAAATGCAGGTGTGGCGGCGGGTGACAAATAGGGTACCTAGCCCTGACCCCAACCCGACCCCGAGCGCAATCTACACCCTGTACCTAAACGCTAAGGATAGTGCAGATGTGGCATTGACAAAGCGGGCTGCCGTTACCAGAAATGCAGGTTAGGCTGCGGGTGAAAAAGAGGGTACCTAACCCTGACCCGAACTCGACCCTGAGCGCAATCTACCCCCTGTACCTAAACCCTAAGGATAGTACAGATGTTGCATTGACAGAGCGGGCGGCCGTTACCCGAAATGCAGGTGTAGCGGCGGGTGGAAAAGAGGGTACCTAACCCTGAACCCAACCCGACCCGGAGCGCAATCTACCCCCTGCACCTAAACCCTAAGGATAGTACAGATGTGGCATTGACAGAGCGGGCGGCCCTTATCCACAAGAGAGGTGAGGCGGCGGGTGAAAAATAGGGTACCTAACCCTGACCCCAACCCGAGCCGAAGCGCAATCTACCCCCTGTACCTAAACCCTAAGGATAGTACAGATGTGGCATTGACAGAGCGGGCGGCCGTTACCCGAAATGCAGGTGTAGCGGCGGGTGAAAAAGAGGGTACCTAACCCTGACCCCAACCCGACCCCGAGGGCAATCTACCCCCTGTAGCTATACCCTAAATAGAGTACAGATGTGACATTGACAGAGCGGGCGGCCGTTACCCGAAATGCATGTGTAGCGGCGGGAGAAAAAAAGGGTACCTAACCCTGACCCCAACCCGACCCCGAGCGCAAGCTACCCCCTGCACCTAAACCGTAAGGATAGTACAGATCTGGCATTGACAGAGCGGGCGGCCGTTACCCGAAATGCAGGTGTAGCGGCGGGTGAAAAAGAGGGTACCTAACTCTGACCCAAACCCGACCCCGAGCGCAATCTACACCCTGTACATAAACCCTAAGGATAGTACAGATGTGGCATTGACACAGCGGGCGGCCGTTACCCGAAATGCAGGTGTGGCGGGGGGTGAAAAATAGGGTACGTAACCCCGACCCCAACCCGACCCCGAACGCAATCTACACCCTGTACCTAAACCCTAAGGATAGTGCAGATGTTTCATTGACAAAGCCGGCGGCCGTTACCCGAAATGCAGGTGTAGCGGCGGGTGAAAAAGAGGGTACCTAACCCTGACCCAAACCCGACCCCGAGCGCAATCTACCCCCTGTACCTAAACCCTAAGGCTACTACAGATGTGGCATTGACACAGCGGGCGGCCGTTACCAGAAATGCAGGTGTGGCGGCGGGTGACAAATAGGGTACCTAGCCCTGACCCCAACCCGACCCCGAGCGCAATCTACACCCTGTACCTAAACGCTAAGGATAGTGCAGATGTGGCATTGACAAAGCGGGCTGCCGTTACCAGAAATGCAGGTTAGGCTGCGGGTGAAAAAGAGGGTACCTAACCCTGACCCGAACTCGACCCTGAGCGCAATCTACCCCCTGTACCTAAACCCTAAGGATAGTACAGATGTTGCATTGACAGAGCGGGCGGCCGTTACCCGAAATGCAGGTGTAGCGGCGGGTGGAAAAGAGGGTACCTAACCCTGAACCCAACCCGACCCGGAGCGCAATCTACCCCCTGCACCTAAACCCTAAGGATAGTACAGATGTGGCATTGACAGAGCGGGTGGTCCTTATCCACAAGGGAGGTGAGGCGGCGGGTGAAAAATGGAGTACCTAACGCTGACCCCAACCCGACCCCGAGCGCAATCTACCCCCTGTACCTAAACCCTAAGGATAGTACTGATGTGGCATTGACAGAGCGGGCGGCTGTTACCGGAAATGCAGGTGTAGCGGCGGGTGAAGAAGAGGGTACCTAACCCTGACCCGAACCCGACCCCGAGCGCAATCTGCCCCCTGAACCTAAACCCTAAGGACAGTACAGATGTGGCATTGACAGAGCGGGCGGCCGTTACCCGAAATGCAGGTTTTACCCCCTGTACCTAAACCCTAAGGATAGTACAGATGTGGTATTGACAGAGCGGGCGGCCGTTACCAGAAATGCAGGCGTAGCGGCGGGTGAAAAAGAGGGTACTTAACCCTGACCCCAACCCGACCCCGAGCGCAATCTACCCCCTGTACCTAAACCCTAAGGATAGTACAGATGTGGCATTGACACAGCGGGCGGCCCTTATCCACAAGGGAGGTGAGGCGGCGGGTGAAAAATAGAGCACCTAACCCTGACCCCAACCCGACCCCGAGCGCAATCTACACCCTGTACCTAAACCCCAAGGATAGTGCAGATGTGGCATTGACAAAGCGGGCTGCCGTTACCAGAAATGCAGGTTAGGCTGCGGGTGAAAAAGAGGGTACCTAACCCTGACCCGAACCCGACCCTGAGCGCAATCTACCCCCTGCACCTAAACCCTAAGGTTAGTACAGATTTGGTATTGACAGAGCGGGCGGCCGTTACCCGAAATGCAGAATCTACCCCCTGTACCTAAACCGTAAGGATAGTACAGATGTGGCATTGACAGAGCGGGCGGCCGTTACCAGAAATGCAGGTGTAGCGGCGGGTGGAAAAGAGGGTACCTAACCCTGACCCCAACCCGACCCCGAGCGCAATCTACCCCCTGCACCTAAACCCTAAGGATAGTACAGATGTGGCATTGACAGAGCGGGTGGCCCTTATCCACAAGGGAGGTGAGGCGGCGGGTGAAAAATGGAGTACCTAACGCTGACCCCAACCCGACCCCGAGCGCAATCTACCCCCTGTACCTAAACCCTAAGGATAGTACTGATGTGGCCTTGACAGAGCGGGCGGCTGTTACCGGAAATGCAGGTGTAGCGGCGGGTGAAGCAGATGGTACCTAACCCTGACCTCAACCCGACCCCGAGCGCAATCTGCCCCCTGAACCTAAACCCTAAGGACAGTACAGATGTGGCATTGACAGAGCGGGCGGCCGTTACCCGAAATGCAGGTTTTACCCCCTGTACCTAAACCCTAAGGATAGTACAGATGTGGTATTGACAGAGCGGGCGGCCGTTACCCGAAATGCAGAATCTACCCCCTGTACCTAAACCGTAAGGATAGTACAGATGTGGCGTTGTCAGAGCGGGCGGCCGTTACCCGAAATGCAGGTGTAGCGGCGGGTGAAAAAGAGGGTACCTAACCCTGACCCCTTCACGACCCGGAGGACAATGTACCCCCTGTACCTGAATCCTAATGATAGTACTGATGAGGCCTTGACAGAGCGGGCGGCCGTTACCGGAAATGCAGGTTAGGCTGCGGGTGAAAATGAGTGTACCTAACCCTGACCCCAACCCGACCCCGAGCGCAATCTACCCCCTGTACCTAAACCCTAGGGATAGTACAGATGTGGCATTGACAGAGCGGGCGGCCCTTATCCACAAGGGAGGTGAGGCGGCGGATGAAAAATAGAGCACCTAACCCTGACCCCTGCCCGACCCCGAGCGCAATCTACCCCCTGTACCTAAACCCTAAGGATAGTACAGATGTGGCATTGACAGAGCGGGCGGCCGTTACCCGAAATGCAGGTGTAGCGGCGAGTGAAAAAGAGGGTACCTAACCCTGACCCCTTCACGACCCGGAGGACAATGTACCCCCTGTACCTAAATCCTAATGATAGTACTGATGAGGCCTTGACAGAGCGGGCGGCCGTTAACGGAAATGCAGGTTAGGATGCGGGTGAAAATGAGTGTACCTAACCCTGACCCCAACCCGATCCCGAGCGCAATCTACCCCCTGTACCTAAACCCTAGGGATAGTACAGATGTGGCATTGACAGAGCGGGCGGCCCTTATCCACAAGGGAGGTGAGGCGCGGGTGAAAAGTACGGTACCTAACCCTGACCCCAACCCGACCCCGAGCGCAATCTACCCCCTGTACCTAAACCCTAAGGATAGTACAGATGTTGCATTGACAGAGCGGGCGGCCGTTACCCGAAATGCAGGTGTAGCGGCGGGTGAAAAAGAGGGTACCTAACCCTGACTCCAACCCGACCCCGAGCGCAATCTACCCCCTGTACCTAAACCGTAGGGATAGTACAGATGTGGCATTGACAGAGCCGGCGGCCCTTATCCACAAGGGAGGTGAGGCGCGGGTGAAAAAGAGGGTACCTAACCCTGACCCCTTCCCGACCCGGAGCACAATGTACCCCCTGTACCTAAATCCTAATGATAGTACTGATGAGGCCTTGACAGAGCGGGCGGCCGTTACCGGAAATGCAGGTTAGGCTGCGGGTGAAAAAGAGTGTACCTAACCCTGACCCCAACCCGGCCCCGAGCGCAATCTACCCCCTGTACCTAAACCCTAGGGATAGTACAGATGTGGCATTGACAGAGCGGGCGGCCGTTATCCACAAGGGAGGTGAGGCGGCGGGTGAAAAATAGAGTGCCTAACCCTGACCCCAACCCGACCCCGAGCGCAATCTATCCCCTGTACCTAAACCCTAAGGATAGTACTGATGTGGCCTCGACAGAGCGGGCGGCTGTTACCGGAAATGCAGGGGTAGCGGCGGGTGGAGAAGAGGGTACCTAACCCTGACCCCAACCCGACTCCGAGCGCAATCTGCCCCCTGAACCTAAACCCTAAGGACAGTACAGATGTGGCATTGACAGAGCGGGCGGCCGTTACCCGAAATGCAGGTTAGGCTGCGGGTGAAAAAGAGGGTACCTAACCCTGACCCCAACCCGACCCCGAGCGCAATCTGCCCCCTGAACCTAAACCCTAAGGACAGTACAGATGTGGCATTGACAGAGCGGGCGGCCGTTACCCGAAATGCAGGTTAGGCTGCGGGTGAAAAAGAGGGTACCTAACCCTGACCCCAACCCGACCCCGAGCGCAAGCTACCCCCTGTACCTAAACCGTAAGGATAGTACAGATCTGGCATTGACAGAGCAGGCGGCCGTTACCCGAAATGCAGGTGTAGCGGCGGGTAAAAAAGAGGGTACCTAACCCTGACCCAAACCCGACCCCGAGCGCAATCTGCCCCCTGTACCTAAACCCAGGGGATAGTACAGATGTGGCATTGACAGAGCGGGCGGCCCTTATCCACAAGGGAGGTGAGGCGGCGGGTGAAAAATAGGGTACCTAACCCTGACCCCAACCCGACCCGGAGCGCAATCTACCCCCTGTACCTAAACCCTAAGGATAGTACAGATGTGGCATTGACAGAGCGGGTGGCCCTTATCCACAAGGGAGGCGAGGAGGCGGGTGAAAAATAGAGTACCTAACCCTGACCCCAACCCAACCCCGAGCGCAATCTACCCCCTGTACCTAAACCCTAAGGATAGTACTGATGTGGCCTTGACAGAGCGGGCGGCTGTTACCGGAAATGCAGGTGTAGCGGCGGGTGAAGAAGAGGGTACCTAACCCTGACCCGAACCCGACCCCGAGCGCAATCTGCCCCCTGAACCAAAACCCTAAGGACAGTACAGATGTGGCATTGACAGAGCGGGCGGCCGTTACCCGAAATGCAGGTTTTATCCCCTGTACCTAAACCGTAAGGATAGTACAGATGTGGTATTGACAGAGCGGCCGGCCGTTACCCGAAATGCAGAATCTACCCCCTGTACCTAAACCGTAAGGATAGTACAGATGTGGCGTTGTCAGAGCGGGCGGCCGTTACCCGAAATGCAGGTGTAGCGGCGGGTGAAAAAGAGGGTGCCTAACCCTGACCCCAACCCGACCCCGAGCGCAATCTACCCCCTGTACCTAAACCCTAAGGATAGTACAGATGTGGCATTGACAGAGCGGGCGGCCCTTATCCACAAGGGAGGTGAGGCGGCGGGTGAAAAATAGAGCACCTAACCCTGACCCCAACCCGACCCCGAGCGCAATCTACCCCCTGTACCTAAACCCTAAGGATAGTGCAGATGTGGCATTGACAAAGCGGGCTGCCGTTACCAGAAATGCAGGTTAGGCTGCGGGTGAAAAAGAGGGTACCTAATCCTGACCCGAACCCGACCCTGAGCGCAATCTACCCCCTGTACCTAAACCCTATTTTTTTTTTTTTTTTTTTTTTTTTTTTTTTTTTTATATAAGCTTTATTTCTTTATAGAGGTTTGCAACAACGTACAAAACATGCGAATGCTCACCTCTTGGTAAATGTACAAAAGTGATGAAGCCTGGAAAAAATATACATGTTATTGATGAACAGATTTCCTTATTTATATTCAAAAACGCTTGCTGTCGAGTATGTAAGTATGGATTAATTCAAACAGTTCAACATTACATTCATACGGGAGGAGGTCACTTCCATGCAAAAGTATTAAATCGAGATCATTGGTGTCGCGTTTTGACAAAGGTGGTAGAGTAATATGCAAGTTTGAATCCGAGAACAGTGGACCCATCGCTCCCAATAGCCTGGCACGTTGAGCAACAAGTTGGGGACACTTCAGAAAGAAATGAACCGAATTTTCAGGTTTCGTTCCACATAGAGGGCAATCGTCAAAGTCAATAAAATTAAATTTCTTGCGATGGGAGTTTAGAGCACTGAGTCCCATCCTCATGCGGGCATGCTGCACCGAACCGCGGTTATTGGTGATATCATACAGTTTGTTATATTTGTAAGGATGGGAGCGTTTAAGCTTGGTTCTGAATGCATCATGTGTAACTAAATGTTTCGTATCGCTTGGGAGAGAGTTCCAAAGGCTGGACGCATACCAGAAAAACGATTGTTTGACATAAGTCTTGGTGGTCCTAGGAATAGCGAGATCGTTTGTGTTGCGCAAGAAATGTGAAGAGACATCTCTGACAAAGGGCGGCAATAGGCTTCGGAGATATGGGGGGGTTGAGCCATGAATTATTTTGTGCAGATGGCAGAGAGCAAAGTATCGACGTCGAATGGACATAGGTTCGATTCCCGTTTCATGGAGCAACTTTTCCTGAGATGTATGACGATAGGCGTTCGTGACGCCAAGTAGACAGTGGCGCTGGACCTGTTCGAGCAAGTTCGCCTGATCTTTTGTCAAATTCCCTCCATAGACAGCGCAGCTATATTCAAGCTGGGGTCTTACATAGGATTTGTACATGAGGAGCTTAGCCTTTCTATCAACAGTTCGAGATATTTTGCTCAAGAGATTCGCAGCCCTTGAAGCTTTGGCAGTTACTTCCAAGATATGCTTCCCCCATGACATGGTATCGGTTAGCCACATGCCTAAGTGGCAGTGGCTAGACACTCGCTCAATGGGGGTTCCATCGAAGAGTAAAGCAATGTCAGTCGGTGTGTCAATCTTTTTGCTTATTAGCATGTATTTCGTTTTACTAGCATTGAACTGAACACGCCACTGAGCTCCCCAATTTGCAATGCGACGCAAGTCTTCGTTAACCAGGTCTACATCAGCAGGGGTCTGAAGAGCCTTGAGCAAAGAAGTGTCGTCTGCGAATAGGAATGGGTCAGACTTCAAATCGTCCACGAGATCGTTAGCAAATATAAGATACAAAAGAGGTCCCAAAATCGAACCTTGGGGAACACCCGAGTTAATTTCTTTCCATTCTGAATGAGTCCCGCTAATTACCACCCTTTGCGATCGACCAGTAAGATAGCTGTGGAACCATTGTAACAGTGTTCCGCAGATTCCAAAAGACTCCAGCTTGTGTAATAGTCCATAGTGGTACACTCTGTCGAAAGCTTTGGATACATCTAAAAACACTAGGAGAACATCTTCGTTGGCTTCTAGGCCCTTATAAATCTGTTGCACCAGGTAAAGCAGCTGATTAGTTGTGGACTCGTTCTTTTTAAACCCGGCGTTACGCCATGTTAGGAGCCCGCAAGCCACACAGTATTCATACAATTCGTTAAATATAATCCTCTCCATAACTTTACCGACACAAGACAGTAACGATATAGGACGATAATTTTCTTTATGTTGTCTGTTAGATTTCTTAAAGACCGGTATTACGTTGGCGATCTTCCAGGTAGAAGGAAAAGAACAGGATTGCATCGACTTGTTAAATAAGTCGGAAAGCGGTTTGGCCATTAC
The DNA here is from genome assembly GCA_964019135.1 of Arenicola marina. Lineage (NCBI taxonomy): Eukaryota > Metazoa > Annelida > Polychaeta > Arenicolidae > Arenicola > Arenicola marina. The sequence goes on along the minus strand of OZ025257.1, from coordinate 39,654,574 downwards.
CTCAGCAGTTTCCTTGAGAATTCTATTACCAATTAGATCTGGACCACAAGCCTTATTAATCTGGAGCTGCTTCAGGACAGAATATACTTTCACAGGGGTGAAGCAAATTTCAGTAATTCGATAATCGGTTTTAAAAGACAAAGGAGGCAACGCAAACCCCTCTGGGGGTTCGGCTAGAGTGGAATTTCCCGCGAAGTATTCATTGAGGGCAGATGCCTTTGCCAGCGGGGAGGCGTGGACTACCCCTTGGTCAATAATAGGAGGTATCCCGGTTATAGTTTTCCCAAAGAGGAAACATTTACACAGTTTATGATACTCTTTTCCAGATAGGCTGGGATCCTGTAGTCTACCCAAAAGTCTTGAGTGATACAAGGTTTTAGCTTCATTAATACTGGCCCTAGCTTCTGTACGCACGTGGCGATATTCTTCATACAGTACAGAGGATGGCGATTGCTTGTGTCTTTTATACAGTTTATCACGTTTGCTTAGTAAGAACCTTATATGTGTAGACATCCATGGTTTATCACTAGGTCTAACAGTGATTTGTTTGTTTGGGATGTGTGTGGTTACCAATTCCATGAAGAGTCCCAGGCAGTAGTCAGCGCAATCGTTAACATCATCGTAACGACTCCCAACATCCCACGGGGCCAAAGACAGGGCATAGCGCAGGGAAATATAGTCGGCGGCATAGTAATTAAAGATAGACCGCTTGAAGGCTTTCAGGCGAGGTACAGAAAAGTTTAGGTCGCAGAAGACTCCATGATGGTCGCTATTGCCAATAGGCATAGAGGTGCCAGAGTTGGCAACATACCCGGGCGAGTCAGTGATGACCAAATCCAGCAGAGTTTCTGTAGTGGCCGTGATCCTAGTTGGCTCATTGATAAGTTGTTCAAAGGCGTTACACTTGAGGATGTTGACTAGACGATTGTGAAGCTCACTATCAGTGTGATTAGAGTAAAACGTTCTGCACCTGTCGTTGAAGTCACCTGTCAACACTATGGCTTTAGTGCTTTCTGACGAAGCCAGGGCTATAGAATTTTCCAGCGAGGATAGGAAAACTGCCTTTTCCCTCTCGTTCGCCCCATTAGGTCTGTAATAAGCACCAATAAGAACTTTGCCACTGGGCAATTGCGCTTCAAACCACAGAGATTCAATATCATTGTGTTCAAGATCAGTTCGACGCAAAACAGCTAAGTCACCTCTAATATAGGCCATGACACCACCACCGTGCCGCTGCCGATCGCGCCGATGTATAACGTAATTTTTAATATGTATGGCTGAGTCTGGTATGGTGTGATCGAGCCACGACTCAGAAATAGTGATTATGTCAGTCTTTAGATCGAGAACCTGCTGCTTATAAATCTCATCAACCTTGATATATTTGTCGCCATGGAGGACAGGACAGGGTGACACCTCGCTCAACAAACTACGAACATTCACATGGCTGATACGTAAGATCGGACCTGGGTTGGGACCTGGATTGGGATGGATATCACCGGAGCAGAGGAGGAGAATAGAAAGCCAAGCGATGCAGGGCAAGATGACGTCATACCTAAGGACCATGTTTGGAATGTATAGTGAATTATCGTATTTGTTGTAACTTTTGGGGGTTGTGGGATTTTCTATCAAGGGGTGTAAGAAGACTGATGCCGCTAATTTAGTCACAAGCAGAGTTATTAGTGTTTTTCTAAACACAAGACCACATATCATGTCACCCAAGGAGAGATATGTGACCAATCGGTAAATGAGAATATAAGTGATCAACAGTTGCCAGCATGGGTTGTTTACAAGGTATCTCATATAACAATAACCGTGCCATAATCCAACTGCTGCTCTGTACTGGGATATGCTAATCATAGCTATCAAATATTAGTTCGTTTACGGTTTTACCAAGACTAATCAGGGCAATGGGTACATATTGGGCTCTTGGATCAGGGACAAATACAAGTAATATACAGTTATCACCGGAACATGAACAAATTTCAGGCTTCATCGACATGAGTATGATAAGAAGGATGGCACGAGGTGTGCAATGAATGCACATCAAGAATATGCGCAAGGACATATTAAGTTGTCAGACGTGATGGGACGTTTAACCCTAAGGTTAGTACAGATTTGGTATTGACAGAGCGGGCGGCCGTTACCCGAAATGCAGAATCTACCCCCTGTACCTAAACCGTAAGGATAGTACAGATGTGGCATTGACAGAGCGGGCGGCCGTTACCAGAAATGCAGGTGTAGCGGCGGGTGGAAAAGAGGGTACCTAACCCTGACCCCAACCCGACCCCGAGCGCAATCTACCCCCTGCACCTAAACCCTAAGGATAGTACAGATGTGGCATTGACAGAGCGGGTGGCCCTTATCCACAAGGGAGGTGAGGCGGCGGGTGAAAAATAGAGTACCTAACGCTGACCCCAACCCGACCCCGAGCGCAATCTACCCCCTGAACCTAAACCCTAAGGATAGTACTGATGTGGCCTTGACAGAGCGGGCGGCTGTTACCGGAAATGCAGGTGTAGCGGCGGGTGAAGAAAAGGGTACCTAACCCTGACCCGAACCCGACCCCGAGCGCAATCTGCCCCCTGAACCTAAACCCTAAGGACAGTACAGATGTGGCATTGACAGAGCGGGCGGCCGTTACCCGAAATGCAGGTTTTACCCCCTGTACCTAAACCGTAAGGATAGTACAGATGTGGTATTGACAGAGCGGGCGGCCGTTACCCGAAAAGCAGAATCTACCCCCTGTACGTAAACCGTAAGGATAGTACAGATGTGGCGTTGTCAGAGCGGGCGGCCGTTACCCGAAATGCAGGTGTAGCGGCGGGTGAAAAAGAGGGTACCTAACCCTGACCCCAACCCGACCCCGAGCGCAATCTACCCCCTGTACCTAAACCCTAAGGATAGTACAGATGTGGCATTGACAGAGCGGCGGCCCTTATCCACAAGGGAGGTGAGGCGGCGGGTGAAAAATAGAGCACCTAACCCTGACCCCAACCCGACCCCGGGCGCAATCTACCCCCTGTACCTAAACCCTCAGGATAGTACAGATGTGGCATTGACAGAGCGGGCGGCCGTTACCCGAAATGCAGGTGTAGCGGCGGGTGAAAAGGGGGCACCTAACCCTGACCCCTTCACGACCCGGAGCACAATGTACCCCCTGTACCTAAATCCTAATGATAGTACAGGTGAGGCCTTGACAGAGCGGGCGGCCGATACCGGAAATGCAGGTTAGGCTGCGGGTGAAAAAGAGTGTACCTAACCCTGACGCCAACCCGACCCCGAGCGCAATCTACCCCCTGTACCTAAACCCTAGGGATAGTACAGATGTGGCATTGACAGAGCGGGCGACCGTTACCCGAAATGCAGGTGTAGCGGCGGGTGAAAAAGAGGGTACCTAACCCTGACCCCAACCCGACCCCGAGCGCAATCTACCCCCTGTACCTAAACCCTAAGGATAGTACAGATGTGGCATTGACAGAGCGGGCGGCCCTCATCCACAAGGGAGGTGAGGCGGCGGGTGAAAAATAGAGTACCTAACCCTGACCCCAACCCGACCCCGAGCGCAATCTACCCCCTGTACCTAAACCCTAAGCATAGTACTGATGTGGCCTTGACCGAGCGGGCGGCTGTTACCGGAAATGCAGGGGTAGCGGCGGGTGGAGAAGAGGGTACCTAACCCTGACCCCAACCCGACCCCGAGCGCAATCTGCCCCCTGAACCTAAACCCTAAGGACAGTACAGATGTGGCATTGACAGAGCGGGCGGCCGTTACCCGAAATGCAGGTTAGGCTGCGGGTGAAAAAGAGGGTACCTAACCCTGACCCCAACCCGACCCCGAGCGCAATCTGCCCCCTGAACCTAAACCCTAAGGACAGTACAGATGTGGCATTGACAGAGCGGGCGGCCGTTACCCGAAATGCAGTTTAGGCTGCGGGTGAAAAAGAGGGTACCTAACCCTGACCCCAACCCGACCCCGAGAGCAAGCTACCCCCTGTACCTAAACCGTAAGGATAGTACAGATCTGGCATTGACAGAGCGGGCGGCCGTTACCCGAAATGCAGGTGTAGCGGCGGGTGAAAAAGAGGGTACCTAACCCTGACCCAAACCCGACCCCGAGCGCAATCTGCCCCCTGTACCTAAACCCAGGGGATAGTACAGATGTGGCATTGACAGAGCGGGCGGCCCTTATCCACAAGGGAGGTGAGGCGGCGGGTGAAAAATAGGGTACCTAACCCTGACCCCAACCCGACCCGGAGCGCAATCTACCCCCTGTACCTAAACCCTAAGGATAGTACAGATGTGGCATTGACAGAGCGGGCGGCCGTTACCCGAAATGCAGGTGTAGCGGCGGGTGAAAAAGAGGGTACCTAATCCTGACCCCAACCCGACCCCGAGCGCAATCTACCCCCTGTACCTATACCCTAAGGAGAGTACAGATGTGGCATTGACAGAGCGGGCGGCCGTTACCCGAAATGCAGGTGTAGCGGCGGGTGAAAAAGAGGATACCTAACCCTGACCCCAACCCGACTCCGAGCGCAATCTACCCCGTGTACCTAAACCCTAAAGATAGTACAGATGTGGCATTGACAGAGCGGGCGGCCGTTACCCGAAATGCAGGTGTAGCGGCGGGTGAAAAAGAGGGTACCTAACCCTGACCCAAACCCGACCCCGAGCGCAATCTACCCCCTGTACCTAAACCCTAAGGATAGTACAGATGTGGCATTGACAGAGCGGGCGGCCCTTATCCACAAGGGAGGTGAGGCGGCGGGTGAAAAATAGGGTACCTAACCCTGACCCCAACCCGACCCGGAGCGCAATCTACCCCCTGTACCTAAACCCTAAGGATAGTACAGATGTGGCATTGACAGAGCGGGCGGCCGTTACCCGAAATGCAGGTGTAGCGGCGAGTGAAAAAGAGGGTACCTAACCCTGACCCCAACCCGACCCCGAGCGCAATCTACACCCTGTACCTATACCCTAAGGAGAGTACAGATGTGGCATTGACAAAGCGGGCGGCCGTTACCCAAAATGCAGGTGTAGCGGCGGGAGAAAAAAAGGGTACCTAACCCTGACCCCAATCCGACCCCGAGCGCAATCTACCCCCTGTACATAAACCCTAACGATAGTACTGATGTGGCCTTGACAGAGCGGGCGGCTGTTACCGGAAATGCAGGTGTAGCGGCGGGTGGAGAAGAGGGTACCTAACCCTGACCCAAACCCGACCCCGAGCGCAATCTGCCCCCTCAACCTAAACCCCAAGGACAGTACAGATGTGGCATTGACAAAGCGGGCGGCCGTTACCAGAAATGCAGATTAGGCTGCGGGTGAAAAAGAGGGTACCTAACTCTGACCCCTCCCGACCCCGAGCGCAAGCTACCCCCTGTACCTAAACCCTAAGGATAATACAGATGTGGCATTGACAAAGCGGGGGGCCGTCACCCAAAATTCAGGTGTGGCGGCGGGTGAAAAAGAGGGTAACTAACCCTGACCCCAACCCGACCCTGAGCGCAATCTACCCCCTGTACCTAAACCCTAAGGATGGTACAGATGTGGCATTGACAGAGCGGGCGGCCGTTACCCGAAATGCAGGTTTTACCCCGTGTACCTAAACCCTAAGGATAGTACAGATGTGGTATTGACAGAGCGGGCGGCCGTTACCCGAAATGCAGGTTCTAGCCCCTGTACCTAAACCCTAAGGATAGTACATATGTGGCATTGACAGAGCCGGCGGCCGTTACCCGAAATGCAGGTGTAGCGGCGGGTGAAAAAGGGGGTACCTAACCCTGACCCCAACCCGACCCCGAGCGCAATCTACCCCCGGTACCTAAACCCTAAGGATAGTACAGATGTGGCATTGACAGAGCGGGCGGCCGTTACCCGAAATGCAGGTGAGGCCGCCGTTGGAGAGGGTATCTAACCCTGACCCCAACCCGACCCCGAGCGCAATCTAGCCCCTGTACCTAAACCGTAAGGATAGTACAGATGTGGCATGGACAGAGCGGGCGGCCGTTACCCAAAATGCAGTTGTAGCGGCGGGTGAAAAAGAGGGTACCTAACCCTGACCCAACCCGACCCCGAGCGCAATATACCCCCTGTATGAACCCCAAAGATAGTACTGATGTGGCATTGACAGAGCGGGCGGCCGTTACCCGAAACGCAGGTGCAGCGGCGGGTAAAAAAGAGGGTACCTAACCCTGACCCCAACCCGACCCCGAGCGCCATCTACCTCCTGTACCTAAACCCTAAGGATAGTACTGATGTGGCGTTGCCAGAGCGGGCGGCCGTGAGCCGAAATGCAGGTGAGGCCGCGGTTGAAGAGGGTATCTAACCCTGACCCCAACCCAACCCCGAGCGCAATCTACCCCCTTTACCTAAACCCTAAGGATAGTACAGATGTGGCATTGACAGAGCGGGCGGTCGTTACCCGAAATGCAGGTGTAGCGGCGGGTGAAAAAGGGAGTACCTAACCCTGACCCCAACCCGACCCCGAGCGCAATATACCCCCTATACCTAAACCCTAAGGATAGTACTAATGTGTCATTGCCAGAGCGGGCGGCCGTGAACCGAAATGCAGGTATAGCTGCGGGTGAAAAAGAGGGTACCTAACCCTGACCACAACCCGACCCCGAGCGCAATCTACCCCCTGTACCTAAACCATAAGGATAGTACAGATGTGGCATTGACAGAGCGGGCGGCCGTTACCCGAAATGCAGGTGTAGCGGCGGGTGAAAAAGATGGTACCTAACCCTGACCCCAACCCGACCCCGAGCGCAATATACCCCCTGTACCTAAACCCTAAGGATAGTACTGATGTGGTACTGACAGAGCGGGCGGCCGTTACCCGAAGTGCAGGTGAGGCGGCGGTTGAAGAGGGTATCTAACCCTGACCCAAACCCGACCCCGAGCCCAATCTAGCCCCTGTACCTAAACCGTAAGGATAGTACAGATGTGGCATTGACAGAGCGGGCGGCCGTTACCCGAAATGCAGTTGTAGCGGCGGGTGAAAAAGAGGGTACTTAACCCTGACTCCAACCCGACCCCGAGCGCAATATACCCCCTGTATGAACCCCAAGGATAGTACTGATGTAGCATTGACAGAGCGGGCGGCCGTTACCCGAAATGCAGGTGTAGCGGCGGGTGAAATAGAGGGTACCTAACCCTGACCCAACCCGACCCCGAGCGCAATATACCCCCTGTATGAACCCCAAAGATAGTACTGATGTGGCATTGACAGAGCGGGCGGCCGTTACCCGAAACGCAGGTGCAGCGGCGGGTAAAAAAGAGGGTACCTAACCCTGACCCCAACCCGACCCCGAGCGCCATCTACCTCCTGTACCTAAACCCTAAGGATAGTACTGATGTGGCGTTGCCAGAGCGGGCGGCCGTGAGCCGAAATGCAGGTGAGGCCGCGGTTGAAGAGGGTATCTAACCCTGACCCCAACCCAACCCCGAGCGCAATCTACCCCCTTTACCTAAACCCTAAGGATAGTACAGATGTGGCATTGACAGAGCGGGCGGTCGTTACCCGAAATGCAGGTGTAGCGGCGGGTGAAAAAGGGAGTACCTAACCCTGACCCCAACCCGACCCCGAGCGCAATATACCCCCTATACCTAAACCCTAAGGATAGTACTAATGTGTCATTGCCAGAGCGGGCGGCCGTGAACCGAAATGCAGGTATAGCTGCGGGTGAAAAAGAGGGTACCTAACCCTGACCACAACCCGACCCCGAGCGCAATCTACCCCCTGTACCTAAACCATAAGGATAGTACAGATGTGGCATTGACAGAGCGGGCGGCCGTTACCCGAAATGCAGGTGTAGCGGCGGGTGAAAAAGATGGTACCTAACCCTGACCCCAACCCGACCCCGAGCGCAATATACCCCCTGTACCTAAACCCTAAGGATAGTACTGATGTGGTACTGACAGAGCGGGCGGCCGTTACCCGAAGTGCAGGTGAGGCGGCGGTTGAAGAGGGTATCTAACCCTGACCCAAACCCGACCCCGAGCCCAATCTAGCCCCTGTACCTAAACCGTAAGGATAGTACAGATGTGGCATTGACAGAGCGGGCGGCCGTTACCCGAAATGCAGTTGTAGCGGCGGGTGAAAAAGAGGGTACTTAACCCTGACTCCAACCCGACCCCGAGCGCAATATACCCCCTGTATGAACCCCAAGGATAGTACTGATGTAGCATTGACAGAGCGGGCGGCCGTTACCCGAAATGCAGGTGTAGCGGCGGGTGAAATAGAGGGTACCTAACCCTGACCCCAACCCGACCCCGAGCGCAATCTACCCCCTGTACCTAAACCCTAAGGATAGTACTGATGTGGCGTTGCCAGAGCGGGCGGCCGTGAGCCGAAATGCAGGTGAGGCGGCGGGTGAAGAGGGTATCTAACCCTGACCCCAACCCGACCCCGAGCGCAATCTACCCTCTGTACCTAAACCCTAAGGATAGTACAGATGTGGCATTGACAGAGCGGACGGCCGTTGCCCGAAATGCAGATGTAGCGGCGGGTGAAAAAGAGGGTACCTAACCCTGACCCCAACCCGACCCCGAGCGCAATCTACCCCCTGTACCTAAACCATAAGGATAGTACAGATGTGGCATTGACAGAGCGGGCGGCCGTTACCCGAAATGCAGGTGTAGCGGCGGGTGAAAAAGAGGGTACCTAACCCTGACTTCAACCCGACCCCGAGCGCAATATACCCCCTGTATGAACCCCAAGGATAGTACTGATGTAGCATTGACAGAGCGGGCGGCCGTTACCCGAAATGCAGGTGTAGCGGCGGGTGAAATAGAGGGTACCTAACCCTGACCCCAACCGGACCCCGAGCGCAATCTACCCCCTGTACCAAAACCCTAAGGATAGTACTGATGTGGCGTTGCCAGAGCGGGCGGCCGTTACCCGAAATGCAGGTGAGTCGGCGGTTGAAGAGGGTATCTAACCCTGACCCCAACCCGACCCCGAGCGCAATCTACCCCCTGTACCTAAACCCTAAGGATAGTACAGATGTGGCATTGACAGAGCGGGCGGCCGTTATCCAAAATGCAGGTGTAGCGGCGAGTGAAAAAGAGGGTACCTAGCCCTGACCCCAACCCGACCCCGAGCGCAATATACCCCCTGTACCTAAACCCTAAGGATAGTACTGATGTAGCTTTGACAGAGCGGGCGGCCGTTACCCGAAATGCAGGTGAGGCGGCGGTTGAAGAGGGTATCTAACCCTGACCCCAACCCGGCCCAGAGCGCAATCTACCCCCTGTACCTAAACCCTAAGGATAGTACTGATGTGGTATTGACAGAGCGGGCGGCCGTGAACCGAAATGCAGGTTAGTCTGCGGGTGAGAAAGAGGGTACCTAACCCTGACCCCAACCCGACCCCGAGCGCAATCTACCCCCTGTACCTGAACCCTAAGGATAGTACTGATGTGGCATTGACAGAGCGAGCGGCCGTTACCCGACATGCAGGTGAGGCGGCGGTTCAAAAGGGTATCTAACCCTGACCCAAACCCAACCCCGAGCGCAATCTAGCCCCTGTACCTAAACCGTAAGGATAGTACAGATGTGGCATTGACTGAGCGGGCGGCCGTTACCCGAAATGCAGTTGTAGCGGCGGGTGAAAAAGAGGGTACCTAACCCTGACTTCAACCCGACCCCGAGCGCAATATACCCCCTGTATGAACCCCAAGGATAGTACTGATGTAGCATTGACAGAGCGGGCGGCCGTTACCCGAAATGCAGGTGTAGCGGCGGGTGAAATAGAGGGTACCTAACCCTGACCCCAACCCGACCCCGAGCGCAATCTACCCCCTGTACCTAAACCCTAAGGATAGTACTGATGTGGCGTTGCCAGAGCGGGCGGCCGTTACCCGAAATGCAGGTGAGTCGGCGGTTGAAGAGGGTATCTAACCCTGACCCCAACCCGACCCCGAGCGCAATCTACCCCCTGTACCTAAACCCTAAGGATAGTACAGATGTGGCATTGACAGAGCGGGCGGCCGTTATCCAAAATGCAGGTGTAGCGGCGAGTGAAAAAGAGGGTACCTAGCCCTGACCCCAACCCGACCCCGAGCGCAATATACCCCCTGTACCTAAACCCTAAGGATAGTACTGATGTAGCTTTGACAGAGCGGGCGGCCGTTACCCGAAATGCAGGTGAGGCGGCGGTTGAAGAGGGTATCTAACCCTGACCCCAACCCGACCCAGAGCGCAATCTACCCCCTGTACCTAAACCCTAAGGATAGTACTGATGTGGTATTGACAGAGCGGGCGGCCGTGAACCGAAATGCAGGTTAGTCTGCGGGTGAGAAAGAGGGTACCTAACCCTGACCCCAACCCGACCCCGAGCGCAATCTACCCCCTGTACCTGAACCCTAAGGATAGTACTGATGTGGCATTGACAGAGCGAGCGGCCGTTACCCGACATGCAGGTGAGGCGGCGGTTCAAAAGGGTATCTAACCCTGACCCCAACCCGACCCCGAGCGCAATCTATACCCTACGCCTGAACCCTAAAGATTTTAATGGGCCCTTATCCACAAGGGAGGTACTATCGTGCAAGGTAATTTGTGGGTGAAATTTCGGTCAGGTAGTTACTTGATATGGCAACTAAAAATTCAGTTGTTTCAATTTTAAATGATAATGAGTACTGATACTGTTCATTTACAAGGCTTATATGTAAAGCAAAGGGGGACGGTGAAAAATGTAATGTTATTTCTTCATATTGCATGCATATATATCATATATCAGAAATGCTAGGCAAGCAGCGCTGGTAGAAAAGAATTCTGGCTGCTACTGTCATAAAGCACCATGCAGTTATTCTTAAATTCACAATATGTTCTAATTAGTTGTCTGGCACTATAGAACTGCCTATATAGATCTATATGCCACACTATACACAGCAAGTCATTGGAGCAGGCTGGGTTGCCTTAAATATTTAAATTCTTCTGAGATTTTTGCTTTCTACAATGTTGTTACACTGACAACGTTACAGATATTTGTATTACCGGTAGTTATAGCTGTAGTCCCTTTTTTAGGATTTTGTGGAGAATGTCTTCAGTAATATCAGTTGCCAGCTCTTCTGGAAGGATGCCAAGTTAAGCTTTGCTTTATTTGACATGTATTTCACATGACTCAGCTGAGTATGCTCTGGAATCCTGGCCCTGGTTTGCTGTGAAGGTTCATGAGGCCCATGTATCTTTTCCTGCGAAATTGGGGTTCAGATACCTGGTTGTCATTGTCAAGGCCTCAGTGACCCCTCAGCTTTTGTCCCTTTTGGCCCCCCAGTGGATCGATGTGGAAAGCAGTGCCGATTTGTGTGTCAGTGATTTTTTTTATCTAGATTAATCTAAATATTTATTAAAATTGCATGTTGTTTCGTAGAAGTCTTCTAGTGGACATACCAATGCTTTCAATATATATATATACCAACACTTTCTTGAGTCTAATCTATACCAATATATATTCCCACGCTTCTATAGCCCAATTTAGATTAACAGTCAAATATAGAAGAAGAATTGTATCATATCATATCAAGTTTATACTTGATTCTTTAAGCAATTCTTACCGATCAGAGTAGTCTATGGTGTCAGTAATTAGAGGAAAGTTTTTTGGGTGGAGGCAGACCGTGACGGCTTGGGGGCGTCGGCCCGCCGAGCTACGAAAGCTTTATTTATTACGTGTATCGCTCCAGGCACCTATTTCACTGACTGACATACCTCACCACAAACCGTCGCCCGACGTTTGCCGTCCGCGCCCTATAATTTATGGCCCCAGCACAAAGGGGTGAAAAGGAATGTTTTTTGGGGGGAGGCAGACCGTGACGGGCTTGGGGGCGTCCGCTCGCCGAGTTACGCAAGCTTTATTTATTACGTGTATCGCTGCAGTGACCTATTTCACTGACTGACATTGACAAAGAAGGGGTCATAACGAAGAGTGAGCTCCCTAGGTCCAATGCCTGGGTGCCAACAGAATGCACCATATACATGTGTAGTAATTTCGCGGCTCAAACGAATAGCACATCTCGATACACTCAGACACCAGGGTCCTTATTCTGCATGCATCTAATGGCCATGATACATCTAAGTTTCGGTTACTTTGGGACTTCGGTTACTTTGTGTCCGAAACAAGTTTCGGACACAAATTCAAACATGCAACCATGTAACATGTAAGTCCCAAAAAGTAACCGAAACTTTAGAGGTACGAAAAAAATTCCAAAAAATTGGAAAAGTCGGGTTCGAACCCCCAACTTTCAGGCGTCCCAAAAAGTAACCGAAACTTTAGAGGCAAGAAAACATTTCCAAAAAATTGGAAAAGTCGGGTTCGAACCCCAACTTCCAGGCGCTCTGGCACCGTTACGTTTCTCACTCCGGGTTCGAGCTGAGATTGGATTTGACATAAGCTACGTCACCCCTATCCGCCAGGGTAAGTTTGGTGCTCAGATGTTGTTTAGTTTTCGAGCTACAGCCGAGCACTTTACATTTACAATAGTCAAGGACACGACCTTGACCCTTGACCCAGGTTGCTGAAATATAACCAATTTTAAGATACGAGCTTAAGATACGTCTGGTGACGCATGACTGATGTATGGGTGTCGTCTTGCTAGACATTTTAATTTAAATCGGGACCTTCTGGGCCGATTATTAAGGGAATTACAGCGTTTCGTAGCTTCCCATGCTGATGCAACCGCTGTCACTTCGACCTCGGGTGGGGCCCGCGTGGGGGGGGGGGGGGGCTCTCGGTTCACGGTAACAGCACCATGCAGCAAGCAGCAGAACGACAGCGGACCGGTGAGCAATACACAGGGTAGGGGTGTAAGGTAGGGATGGGTGTGGATAAGGGCAGGGGTGTGCGCCAGTGAAGGCGGCGAGATGGGGGTCGCGTTAGGCGAAAGGAAACGCCGTATAGTTTACCATTGCAATGCTGTTTTAGTTTATTTACGCAAAAGTGTTAACACGGCGAATTTTAACCATATTTTCCCCTCACGGGCAATACAATTCCTCAGTGTCCTGTACCATTTTCAAGTTTGTACGGTCAATATTGGAGGCACCGTGAATTTCGTTAATTTTAAATTGAGACCGGTCGCTCTGATTTTTGACATACGGTGCCTCAGCGGTACCCTTAATGTCACTGCAAATTTTCGTAACGATCAGAACACCATACCGTTACCTGAATTTTGTGACGTCAATGTTGTCATTTTGACGTGACGTAGCTTGCAAACTATTGGTCCCACGTCAAAGGTATTTAGGAGCCGAGTATGATGGCACTAACTTCGCATGTCTAGCTATAATATTAAGCGACTTATGCCTAAAAATGTGCTTTGGACGTATGACGTCACTGTGACGTCGACGTCTGACTGATTTCACCCGGCAACGAACTTGACCTGCGATTAGACTTCTGGCATCTGTTGGCGAAGTTTGACAACGATAGCTGCAAGTGTTCGACAGTTATCGTGCTCACAGACAGACAGACACACACACACACACACAAACAGGACTGACTCACATCATGGCGATTTTCGCCATAACAAACAGGACTGACTCACATGATGGCGATTTTCGCCATAACAAACAGAACTGAACGACATGATGGCGATTTTCGCCATAAAAATGGCCTCCCCGCCATGTCGACCGGCGACCACCTCGATCGAATGTTAAACCGCTTAACCAGGTCGAGGACCACCGTCGTTCGTAGTACGACCGTCAAACGAAGTACGTACTTCCTTCGCAGTATGCGTGAACCTAAATCGAGGTACAGCCACTTTGTAACAACATGCATGTGTTCATAGTATGCAAACATAGATTTACGCTGGATTCCTATTGATCTAACCATGGGAATCCCTTCACAATGAGCAACTCTATATTTAGAAACCATGACATTGTATCCTGTTGGGCGGGGAATTCCAAATTATTGACTGAACGGGGCGAACGAGCACTGAGAGACCCCAATTTTCCACATTTTTTTACGTGGCACATCACATGGAAACCTTTCCAATCTGAACCCTCATTATATTTTAGAAGACTAGCATCTGTAGATATGTTATAATCCGATTTGGTAAAAATTCTATGGCATATTTGTCTGATTAGGCTAAAACACTGTCGATGGTATGGTAAAGCATAGCAGCCGCCCTTTGATGGAAGGACCACCAACTGGCGTACTACGAATGAAGTACGGGATGCTCAGAGCCCAGGTACTGCAAGGGCGGGTCGGTTTGGGACCCTAATGTCGTTGCCGAACATATCTATTTAGCACAGTATTGTTGACACAGTTAATGTTGACACAGTTGTTATGAATTCTGATAGTTTCGCATCGTCATTCAGACAAAACAAGATTTTTTTTTCGGAGCAGCCTTGGTCAGGCGAGCTGCGCGTCCGTTGATCTAGGGACGCAATTTTGTTCGTGACAACAGGTGCCCTTTCCATCCATTATCTGACAAATATGCCATGGAATATTTTGTAAATGACGATAAAACGAAACTAGAGATGCAAATCTATCAAAATACTTACATGGCAGGTCTTGTAAAAGGCCTTTCAATGCCTTTGTAGACTTTTAAGAGTTTGTAGAGCCTCCGCGTCGGACATGTTTACATGTCTGGAACGCTCCCATAATTCACTCCCGGGTTAATTATGATCTCACAACGAGGTTTAGACCCTAATAAGGGCCTTCCCTCATATCATCCAATCCAATGAAGCTGAACAAGGGTAATATATGCAGAAACAAATATGCATAAGTAAATCAACATGTCAAAACCATCCGTCCTTGGAACGAAGTGCACATGAACCTTATTGGAAGTACGTACTACGAAGGACGTTCGTCCGTCGAACGACGGTCAGTCCTGGACCTGTTAACTGGAACCACTCAATAGACGATTTCCTAAACTACTGCGCCATCTATCGGCAGCGAGAAACACCTCGGTCTTGGGTCGAGACCCAAAACCTGGAGCGCGCGAGTGACGCCGTTTAACACGCACGCGGGGCGGATTTCCTCAAAGAGAGTAGACCCCTCGTACACAATGCCAGTGTTTTCTATTAGACTGAGTGATGATTGATTTATGTACATAATTTTACCACTTTGAGCAAGATAAACATCTACGGTATGCAGATATATAATTCAAGATGGACTCAACCGGCTTTCTTCGGCTGTTAGATTCAGATTCAGATTCAGTGACGTTTATTCAACCAAAAAGAAAAACAATAATAATGCGATCATACGTTGGTACAGCTTATCGGTTAGGAGACCCAGGCTAAGACATGTTGTCGCTGCCGCCTGGGCCACCCATAAAACTCTAAAATACTTAAGACAAAAACATGTTTGCGTCAGATAAGAAACAATATGATGATCCGAATTTAGAGTGATACAGCTTTACAAAATTACTATTCTTCAATACAACACACAACAACAACTCCCACCCCCCTCCCTTGCAGTATACACAAGCAGCAGTTGGAAGCGCAGGCACACATACATACACATAAAAAGATACAGATAAACGCTTGTACAGACAGTTAATTGAGACAAATATAACAATCTTCGATGGAGCACGTATAATTGTATTTGTCGAGGGTAACAACTTTAACATATTTCGAAAATCCTTCGAGGCTATGACTGTCTAGTTTGGAAAGGATGCAGGCAGGTTCATTGTTTATTGCATAAACAAGACTATGTCGAATACATTTTTGTGCAAAGATATGGCTGATTCGCGTGGTGTAAACAAAGGATTTATGTCTAGTGTCATGGCCATGTACTTGACTATGTTGATAGAGCGGTAAGTCAGAAAAATAGTTAGGCAGAATGCCCTTCTTTAGCTTATAATAAAATTTTAAAATCTGAATCCTATGGATATCACTCAACTTTAAACAACGACGTTCTTTAAATAGTGGTTCAGTATGTGCGTTATATTTACTTAATGTTATTATGCGGAGTGCTTTTTTTTGCAAGAGAAACAGTCTTTGATCTTCATAGCCCCAGACGAGAATCCCATATGTTAATTGAGGTAAGATAAGCGAATCATACAGAATCTGCAATACGTCTTGCGGGACTATTTGTTTTAGTCTTGACATAATGCCAATGGCCTTTGAGATCTTCTTTGAAATTTTATCTACATGACCGTGCCATTTCAAATGTTTATGGATGGTAATGCCAAGAAAATTAAAATCATCCACACATTCAAGTATCACATTATTAATTTTAAGCGTAGGAAGTACAATCTGTCGCTGTGCAGTATGGAAAATAATAAATTTAGACTTTTGCACGTTTAATACAAGCCTATTAGCAGTCAGCCAGTCATATATTTTATCCAATTCAGCATTAATAACAACAGAGGACGTTGAGCCGCTTGTTGCAGAACATAAGGAGAAAAAAAGGGTGGTATCGTCCGCATATATTATAAATTGAAAAAAATCACTGGCACATTCTATGTCGTTAATATAAATAATAAAGAGCAGTGGCCCGAGGATAGATCCCTGTGGGACGCCAGTTGTGATATCACATGGATTGGATGCTATATCATCAAAACTGACAAACTGTTTTCGTTCAGAAAGGTAGTTCTTGAATAGGTTGAGTGCAACACCATTTACTCCATAATAACATAGCTTATTTATGAGAATACGATGGTCTATGGTATCGAACGCTTTTGAGAGGTCCAAGTAAATGTTTACAGGGGATTCATTCCTGTCCATGGACATTATTGTCCTGTCTACCACTTCAAGAATAGCGAGTTCAGTTGAGTGCTTTGTGCGAAAACCGTACTGACTAGCTGTACATAGTTTATTCTCTTCAAAATAATTATACAATTGAGTGGCAACAATCTTTTCAAAGACCTTAGATATTGATGGTAGGACAGATATAGGACGGTAGTTATTGAGATCATTTATGTCGCCCTTTTTATAGACTGGCACCACCTTCGCAACCTTTAATTTATTAGGAAAAATACCCGTGGACAATGTTTGGTTAATCAAAAATGTGAGGGATTCCGCTATCTCAGTTTTACTTTTCTTAAGGAGGTTAACAGAGATTAAATCAACGCCACAACTATTTTTGGGCTTCAGGTTATCAATAACTTCCGTAACGGTCCTCTCAGACACAAGAGACAAGTTAAACTCCGCATTTGTTTTGGATTTCATATAGTCATAAAACTTCTTGGGTGAGTTTAAGTTTTTAACAAGATTTGGACCAGCTTGTGAAAAGAACGAGTTAAATTTTTCACAGATGACCAAGCTATCCGAGTTATCCTTATTATCGATACGGATATATTTAGGAAGCATTTTTTTATTTTTGGAAACGTTTAAAATTTCTTTTAGGGCACCCCAGGTTTGTTTTAAGTCATTCTTACAATTTACGAATCGTCCATGGAAATATTGTCGTTTAGCAAGGTAAATATTTCTCTTAAGGATCATGTTATCATGAGTTTAAATCGTCGTGTGGTTTGTGAACGGACTGCAGGTTTTGTTGTTTTCCTGAAGAGCGTGCGGGGAGGGACCATTCATTTTCACAACTGAACTTTTCGAACCGACTTTTCGCGTCACGGGTGGAGGGATGTGGGAGGACCAGTTTTCAGTAGGGTAGGTTTGCCAGAATCTTTAAGGTCCCAGCCCCTGTACTTCTTTAATGTCATTGGGGGGAAAGTTACATGGCAGCGACCATCGAATCTGTTGACAGCTACCTTACTGAGTGCAATCTTTGACTTGTAACTAACATCAATGCTGCGCGATCACCTAGTATACGGCAACTTTGCACCTACATTATGATTTTAAAAATCTTTTAAAAATGTCTGAATCGTACCTATGTACAAAATAGAGGAATTATATATGCCAAAAGGTAAAAAGCAGCGATTTCTGCCAGCTAGAGACTGGGGCACCATCTATATATTTCTGTCAGTGCTGTGGTAGCCTGCAAATCAAAGTGTGTACACATGTATTGAAAACATATGACAGATGCATAAACACAAAGAAATGCAGAGCCTACCTACACACAACAACTACTGAATGAAATCAGCGGCCACCAGTTGATAGAGATGCATGCCTATTACCGAATCTCCAGCTTCGTGGTCACTGAACAAATAACTAAGCGCTCCCTGCGCCAGCCACTGGAAGCGTCAGCCACTGCTACAGTGTCCACAACGCCATGTGCGCCATGTAAAATGTAAACAAACTTCACTGGGCGATTCTAATTCAACTTTGTTGAGATACGTAAACGAGAATCAAGAAAAGTATCTATCAAAGTACCAACATAAATGATCCATCTAAGTGTCTTTGAAAATGAAATGTTGCTAACGTGAATAATTTAAGAAGGAAATGGAAATTACGAGGATACTTCCAGGCATATGGCGGACATTTGCAAAGACCGTCATTTTGTCTTCCAAGACCGCACATTGTATGATACTGATTCATTTCGTGGGACTCATTCATTTCGTGGGATCAAAAGACAAAAGAATATGTATTACATTCTCTGATGATCTGCCTTAGTCCTGATCCATTTTTCACGAACCAAAAGACTGGTTGTCATACGAATCGAATAAGTTTAGTACGGAGAAGTTTTGAGGGCTCATACGGCTCAAGGCTGTGCGGCGCTCGTTCCTCTAATCCCGACCCGCAACCGACGCGCCAGTCGCGTTAGGCGGCACTGCGCATGCTCGTAAGAAATCGTCTATTAAAGGAGGGCTTCGGTCCAGAATACACCCATCGAAATAATGTATAACCATGAAGTACAAACACAACGCAGTGGGTCTGGGCCATTAAAATGACGCGCAGGCCACAGGCTGCCGCCATGTGCTAAAAATAATCCGGCCGCGCGCGATGTGAGCTAGGCGTCTTCCTCGACCCGCATCCCGCTCTCACCGACCTTGACCCCTGGCCGTGACGACACGGGGGCTTGTCAAGTCTGGCTTTAGTCGAGCTTGCCAGTCAGGTGGCAGGGCTTTAGCGCTGATTGGCTCCTGCGCGGTTCGTTATTTTTGCTTGTTAGTGTCTTGCTGTGGGATCTAAGGTATCACAATGTCAACCTGTTGTGCACCGAATTATAGGATAACCGAGAAAGCAAATCCTGGTACATTTTTAGCAGCCCTGGAAACAACCGGATCGCTTGCAAATTTGGATGCAGAAAATTGCAGTCGGTAGGCCTACACGAACTAGCGCCATCAGCTCGTATATGATCAGATCAATTTGAGGAACAATGTTTGGTGGTTGAAGCGAAATAGTAGGCATTTCATACATTGTCAGTTAATAGCGCGCAAGTGCTAAGCTTACCCTGTCCACCGTTTGTACCGACGTTCAATACAATTTTATCTCAGCTTGTCTTAAATATAAACTGGCGCCACATCCGTACGACAAAGTAATAAGCATGTGTAAGCATATGTGACCTGACATATGATAATGTTAGTTTATTATTTTATTCAAGCGAGTAAACTTTTACATGTTTAATTTCTTAATGCATGAACCAGTATTAACTGCAAATTATAGTTCCTATTGCAACAAAATCTAAATGTAAAGCAAACTGGCGGGTCGCATGAATATATATTCCTATGAGTTGAACAAATATCTCTGTATGAAGGGCCACATCGGGAAATAAGGTGTGTACAGTTATTATCCATATAAAAAAACATCATTTTAAATGAAACTATCTCAAATTTGTATGCCTAAAGGGCATTGGCCGAGCTATGAAATCTTATTTATGACCTATCCTAGACTGGGGGTCGATCCAATCCCCCTCTTTCTTTCTCTTTCGGGGGAGGAGAGGGGGGTGGGGTGGCATAAGGGCACCTTCGGTCAATAGGATACGGTACCTAGTTGTCCTGTACCTCAACAGCTTGAACATCTTATATCTAGGGTTAGTTGGATTGCAGAGGCTGCCAGGTAACCAAAATATGAATGGGGGGGGGGGGGGGGCTAACATTTGAGACGGATCACATATCTATGTGTCACATGAATGCCCGAATTCCATTATAATAATTCCTGATCCGCCCCCCCCCCAACCGCCGTACTCACCCGCTCACATGTCTCACTCTCAGACACCCCATGTGTCTGAGAGTGTTCGATGGGGGCTCAGGGATCTTCGATGGGGGCTCAGGGATCTCATCTGTTTGGCACCGAGATCTACTGTAATACTGAGCAATTATCTAACCGGGAAAGAATATTTTACTGGCAGCTTATTTTTGGATCCCCCCCCCCTCCCCCCCTACCCCATTCTTGCATGTTGCATCCTGGCCAGACATTCATTACCAGACCTGTCTCTTACATCCCTGACTGCCGGTCTTACGGCACACATGCTGCTTAGAGGCAGGCCTGGTAAAGCCAAACACTGACCACACGAGCACCAATCCCGCCCTCCAAGGCGACTGTCAAGTGTCGTGCTTTCACTTTATCCGGCCAATGTATCTTCTGGATCAGAGGCTTCTTGGGAAGCAGGCTGATTTGGTTCGGAGTCTTATAACCTCGATTCATAGGCATATGATACAATATTCCGGGACACCGCCATCACTTCCCAGCATGTTTATACCGTGTTTACAACTCCCGCGCTGCGGCCTAAGCCCCCATTGCGTGACGCTCTCCCACTGGCTGAGAGCGCAGAATCTAGGTCAACACCATGTTGGCTCAGCCGAGCCAGAGAGGCTGCTATTTTAAGAGCGTTCTGTTGCATAGTAAGTGGCAGAGGTTTCACGGGCGCTTTAGTAATATCGGAAACGGGTGGTCACTACGTTGATTATGGAATAAACTATGTAAACGCCATCGTATTTTCTGGACCGAAGGCCTCCTTTAACACCCTGTATCGACTTAATCGCCCGACCAACCAACTGACCAAGTCCCTGCGCAAACACCCCTACCCGCCGCCACCGCCATCCACCCCACTCCTCCACCGCTCTCCCCCAGCCGCCAACTTAATCGGCGACCAGGTCGCACGTACACCGACGGGGGGCGGGGCGGAAGGGTGGTGTACTTAACTTAATAGGCTGATAACGACAGGCCACCTGCGGAGAGGTGAAGTGGCTTGGGTTGGATACATTGTGGCTCCGAAAAGCATCTCGATCCTTCGACCCGGGCCTTGATTTCAAGGCTCGGGTCGCGGTTCTTCCAGCTTTTCCTGAAGACTCACACCGACCCGGGCCTTGATATCAAGGCCCGGGTCTCAAAGAATATGAGAAACCCAATGGAAATAAGTGACACGGGCCAGATTTGAAATATGAAAACATTTCATTCAAATCCCAATTGCTTAAGAAATCCCACTTGAAATAATAAGGTGTTATTTATCAAACAGCCAACTGAAGCTAGTACAGCATTGATATACCTAAATTTGGCACATTCAGTTTGTTGATGGGAAGGACATCTGCCGGGCTGTATTCATCAATGAATTAACGCGCTTTGCTGTGTGAGCAGCTTTGATGTATACCTGATTAGCAGGGATGTTAGGAGGACTCTTTGGAGCATATGTTACACTGAAAGAACTTCCTTTTCCTGGTGATCTCAGCATATTTGCAGGTTGGCTACAATTGTAAAGGATTGTGACTTTTATAGATAAAAAGCACATGGACATGTACATGACTATGGGGGATGTCTATCAATGCAGGTTAAACTGACAAGTTGCAGCCAGTAGCTGTGAAGTGAAGTTAATGGGCCCTAATACATGCCAGTGGTGAATTCAAGCCATAAAATGCATTTAATTCAGAAATAATGCGTACAGCATCAGTCAGAATATGATGTCACAAGTCGCAAATAAAGATGACATTGAAAACAATTATACAATTTATTTCTAGGGGGATGTTTTGAAGTGACAGAAACTATGTATTGTGCATTGTCCCACTGTTAATTGTCGAGTAACAGATATAAATTTAAAGACATTAATTGTGTTTCCTATATCTTACAAAATATAAGGAGCATTTACAGGCACAGTAAATCAGTGGAGGGGGGAGGCCGGGGGGCCCCCTACCCCCCCCCCCCGGCCTCCCAACTGCAACTGCAACCCTACCCCCGGAGTCCGGGGGTAGGGGGCCCCCCGGCCTCCCCCCTCCACTGATTTACTGTGCCTGTGGGAGCATTATAGCATTACAGAGGTCCAATTTTCCCACTGAGGCCAGGGTAGGAGGCAGACTTTTATTTTGCCAGCTAGCATTTTAGGTGGTAAATAAATGAAGTATTTAGTATGCATACACAACATGGCGCCAGCTGATCAGGACACATTTTGAGCTTGCAAATTAAATATTTTTATAACGGATATTCTTGATATCATAAAATTGTGATTTTCTTCTAAACCTATGGACCAAAATGCCCTGTTTGGGTGGATAAGCGATATCTGAATGCCTGCCAAACTGAAAAGCTACCTGCCGAAATTGGAACTGCCTGCGGTGGTTGATCCGCACCCCCCCCGGGTGAGTTCGGGCATGCGAGCGGAGTAGTCGGACTCCGCGGAGTGCATAACCGAACGCGGAGATTGTGGTCCGATAAAGCGGTCCCAGACCTTACTCCCCATACAGAGGAGGATCACGAGGATTTCCAACATGGCGTCAAGGCCGCACAATACATTTAATATATATATAGTAGTATTGCGACTTCCAAAAAATCTTTAAATAATATTATAGCAACGACAGTGAGATAATGAACACAATACGTATCCGTTGATTAATTTTTTGGCGCTATGTAACGATCTTCAGAATTTGTGCAGTCCAGCAAGTGCCACATTTACTCGGACCGGGAATTTCGCGTTCGGTTCATATTGATCCGCCTATTAGCGGAAAGAGTGAGTCCGCATGCTCCAAATATCCGCGCCGCTGAACTCCGATCGCATATCCGAACTGACCCCCTGGAGGGCGTTTATCGGAGAGGACAAGCGACACCTAGTGGCCGCGTACGACGTAACAACAAGACGACATCATGAGCGGGCAGAACTGTAGGAGAAATGGAAGAGTTCAAGGGAGTAGTACTTGCAGCCGACTTATTTCCTTAAGACAGTCGTAGAGGCTAATGCTATGGAAGTGCAAGAAGTAAGAACTAGAGGTGAGTGCTTTATTTGGAAACCTCCAGCAACTTGTGAAGCGGACCTGTCACAGTGATTGTCTGTCAATACAGCAATAGACAGATAGAATATGGTTCCCTACGATGCGGGTGTTGTTGGACAGTCAGAGCAGTATAAATGCATAACAAGCAATCTAATAGGACTACTTTGCTACCCCGCCCGGGTTGGCTTTTGACCTGTCTCGTCGTGTCACTCCATTACCATGGTTGGCTTTCAAACTGTTGTGTCATGACGTCTCCTTGCCAGGGTTGGCTTTTAAACTCTTGTGTCCTGTCATTGACTTGACAGGGGGTGGCTTTCAAAGTGTCATGTCCTGTCATTTCATTGCCAGGGTTGGCTTTCGAAATGTGGTGTCATGTCATTTCTTTGCCAGGGTTGCGTTTCGAACTGGCGTGTCCTGTCGTTTGCTTGCCAGGGTCGGCTATAGAACTGTTGGGTCCTGTCATTTCCTTGCCTGGGTTGGCTCCCCAGCTGTCACGTCATGTCGTTTCCATGCCGGGGTTGGGTTTCGAACTGTTGTGTCCTGTCATTTTGTTGCCAGGGTTGGGTTTTGAACTGTCGTGTCCTGTCATTTTGTTGCCAGGGTTGGGTTTTGAACTGTTGTGTCCTGTCGTTTCCTTACCACAGTTGGGTTTTGAACTGTCGTGTCCTGTCGTTTCCTTACCACAGTTGGGTTTCGAACTGTCGTGTCCTGTCATTTCCTTGGCAAGGTTGGGTTTCGAAGTGTCGTGTCCTGTCGTCTTCTTGCCAGGGTTAGCTTCCCACCTGTCACGTCATGTCATTTCCTTGCCAGGGTTGGCTTTCGAACTGTCGTGTCCCGTCGTGTTCTTGCCAGGGTTGGGTTTCGAACTGTCGTGTCCTGTCGTGTCCTTGCCAGGGTTGGGTTTCAAACTGTCGTGTCCTGTCGTGTCCTTGCCAGGGTTGGGTTTCAAACTGTCGTGTCCTGTCGTGTCCTTGCCAGGATTGGCTTTCGAACTGTCATGTCGTGTCGCTTCATATGCAGGGAAAGGTTGGCTTGCAACCTGTCACGTCATGTCGCTTCCTTGCGAAAGTTGGCTTCCAACCTGTCACGTCATGTCGCTTCCTTGCAAGGGTTGGCTTTCGAACGGTCGTGTCCTGTCGTGTCCTTGCCAGGGTTGGGTTTCGAACTGTCGTGTCCTGTCATGTCCTTGCCAGGATTGGCTTTCGAACTGTCATGTCGTGTCACTTCAGATGCAGGGAAAGGTTGGCTTCCAACCTGTCACGTCATGTCGCTTCCTTACCAAGGTGGGCTTCCAACCTGTCACGTCATGTCGCTTCCTTGCCAGGGTTGGCTTCCAACCTGTCACGTCATGTCGCTTCCTTGCAAGGGTTGGCTTCCAACCTGTCACGTCATGTCGTGTCCTTGCCAGGGTTGGCTTTCGAACTGTCATGTCGTGTCGCTTCAGATGCAGGGAAAGGTTGGCTTCCAACCTGTCACGTCATGTCGCTTCCTTGGCAAGGTTGGCTTCCAACCTGTCACGTCATGTCGCTTCCTTGCCAGGGTTGGCTTTCCAACTGTCCATCATACCCCTCTCCAACCATCCACCCCTCACACCAAACCTCATTGGCCTGCTGTCATTCTTGTACTGTTCATCTGTGACTGCACACTCTGTGCACTAAGGTGCTGTCCATACACATATCAGTGCTGTATGCCGCTGTACAGATTGTGAGTACATGTTTGTAGACTTTGTATACCTGTTCACTGGCAGGAGTCACTGGCAGGAGTGCCCTCGATTTTCGTGACGGCTTACATGGAAGATGGACCGTGATACCCCAGCGATTAGGTACCATTATCGCTGGAGATCGACAGTTCAGATGTTTCTGTGGTATACCAGCGTACGCAGCAATGGGTGAGGTATGCACATTTAGACATGGGACGATTGGAGGAGGTGGCGATCAGATAAGAGATGCGTACGGGCTGGCTAGCACGCTGGGCACTTCCCTTGGGAGTTGTAGCTGATAGCGCCTGTCCAGACCTACATACACTTTTCTGGACCGCAGAGGCCGGTTAGCCTACAGTTCATACCCCCGCCTTCTCCATCCCACTCGACGTACAACTTAATTGGTTTACCAGACCTGTCGGACCAGCCGGCGGAGCCCTCCGAGGCTGTAGCGCGCCGGTTATATGTTAATAACATACAGAATGTATCATAAAAATGACGACAGGGAGTTATTGCAATACGTTTCTGGCGATTGAACGTATCTGTAAATGTAACCCGATGCGCATTACGTCACCAGAACAGACCTATATATATATCTATGTTTGCGGAACAGCGTAAAATTGGCCTTTCTAACAGTTAGGCCGTCAGTTTCACAGCCCAAAGAATTACTTTAATATCTCCTTTTTTCTCCGAATGCATGTCCCAGATTTTGCAGTTATCGGGAGAGGATACTTCAAAGATGCTTGTGCACGGTATTGAGTCTGACTCAATTGAGTATTCAATTTTTGGTTAAATGATATTCGCTTTCTACGTTGATCGCATTTTTTAGTTGTGAAAAACATGCCGTCCCTTCCACGCTTACGACTGTCAACTCAACACCGAGAGCAATATCTCTTATTTATGCGCCGCGCGAGAATGAAACATCGAAACGATAGGAAGCGTATCTTAACACGGAAATGTAGCGGGAATAACCACACTGGTTATGCCGCAGACCTATGAGACCTTGATATGGATCTCTGGTTGTAGGGTTCCGGTGTCTACTCTATTCACAAATCACAATGTATCCAGCCCAAGCCACTATACCTCTCGGCAGGTGGCGGGTCGTTATCAGCCTATTAGTTAAGCACCACCCCCTCCGCCCTACTACCCCTCCCCTTTTACCCGGGACCATCACCCACAACATATCCTTCTTGACTTATCAGCCCACATCTTTCCCCAGACAGGAGACTGCGCGGACCCGGGCCTTGATATCAAGATTCATCCAGAACTGAAGAAATAAACAAAACGTTTGTCCGAAACCAGATATTCATAAGTATGTAAAAAGATCGTTCAATAACTTACGTGCCCCTCGATATATAAAGAACGGTATGAAGATGTCAGTCAGAAATATAGGAACGCGTAAAAGATATTATTGATAATTGAGAAATAGCATCTATGGTCTTATTTATAGCTTATATACCGTTTGTAGCATAACATTATTTGAGTGCTAAAACAGTTGTTTTGTGTACGGCATTATATTATAAACAAAATCTCTCTAATGTTATTATTAATATTGTTTTTGTATGTTTGATTTTGTTATAATTTGTATTTGTAATTATTAGTTGTACACTTTAAATACAGTTGTCATTGTTGCGTTTGGCACAATTTTTTTCGTGCACCAGGTATAGATCTTATGAAGCTTATAAGACTCGGGAGAGCAGGGTGGATGGTGGCAGGGGGGGGGGGGGGAGGGGGGGGGGCGTTGATGGTGCATATCGCGCGAACCCACGCCCCTTTTTGCAAGTCGAGCCCCTTCATAATACCGCATATTTTGCAGAATTTCTGCGCACTATTGTTGAAGCAACTGCGTTAGTACTATACGATGCACCTCAAATAGTATGAAAAATATCTAGACAGAATATGTGCATTTGTGAAGTACAATGAACGCGCCATATTTGCAATGATGGAATATGTAGTAGAAAGAAGTTTATACAAGTGAGACACAGGAAGGGAGGGGGGGGGGGTGTCGTGGGGCTTATAAATATTACTCTTGCACCCCATATTGGGGTGTGGGGGGGGGGGACTATGTATTGGACTAATGGTGAAGCGGTTGATAATACATGGAATCTGTATATTGTGGCATAATACATTCCAGGAACACGAAATTATTGTTATTACTTGAAATTATTTATCAGATAATCAAAATAAACAACGCCAAAAAGTACATTTGTCGCATTATTGCTTCCTATTCTATCCCGCATACTTAGTCACAACGTCCCTGTGTCAGCATACATCATACCCCCACTCACCTCCCTTGCCTATCGCCACCATCCATACGTGGCCACGTATGCATTCAACCCTCACCCCCCTTCCTCACTCACCAACACCATCATCTCTCCACTCATTTAACCACGCACGCACGCACCCAACCCCCACCCCTCACCCACCACTACCGCCGCTCCACAAACGTGGCCAACAAGCCTCCCTCTTCCACTTACCAGCCAGTTGTCATAGGCGATTCGGCCCACCACAATGGGAGGCATCTCTGACCAGGGAAAGCCATCGCTCGTGGACAGGAAATAGTCGATGGCAGTTACAAAGCCCTTGCTGCCTTCTGAGGCGGCGAGTCGTCGTAGCTCCTCGGGGGTAGACACGCTTCGGTTGCTCCCCACCTGGAGAACAAATAGCATAATTAACGTGATAAATAAGGACCCAAAGTTACCTCTTGGTATTGATGCGTCTAAGACAATGGCGCTAGCAGCCTACAGACAAAAGAAATGTTATGTGCAGGCCGCCTTTGTGAACACAATGGCCAAACTGGGCCAAGGAGTCTCACTGAACGCTGAAGGATGAAGGGTCACTGGATGAAGCTTCCCCCTGGAGTAGGTGCCCGGGCCCGGAATCGAATCCAGGACATGTCGATCGCACCCTATATACATACCTATGTATGTGGGTCTGCGCTTCCAACTGTCGCTTCTGTATACGTGTAAGGGAGGGGATAAGGGTTGTAAAGCTGCCTTGCCTCAATCATTATGATCATTATATTGTATATTAACTGACGCATATACGTTCTTGTCTTAAGTAATACTAGCATTTTTGTGGGTGGCCCACGCGACAGCGACAATATGTCTTAGCGTGGGTCTCCTAGCCTGATAAGTTATTTGAATGTATATATGTATGATCGAGTTAGCGAAAAGAGGGGGGGGGGGGGGGGCTGCCCCCTGTGCCCCCCTCTCTGAATCCCCCACTGATTAAATCCGTATATACTCGAGGATAGAAAACACATCATCATCATAAGTGCTACCGGGTTTTATATTAATCGGGTTTGTTTGTATAAAATATTCGTGTTTTACTTCTGTGCACAAGAAAGCTACACTGGGCCAAGGTATGATTGTGGTATCCGTGGGTGAATATGGATGCCGGTGCTGGCCATACCCACGTACCCTTTCGGGCCCGCCGATCTTAGCTTTCACGTTGTGACAGCAGGTAGTGGCAGGACGAAATGGCAGGACGACATGGAGCCAGACACAGATCCTTCGTTCCTCGATCGATAGTTAGTTACGGCAAGCCAAAGTGGACTTTAATGGAGTATTTGCGCATGTGTCGAAATATTTAAAGATATTTTTATATATTTGGACATGTCTTCAAATATTTAGACATATCTTCAAATATTTGGACATATCTTCAAATATTTCAAGATATCTTTAAATCATTTAAAGATATAGATAGATACAACTGTATACAAACAGTATTCAGAAGAAAAGTTGTTAGTGTCTTTAAATGCCCATGCAACAAAAACATCTTTGGACCCGGTTGAAAGTAAATAGCGTTTTAAATGCCCAAACCGGGCAATAAATATTCAAGTCAAGTTGAAATCAATTACTACCGATAGAAAAATTATTACTAAGTGAAGGGGGGTGGTTGAGGTGGGAAATTGGGCTGGGAAGTCTAGTTTGGGTTCATTGTAGGGTTTTGAGGTGGGTTCTAGGCAGGAGTTCATGGTGGTGCGTCTGGAAAAAATGCTTTCATAATACAGTTAAATTATTTCTAAAACTGCATGGCCCATATTGCCTTCCCTGCCGTATGCCTTGGTCTTACACAATCGGGAGAATCTAGCTCACATACTGGCGACTCCCACGGCAGTCTTAATGTACGTCTCCTTGGTCAACCAACCCATTCTGCTATCTTCCTATCTAAACTGTACAAGGTGTGTATTTTATATATACTATACCTCCGCCCATATACAGCCATAGCACTGGCCAGTCTAGCTTTGTTAACACAACCTTCTGCAGATAGAAGGTATCTGCTTATCAGACACCGTTTTGTTGACACAGCTAAGGCCAGTCCTGTCTAGGCCTAGGCCTATATACAAACATATTATGCATTGTCTCATCGGACATGGACAAATGGGGTGCATTTTCAGCTATTCTATCACTTACTATTCGTTTAGCAAAATAAACTAAGTGCTTTTCCACTTCCTTATTAAACTACCACAAATTCTAAAGTAGTTCACTTAATCGTGGTTTACCTCATGGTGTCCTCGACGCTTGATACTGCATATCTTCCGATTCCTCCATTTCGAATTGTAAACATGTGCGCACATACGGGTTCTGTGCACCTCACGCGCCCGATTTAATTCGAATTAGACATATCTTTAATTGATTACTGTTATCTTTGAATTGAATTGAAGACATCTTTAAATGATTTAGAGATATCTTTACATGATTTAGAGATATCTTTAAATGATTTAGAGATATCTTTAAATGATTTAGAGATATCTTTAAATGAATTACTGATATCTTTAAATGAATTACTGATATCTTTAAATGAATTACCGATATCTTTAAATAAATTACTAATATCTTCAAAAATGATTTAGAGATATCTTTAAATGATTTAGAGATATTTTTAAATGATTTAGAGATATCTTTAAATGAATTACTGATATATCTCGGATTTTTGATCCAGGGAGAAATGTCGAACTTCGATCCAGGGATTAATCTATAACTTCTGATCTTGGGGTCAATCTATGACTTCTGATCCAGAGATAAAGTCTGGACTTTTGATTATCCATTCATTCCGGCAACTTTCGTCTCGAATAGAAGGCTCTAGTTTTCTTCCCTCCCTGAACCGCCACCGCGGCGCCACCGCCAGGCCGGCGTCCAACCCGAAGCGATCCCCCTTGCAGGAGTCAATCGGCACGGCGATCCAGACGGAGTGAGGGCGGATCGAGAGGGAGGAGAACCATCAAAGAGACGCAGTCAATGCTTCACACAGCCTATGTCTTTCTATCTTTCTGTCTTTCCAACTTCACGCCGCCCTATCAGTATCATATGAGCTGATAAGCTTAAGGTCAGACAAAGCCTATGCCTATGGGACCACATGCGCCAAATGTCATATTTATGAGCATAGCATAGCTTATATTGTTTTTCTACACGATCTTTGAGCTATTGGTTAGGCTTATGGTTAAGCTGGCGGAAACATGCCACATTCCGCGCATAATTAATTAACGCACGACTAAAATCTGGGAGTCGAGAAGCGAGATCGCGAGGGCGAGAAGGTGAGGGCGCGATAGCGAGATAGCGCGTGGCACAAATATTCTACCACACTGAATGCTTGATATCAAAAATTGAACTAATTCTTGATATCAAGAATTGATTTCTTCGTCTGCATGTGGCCAGTGTTAGGGGTCACAGACGAGGTAAAAATGTGTCCTGCTTTGTAAGCCCGTGTGCAGCAATCGCCTGTGAACGCACTGAGAGTGGTAACCCCAAACTTTGTAAAGCAGACATCAATGAAGCACTAAGCCAGACATGTGAACAATAACACCGACTCCCCCCCCCCACACACACCCACCACCCTCCTTTGGCACGTCGCCATAACAAATCAGGGGGTCCATATAAAGCAACCGGTTATCAAGCAACGTTAAAAGTTAATCACCATGTCGATCTGCGTATACAAGTGGCCAGTGTTGGGGATCATCAACGCGGTAAAAAATGTGAAGTACTAATCTTAACCAGAGTATGTCACATCACATCGATCAGGCACTAATCGTGACATGTGAACAATAACACCGACCCTCCTCGCCACCCCCACCCCACCACCACACGAACACCCTACGCCCCGGCTCGACCGCACGCCGCCATAACAAATCAGGGGATGACTATAGGTAGATTATTAAGAGATGTAAGCTTAACGTTGGGTTTGGGAATGCAGTGCCTTATGTGGCCTCTTTCACGTACACAGTTTAGCCGGCTACCGGGCATAGGCGATTAAAATCATGTTCATGGTAACTTTAGCCGACTAGGCCCGTCGTCGGCTAAACCGCAATTGTGAAATCCGCCACAACCCAGCAACCAAGCAACGTTCTGTCTCGCCGGCGGCGGCGAATCGATTGCCATGCCATTTGTGGCACCGCCAAGTGACAACTTAAAGAGACCAAAGAGATGTTCGGGGCGAATAAATAATCGCTTGCAACACACTATCATTCGAAATAACTGTTCTGTTATTACATAGAACTATTAGGAGGCCTTGTAAAAATATAATACTCGTAGCTGACTTGTAATTATGACATTAAGCTGTTATATTTAATGTTGACAAAGGTGGCGAGGCCGGGTGCGGGCATTCTGCATTTTTGGCGGACTACTGAAGTGAAGTTGAAGCTCTCAAGTGTACTCCAGTACGTGACACGTACTTGGGCTACTGAAGCTTATTAGATATACATTTCGTGCAATCGCCATCTCATTTGACACGTTGCATGCATATCCTGGTGACAATTCGTTGGTAATCCTGCACATTCTCTGACCCAATCCCTATTATCGCTCACACAAGCTAGATTATTTCAGAAGTGGTACACACAACTCAAGGTAGCCTAAAGCCAGCCACGCCGAAGTGAAGTCCGTGGCGAATGAGTGGCTTCGCTGCTTGGCCGACAGGGATGAGGGGCGCCGACGGAGGGACGTGCACAGGGAAGATCGCACGCAGTAAGCATGACCACTAGTTTAAAACTGCCTTTTTCCATATTTACTTCCAAATCACCGCGACAGCGACATGATAGGCCACTTATCAAAACCCTTAACTTCTATTGGGTTCTGATGTCAAAGCTATACAATGTTCACTAGAGCAAATCTCACCGACAAATTTTTCTCAATCTGGTTAGAATGCTGACAATTCCGTGCACATGTAGAAATTAATCAACACTAAAACACATGTTTCATTTCACTTACTATGATGTTGGTCCTCTCGCCAAATGCTAGATGTTGTGGCATCAGCGACACATACCCATATATAGTCTTCAACGTTCGAGTTAAGCTTTGCTCAAAGAGCATATCGCCGTTCGCAAAGCAATAAAACAGACTCTTCTGGATGACCTTGGCTGCCTCAAAGAGGAACTTCAAGGCTGGGAGTTCCCCTTTGTGGCACACAGGAGCCGTGAAGACCAGCCACCCTTCATTGTGTGCTTCCCGTACCAACCATTCATCCTTGGTGGGGTTGCAGACAAATAGCATAGGTGTTACATCCGGCTTTAGGGTCGACCACAGTTTAAAGGTATTCCTGTGTATTTGGCGCTTCTCCATAGAATCCTTCATCGTAGTGAACAGTGACAGCAGATTCCCCAGGCGTCCAGCGGCTGTTGGTAGAGCCCCTGACGATGTTGATCCATTCTGTCGTATTTCATGAAGGACGCTCAGTGAGATATTCCACTGGGATGTGTTGTAAGCGTTGAAGGTTACTGAGTTGCACATGGCCCAATCCGGGCATGCTGTTATCGTGGGCGATAATGGGGGGCTGGGGAGGTGGGCGCGTTCTTCTTCAGTGTGTGGGGGGACGTTCAGTGTCTTTCCACGTATCGCCTCCCTGAAGGGTCTGAGGAACACGAATCCAGGAATGCTTGCATTTATCGAGTGGGCAATAATGAATAAGACGTTGCACAACACCAGTCCTAAGACTAGTTTCCAAACCAGAGTATTTCGGGATTGTCCCATGTGTGCGACTTGTACTGATGTGCCGTCGTGCTGCTCTGGTGGTAGTGCACGGCTGCTGTGGCGTGCTAGGGCGCCGCGATCTACTGCGGGAGTGCTGGCTACTGCCGGGCCGCTAACTACTGCGCTAGTGTTGGTAATCTATTTATAGAAACATATTTTTACGGGGTTATATATGTTCACAGCTCGTTCTTTAACTAGTACATCACTAGCTTGCCTGGACTAAATTCGGCACGTGGCATCTGTAATAATGTGTTACGGAGAGCGACCTTACTCTCCGGTTAGCTCAACGATAGCGGTGTATTATCAGGCCGTGGATTATACACTATTAAAGCCAGTTAGCTCAGCGATAGCGGTATATTATCAGGCCGTGGATTGTACACGATTAAGCCCGGTTACCTCAGCGATAGCGGTGTATTATCAGGCCGTGGATTATACACTATTAAAGCCAGTTAGCTCAGCGATAGCGGTATATTATCAGGCCGTGGATTATACACTATTAAAGCTCCTAGACAGATGCACGCGCTCGCTCGGGTCAGTGCACAGGCACCCCGATCCCGTGAGTGTGTGTCAGCTCGCTAAGCAAAAGTTCCAAATGGTGCAAGTTAAACCTACAAACATGGCGTTAACCAGTTAAGGGATAATGGGCGAAATGTGTTTTTAGATCACCGTTTGGTTTAAACATGAGAAAAAAATACAGGCAATTAACTTATTACTACTTATAAACCAGATTCACTAAAAGACGAACTACGATGAAGTTGTTGGCTCTCGCTGCACTTAAAAAATTGTGTGACGTCACGCCTTCGTCTTAAGTGTTTATTGTCTTGAAGAATGGATCGAAAAACAGACCTAGCCGTGTTGTATTAACGTAAGTGTGCGTTATTCAAATAAAGAACGGTAAACCAGTGTTTCATTTTAAGAATGAACGGAAAAACTGTGCATTTGTAATATTTCATATATTTAGTCGTAATAAATACGACGCGGCTTGCCATAGCCCCAAGGGAGAGGCCGGTGACATCGCTGGTCTAGCCCGCGGGCAGGGCTGGGCCACCCCGATTCCCACTGCGCTGGGGTCAGGGGTGATCCAGAACCCCTCGGGCGATCCGCGTCTGTTGGGATACGGCTGGACAAAGGATTGAGGACTAGCGGCTATAAAGCGGTAAGTGCCCCCTGGTAATCCAGGGGGGTCTTAAACCCATAATAAGGTCGGGTCTTGTAGGCTTAGGTGATTGTAAGCCTGCAGGCCCCGGCTCCGCTGTCTAGTTTCTGAGTGCATGATCTAAAGCGTAGTTGTTTTGTTGTATTTGGGTTGTTTAGCTATAAAGTAAATAAATACCTCGGATTAACCACACGCTAAGTCGTTTGTGTTTTCCTCCTACCCGATAAAAAGATCGTCGAACGAACCTGGGTGAAGTACCCGACCAGATAGTGGTAATTTTCTGCCCGCAATGATTACCGTGGGTTGGGAAATTATCACATTTGGTGCAGTGACCAGCGATCTTTTGTTAGTGGGAGAGAAGCAAGATGGCGAGCTGGTGGTTAACCGGTGACCAGCGAGCGAGCGAGCCGCACGCTGGCAGGCAGGCGTTTTTGTAATTCACACCCGGTTGGCCCTTCCGGTTCCTCATAATTTTGCATATTTTAATTAATCATGAACACTGATGAATATTCAGTACGTCGCCGCAGGCAGGTTAGGCCAACTTCTCTCCACCGGAAACTGTCAGTGACAGTGGTTAAACTGGCCACTTCGACAGAATCTTCACCCTGTCCGGAATTATCTAACCAGGAACAGCAAAACCGAAAAGGAAAGTGATACAGACAGTGAAGCTGAAGGTGTCAACAAGGTTAATGTGCTTTTAGAGACCATAACAGGGGCGAAGCGGAGATTGACAACGCGAGACAGCCAGGCGGGCAGCGGAGTTGGCTGTGAATCACAGCAACGAAGTAGCGACAGCTGGGCCTGGGCTCGAGCCAGGACTGGCTTGCAAGCGACACTTCATTGCTTCCATTCTTCAATTAAGTTGTTTTTCGACTTTTCGACTCTCGATCAAACTTGCCCAAAGCAGGTTACCCACCTGAAGTTGTTAGTAGTATGCATTGACTTAGTCAACAACATTCACAATGTGACATCGCTCTACATGCAGTCACAGTAGAGGGAGGGGGGGGGGGTGGGGGGGGGGGCATCGTAGTAAATCAGTGTAGGGGTGTGGTGATGTGCCGTCATACTTTTGTTTATCAGCGACATATCATTATGTGCATTAATTAGGCCGGTCTGATTCAGGAAACAAGGGGTGAATACCAGTTTTTGAACACAATAGGGCTATACAGTTCTCGCGATCGGGCCGCGAGACTTCAGTTTTGGGGACAAACAATGACACGTGCTTCATGTTGAAGCATAGGCAGCTAGAAGTCAATTTCTTTCCAGGTTTATTCTAAAGACTATAAGTACAATTTCACTAAAAATGGCTATGGGAGATATACGTTAAAATATTTGGAGGCGATGAAGCGCAGAACTTTGGGAATATACAAGGAAAAATCCGTCTTCAAAACACTCGGAAGCTAAAAATAACGTTCTAAATTTAGCCCTGCACTCGGGCTTTCGCAAGTTCACCAAACAGAGAGTGACGTCACAGAATTTCGCGTGCCTCCGCGGTAACAAAAATGGCGAGAGCAAGTGAGCGACTTAACCATTCCGCTGTCAAAATGTGCAGTGCATGGGGTAACAACACACGGGTGCGTCATTAAACCACAAGCGAAAGATAAAATAAGACCATTTGGATGTTTTCGTATCACTTTTGGATCACGAAAAGACCAAGTTTCTTCATTTTTGTAAGTTTTCTGTTTGAAGCGTTGCGCCAACGTTGTCACCGGGGAGAATCCGTGTGACGTCATAATGCCTCGTTTTCGTGGAAATGGAAAAAAACGTTAGTTTCTCAGTCGTATTGTCCCGTCGTAACAAATATTCGTCGTTGTGATGGCGCAAACGAATAAAAAATATGTCATCTATCCGTTTTGTGAAGCTATCTTTCTTAAATATTCTTAATCATAGCGCTAGGCTTTCCGCAAAGGACCCACCCCTCGGCGCCTGGTTTTTGCGCAGGTAGTCTGGTTTCCAGTCTCTCTCTTTGCGTAACATACACGTCACGCGTACGTCACAGATAGTCAGGATACCAGTGTGCGCAGAGATTCTAAACTCGTTCCGGACACGTGCTTCGTTTGTTTGTCCCCAAAATGAGTAAACCGGAGATTTTATAGCCCTATATAATAAAGAATAAGCAATGTTTATTTAGCAACTTTATTTAGCAACTAAAATGTTATCTTATCGTAATTCACTCAAATTATATGAATCAATTAATTAAAAAATAATCTTGAGAACAATTTAAATTAGATCTATATGGGTCTGGAAGGGGGCGTCCAGTGTTCAGTCTTGATTTTTCAAACTTTGCAGTGTCAAATGTCGATTTTTCAAAATTTGCAGCGTTAAATGTCAAAAGCGTCGCTTTTTTCAGTGTCGTTTTTTTTGTAAAATGCCACTATCTGTGTGGATGTTTTCTTTTCAAATCCTCGGTGTCGGAATTTGGGGGTCAATGTCGAATGTCGATTTTTTAAATATGCCTGTGTTGCATGTCGCCATTTACCCCTTCCAGACCCCTGGCTATATATGCAGCAACGAGTGGACATTTGCAACCATCTTAGACCATGTCCAGCCACATACATGCCCATCCCCTTATTGTTCAGTCATCTAGCGACTGACGTAAACATATCAGTCACACGCTAGCTATATCTAGCGAATGCCGGACAAAAAACGGGGGGGGGGGGGGGTCAGTTGCTATGAAGTAACAGGCACAATTTCAGCGGATAGTCAGCTCTTTCCAGGAATCTGCTACTCGCCGATACCTTGACTGTATCACCTGCCTTCACTTTCAAGTGACGTATCTTAATTTCATCTTGTCAATCATGGTTTGTAACGTTTTTTTCCATCGACCAACACGTTTTTTTGGCACCTGAATTTGCGAGATAAAACCGCAGTAAAACGTTTTGAATTACGAGCCTTTTAAGTACTACACCTAAAACGTATTGATATGGTAATAAAAACGTTATGATTTATTATAACCAAATAAGAACCAAAAAAAGTTCTAAATAGGTTCTAAAAACGTTATGTGTTAGCTGGGAAAGACCTGGTGATGCATATTTCCCAAAACAACGCGCCGAAACGTTTACGTTTACTGTTCCCGCCCGCATGCAGATATCTGTTTGAATATTCATAAGAAACTGCGTAATCACGGAACCGGAAGCACCAACCGGGTGTGAATTACAAAAACGCGGCAGGCAGGGCGGCGCAGTGCGGGATTCCGCATTGAAGGGCGTGGCTGGCGATTAGCGCCCTCATTGGTTGGGCCCCAAGCGTGATCCAAACAGGAGAGCGCCTGGCTGCTCAACCTACTGGGTCGACTGCTCGGAGGAGCGGGAGTCGCATGATCTGGGCAGGGAGGGGGAGGCGTCTGGCCGCAGTGGCGGGAATCCGCCCAGACAGCCGGACCCGCAAAAAGTAGACGCGCTGGCAGTCCAGTGGGTTTTACTTATCCAGACCGCGAGAGCCCCGCCCGACTAGTGTCAGGCAGGGAGGGGCGGCGCTGGTGGGGCGACAGTGCACCCAGGCCTACATGGGGGTTGGGGGGTATTGGCGAGGGAGGGGAGGGGCTGGCTGGTGATCCAGGAGCCGCCTTCCACGCTGGTAGCCCGTACAACCACTCCACCCCGGCCCATGGTCATGCAAGCGACCGCCGTTACCTGCACGAGAGGCCTGAGGCGTATGCTAGGGCTGGTCCACCGGGTATGCCGGCTCTGCATGAGGCAAAAAATATACAGGGGGGGAATACGGTTCATCTCCCTATGGTCATCCCACCCCAGGGGGAGGGGTCGCGGCTCAGAGGCCAATATCGCCTGCTGAGTTAAAGGAAAGGCTCTGGTTGGCGGGGTTAGAGAAGGTCCCAAGGGTTCCGACCTTCAGTGGGAAAGCTGATGGGGGTAGCGTCCACGACTTTCTACACAGATTTGACACCATTGCCAATCTGTGTGGCTGGACCGCTGAGCAATGCGCCATCAACCTGGAGTTAGCCTTAGTGGGGGAAGCCCATCGTTTGGTAAGCCAGGGGATAACCAGCCGAGATTATGCGACCATGAGGTCTGCCTTGCTGTGGCAGTATGCCCAGTCGACCGGCCCTGATGGGGTGCTGAGACAATTCCGAGCCAGGAGCCGTAGACAAGGGGAGTCGCTGCGTAGTTACGCTCGATCTCTCTGGGACTTGGCTCAGCAGGTTTTCACTGGAACCGACGAGAGAGGCCGCATGAGGTTGGTCCGCGAGCAGTTCGTGAGCGGCTTGTCGGATGAAATGACCAAGCGAATGTGCTTTGTAGGGGGCGATGTGTCTCTTGAAAAGTTAGTTGACATAGCCGAGAGAGACGAGCATTTCTCCGACCCCAATCTCGGCAAGAGTAAGCCGAAGGTATATAGAGTGGAGACAGCTGCCTCTCAGGCGACAGTCAACAGACGATGAGGAGAGCGAAGGCGAGGCGGAGGCGTTGGTTACTCGTCTCGCTAAGGTCCTGAAGGGCGGTAAAGCCCAGCCTGCCAAGTTCAGGAAGGGAAATCGCCCACGCGGGGACCGTGACGCGCGGGGTGCTCGCAGTGGCGGGGCGGATTGGTTGGCGTCCGTGCGGTGTTATAACTGCTCGGAATATGGACATCGGGCCCGCGACTGTAAGAAACCTCGTAAGCAGGGCCAGCCGCCCAACGGAGTTAAAAGGGGGAATGGCCAGGGGAAAGGTAAAGATTCCCCAAACTAAAAGGGGCTAGTCAACAACCAGTGGTTACTAGCCCGGAGAAGACCCTTAATGATAAAGGGAACCCGGGAGGCGGGGAATGCCCGCCAAAAGCTGTAGGACCAGAGACTGTGGGTCCTGATGGTCAGGCCAGACCCTGTGTATACGGGGTCAGGCCAGCGAGGGGTTGGATTCTACGCGCGCAATTGCACGGAGTAGACTGCCCTTTGTTGTTGGATACTGGCGCAGCAGTGTCCGTCATTGATCATCAGACCTACATGTCGATCCCGACCAGTCGCAGGCCCCCACTGGAGGCAGCGCATGTGCCGCTGACTACTGCTGATGGGGAGCAGATGAAGCTGGAGGGAGAGGCGTGCGTGGAGATCATGCTGGATGGCATGTGCATGTCTCAAGAAGTCGTTGTGGCGAAGTTGACGGACCGTGGGGGAATATTGGGATTAGATTTCCTCCAGGAACATGGGTGTGAGATGTCCATGCGTGATGGCCTCAGAATAGGCAAATTAACCTTTGCCCTGGGGCGAGAGGGCAAGCAGGACAGAGTAGGCCGTGTTCGCCTGACGGAGTCTGTCGAAGTTCCCCTAGGTACGGAGGTTGTGGTGACAGGGAAGGCGGAGAATAAGCTACAGTATGCCCAAGGAAGCAATGCCCTCTTGACCCCAGTCCGTAGTCTAGGCGATGACACCGGTGTGGTGGTGGCCTCGGCTCTGGTGGCGCCAGGAACGAAGAACATCCAGGTGGTGTTACTTAACACATCGGATGAGAGAGTGTTCTTGCGTAAGGGTGGCACTGTTGGGGTTCTGGAGGCCCTCCCTAATAACACCGTGTTAGAGGTACCGGACTGTGACACAGGGGACAAGCAGCGGCAGCTGGCGAAGACCATCCTTCAGGGGCATTCCCTGCCACCAGCTCTCGAGCGGCTCTGTAATGACTTGTCACCACAGTTGTCCTTGACACAACGACAGACGGTCCAGACAGCAATCCGTGAATACACTGATGTATTCGCGGAGACTACGGAAGAACTCGGGAGAACCGATCTTGTCAAGCATCGTATTGACACTGGGGGTGCATACCCCATTCGTCAACGTGCTCGACACCTTCCGGTAGCGCAGCAGGCGGTAGAGGCTGCACAAATTGAGACCATGCTGGAGCGAGGGGTAATTGAACCCAGCACCAGCTCATGGAGCAGTCCAGTCGTGTTGGTAAAAAAGAAGGATGGGAGTACGCGGTTCTGTGTGGACTATCGGAAGCTAAACGATGTCACACGTAAGGACGCGTACCCGTTGCCCTTGATTTCCGACACGCTGGATGCGTTGTCAGAGGCGCAGTGGTTCTGTACCCTCGACCTGGCCTCTCTGGCTACTGGCAGGTAGAAATGGACGAGCGTGATAAAGAGAAGACTGCCTTCATCACCCGTCAAAGGCTCTTCCAGTGGAGTTTTGGCCTGTGCAACGCGCCGGCAACTTTTGAGAGGCTCATGGAGCTCGTGCTCCGTGGGCTATGCTGGCGAAGTTGTCTCGTGTACCTCGATGACGTCATAGTCTTTGGGAGGACGTTCGAGGAGACACTTGGCCGGCTCTTTCAGACCGAGTTCCTTTACCTAGGTCACGTGGTGTCTCGTCAAGGCATATCGACGGACCCGGCGAAGGTGTCTGCTGTGCGTGACTGGCCGAGACCTGCGACCGTCAAAGAGGTGCGAAGCTTTCTGGGACTAGCCTCGTACTACCGGCGCTTCATACCTGGGTTCGCTCAGGTCGCTGGTCCTATGACGGCAATGACCCGAAAAAGAACGTGCCCTTTGTCTGGGATGACGACAAGGAGAGGTCATTTCGGGCCCTCCAGAAAGCCCTCTGTGAGGCCCCTCTCCTCGGTTACCCCACACGAGAAGATCGCTTCGTTCTGTACAGCGATGCGAGCGGCGATGCAATGGGATGCGTGCTGGCTCAGCAGCAAGAAGGGGGTGAGAAGGTCATCGCCTATGCGTCCAAGTCGTTCAGTCGTACGCAGAGGCGCTACTGCACCACTCACCGAGAGCTGCTGGCCGTGGTGACGTTCGTGAAGCAATTCCGTCACTACCTGTGGGGTCGACCGTTCACCGTGGTGACGGATCATGCGTCGCTTACGTTGTTACTGAACTTCCGAGAAGCGGAGAACATGGTGGCTCGTTGGCTGGCCACGTTGGGCACATACGACTTTAATGTCGTCCACAGGCCCGGGTCAAAGATAGGCCATGCAGATGCTCTCTCTCGGAAGGTGACACGTCCTTGCAAGCGCATGGAGTGTGAGGATTGCCTTCCGCGAAGGGATCCTGTACAGATCGAGCGCGAACAGCCGACCCCGGGACCATTCCAGGGGTCACAGCCCGTCCTCAGTGAATCTGCAGTGGAGATGCGGTCGGAGACAGAGTCGGTGATGGTGTGCGCCTCACCGCCTGTGGGTACAAGTCAGTGACCAGGGAGAGGTAACCCCTGCTGTCTCGGTTGGGTCTGACGGTAAACAGACGGGTGGGACGGTAGCCACTGCCAGGGTGAGCGAGCTACAATGGGTCCCGGAAGTGTCTTTGGGTGATATCCGGCGCTGGCAGAGCGAGGATGAGAGCATTGAGTGTGTACTCAGTCACCTGAAGACCCGGGTCTACAGACCCCCGTTTGCAGAGGTCAGGAGCCAGAGTGGGGTCACGAAGTGATAACCTTGTCATTGATGGTGACATACTGTACCGTAGGAAGAAGGCTACCTGTGACACTGAGGTGGTGAAGCAGCTGGTAGTACCACCGCCACTGCGCAAACGCTTGTTTGACGCAGTCCATCTTGACCGGTTGGGAGGTCATATGGGGCACTCAAAGTCGTTTGCGTCGCTGAAACGTGGCTTCTATTGGCCCCGGATGTCAGCTGATGTGAGTCGGTGGCTGAGTCTGTGTAGGGATTGCGGGCAGAGGAAGCCGGCATCAGTCCCACACCGAGCACCCCTCACTCAGATGCCAGTAGGAGAGCCCTGGGAGCGTATTGCGATGGACTTGGTGGGCCCGATGCCCGAGTCCGACAGCGGTCGAAAGTACGTTCTAGTGGTGGAGGACTACTTCACCAGATGGGTGGAGGGGTTTGCAATTCCGGACAAGGAGGCGCAGACGGTGGCGGACAAACTGGTGACGGAAGTGTTTTGCCGGTTTGGCTGCCCCCGACAGTTGCACTCGGACAGGGGACGAGAGTTTGACAGCAAACTGCTCATGGAGGTGTGCCGTCTAATGCGCAAATTTCAATAAGACCCTCCAAGATATGATCTTTACGTATGCTCCACTGCATCCGCAGGATTGGGAAGATCACCTCCCCTACACCTCGTGCGCCTATCGTTCCACTGAACATAGCAGCACTAAGGTGTCCCCT
The DNA here is from genome assembly GCA_964019135.1 of Arenicola marina. Taxonomy (NCBI): domain Eukaryota; kingdom Metazoa; phylum Annelida; class Polychaeta; family Arenicolidae; genus Arenicola; species Arenicola marina. The sequence goes on along the minus strand of OZ025257.1, from coordinate 39,612,718 downwards.
TACCGACTGTTGCTAGGTCGGGAGATAACCCTCCCACTCAATCTGCAGGTGGAAGGTCGTCCACGAGAGCGTGCTCCTGCATGCGGGACCGCCTATGGAGAGTGGTTGCGTGATGCGATGGAGATCGGCCATCACATCGCAAGGCATGAGAGTCGTAAGGCGGCAGTCCGTCAGAAGACTGGCTATGAGACATGAGAGCGACCCCGGTTGACTTTCCAGTAGGGAGTTGGGTGTGGCGCTACTGCACAGCGACTGCGAGAGTCAAAGGGGGAATTCGTTGGACTGGTCCCTTCCTGGTGGTGCGACGACCGTCCCACGTCAATGTGGCTATCCAAGCTCAGCGGCGGAGAGGCCCATTGTGGAGCACGTCGACCACTTAAAGGAGTATGTGGAAGACCCGGATGATCCCTTGACCGGTTGGCTGTTACCGCCTGCTGTGCAGGGGGCGGAAGAGAGAGAAGGAACCGTTATTGCGGACTCAGAGACTGCCGAGGCGTCCGTCCAGGGGGCGGCGCCGGGTGGTAGTGCTGAGGGGGCCGCAGGTGACGTTCCGGACCTTACGTTCTGGAAGCCAGAGACTCCTGACGTAGAAGGAGTGGCGGCAGAGGCGTCTGATACTGAGGAGAGCGCGACCCTTCCTCGCCGTGGTTAGCGCGTGAGGCGACCACCGGTGAAGCTGGGTTGGTATGTACCTGGGCACATTGAGATGGCGGGGGGTGGGGGGAGCCGAGCGACCATAGGAAGGAGCCAGCACTGCCGTGGGAAAGGTGTGTGGTTGGTAGGATCAGCCAGCCGACCAGCCGGAGTCCTCAATCCGGTTGGTCGTGCCCGGAAGCTGTAGGAAGGACGTGATGCCCTACAGCAGGCTGCTCCGAGGTGGCGGTCGACTAGGCAGCGGTGCCTCAGAAGCAATGGGTGATACATCGTCACTGCAGATCCCTTCTCAGAAGCCGGACGCAGGGCGGTGTCACTCCCCACTTGTGAGGGAGAGGGCTCAGCACGCTGTAGCTGGACGGCCTCAGCTCTCTTGAGGAAGAGAGCTGTTGCCCTTGGCACAGTAGTATGCTGAGTAGTAGCCGTCTGTTGAAGTTCATTGCCGCGCCAGCCCGGAGAACACACAAGTACCAGCAGTCAGTGCGGGGAAGGGCTCTGGGTCTGTGCTCGGACGAAGGCCATAACGTGTGATCTGGGTCCATAGGGCGCAAACCGGTATGGGTTCAGGAGAGAGCGATCACCCCATAATGTGTTGTCTGCCTCTCAAGTAAGCCCTGGAGAGACGTTCGGCGGAGATTCCCGAGTGCAGACGGTGAATTCCACTGCCTCGGGTTCCTTTGCGGCGACGGACATTCGCTACTCAGCGAAACAGGCCAGCAGCACCTGCGGGCAACCCACGCGTGAGGCCGTTGCCCCCGAGTCGGTCTGCCCAAAGGAGCCTGCTGAGATGGCGACCCCATCGGACCATTCAGGTGCGCCGGACCCAGCCAAGCCCACCCTGTCGCCAACTTATGCGACGGTGGCCGGTCTTTCTCCCCAGTTTCAAACGCAGGGACGGCGACCGGACCGGAAGCAGGCGCCAGCGGCGGGACCAGCGGCGAAAGTCCAGGCTGCCCCGGACCAGCGGGCAACGCCTGGTGGCTGCAGAGAGACGGCGACGGCCGAAGCCCGGACGCCGTGTAAATATTTTTGCGTAAATCGACGAAAAGATCGTTGCAATAGTACACTATACGGCGTTCCCTTTCTGCTAACTTGTTATGGTGGTTTAAATTTTGGTGAATGGGGGCTCTTATTTAACTAGACAGACGGTTCATTTGTTCTCTGATCGTAGCAATAACAGAAAAAATCACGTCTGTATTAGTCCTAGCCCTGGTTATATGGTTGTAAGATGGGCAGGTCTTGTCCGAGTTTGCCACTGGCACGGCACTACAGCATAGAACGGGCTACTCCCGCCCTAACTTTGGGCTATGATAAGGTCGTTGCTCTGACATTAGAACTACCCTCGCTTTAGCCAAGGGCGGCTCCAGGGCGGGAAGCGGGGTGGGGGCGGGTCCGACCCCCCCCCCCCCCGCCCTTATAGAACCGACATTTATAACATTTAACATATGAAAAACAAAAGCTAAGCCATCTGTCGAAACCACCCCCCCTATACAACATATCTGGATCATACCCTGTTCGCCGACATGAGGCACGGTACATCGTATGAGGCTAATGACCAACCCTAATTTATATCTAGGGGGGAAAGATCCATGTTGTGACTTTGAAACTCCGACGATTCACCATTTACAAGCTGTCATCTGTGAAGCACATTGCACGACCGAACCATGCCAACACGAGTAAGTCTGCTGGGCAAGGGATGGGGGGGGGGGCACTGTTATAGGCCTTAACCCTCTGGTGTGGGAGAGGCAGTTCAGAGGAAAGGGGGTCCCTGGATGCCCAGTATGAGAAAGATACCCCTACAGAGATGATATTTTTCATAAAAAAGATCAAGATTTAGAACTAAAACATTCATCGAGTTAGGCCTGTCTCCCTGAACTGATATTTTATATGTAGAGCAACGCTAAATTTGAGGACAAAGGGAAAGTTCTGGTGTCACCCTGGGGGCACGCAACAGTGTCTCTAGGGGGGTGAGGGGCGCATTGTCACCGTGAAAATAATTCTTCGTAAACTGAAAATTGGGTATTGACCGACCGCGAGGAGTTCTCATTTGAATTCATCGTGACCTGGAAATAAAGAACTTAATTCTTCGTGATCTTGGAACACGACCCCCCCCACCTTGCCCCGCCCCCCCCCAACACCTTGCCACCCCCCCCCCCCATACAAACACACATTCACAATTTCCTTTTTTTCGATTGGCATTCAGTCGCTATTTAATTCATATCCAAGTGACTGTTGTCGGAGCCAGGTTTACGCAGGGCTTCCCCGGACGAGTGCTTCGAGTGACGTCATTCGCACGCCGGAATTTTTGGAATCCCCGGGTTTTCAGGCCGAATCGGAAAACGATGCTTAAATTGTTTTTCTCGGCTTTTATCATGGAGGTACAAAGATAATGTTTTAGAATATTGAAAACTTATCAAATTGATTTACAAATAGCCACAGTTACCCCCCATGCCGCACCACGGATGAGTTTCGTCCATGAAGTCTATTAGTAAGTAATGAATACTAGCAAGCTGCTATGCAATAATTTCTGGCCAAGAAAAGCCTGTCCTTGAAAAAGTCAGCTAGGGCTTAAACACAAATTGCGAAACCAAATATCCATTTAGAAACCTGCACGGAGATAAGCGGTCTTGAAGGGGTAAATGGCGAGAAAAAAAACACTGAACTTAGCCAAAAAGCGACACAGAACGTTGTAAACAACCGACATTCGGCACTGAGAATTTTGAAAAATCGACACTGGACACTGGACTTCCCCTTTCAGACCCGTGAGAGAGAATGCACTCGTAATGCAGTGAACAGTTATTTCACCAGGTGGTTGTAGTTTGGACACGTTTATTTAATGGGACCTCGAGGTGTTTGGTCTGTGATATCTTTGTTATGACGGAAATCTTCGATTTCAGGAATAAATCAGTCAATCCGTTTATTAAGACGAAAATCTACGATTTTCTTCTTATGTCGATGTGTTCGGTTTGTTATGGCGAAAATCGCCATCACGTGACTCTGCTCTGTTTGTGTGTGTGTGTCTGTCTGTGAGCACGATAACTGTCGAACACGTGCAGCTATCGTTGTCAAACTTCGCCAACAGATGCCAGAAGTCTAATCTCAGGTCAATTTGGTTGCCGGGTAAAATCGGTCAAACGTCAACGTCACGGCGACGCCATGCGTCCAAAACACATTTCCCTGTCTAACTCGCTTAATATTAAAGCTAAAAGTACGAAATTAGCAGCTATTTACTCGGCTTCTAAATATCTTTCTCGTTATTGCTAAATTTTACGTAGGAGCAATAGTGTTTATGCTACAGGCTCTGGAAATTTCAAAATTTTCCACACCAAATTTTTGGAATTGAAATCTCAATGCAATTGTCACGAGACTTTGCAGGGACATTAAGGGTTCTACTCGAGTACCGTATGTCAAAAATCATCCCGACCGGACAGTTACTTTTTGTTTCCATGGCAACGCAAAAATGGCCCAATGGTAAAAAGATAGGACATTTGTGAAATTTAATGAGCCCAAAACATAGAAACATATAAGCCACGCCTCTCGTGTTGAATACAAAGGTTATGTAAGATAATATCTCAAAACTGACCGTCATTAAGCCACCTAGGTCAAAGGTCAAGGTCGTGACCTTTACTATTGTAAATGTCGAGTGCTCGGTTGTAGCTCGAAACTAGAAAGACACCTGAACACCAAGCTTGCCTTGGTGGATAGAGGTGATGTAGATTATGCAAATCCAATCTCATCTTGAACCCAGAGTGCGCAACGTCACAGCGCCAGAGCGCCTGGAATGTGGTTGTTGGAACCTAATTTTTTCAATTTTTAAGCTATCGCTCTTAGATATTTACCACAGACTGGGGCAACAGTTAAAATCTTATACTTAGAATTTCAGTATAAATCGGACTAGCGGTTATCACGTAACGGGTCATTTCAATTTAACATTAAGGAAATTGACGGTGCCCTCAATATTGATCGTAGAGACTTCAAAATGGTACAGAACAATGTTTAATTATATTGCCCGTCCGGACACAATGAGCTCAAAAATCGTCGTATTGGCACTTTTGCGTAGACTGACTAAACAATCATTGCAATGGTGAACTATACGGCTTTCCCTTCTCCTATCGCAACATCACCCGCCCCGCACCGCCTTCTCCCTGCCCGCCAATACACACTCGCATGCAAGCTGTGAACCGCTACGCTGGCGCACACTGCGCAACTCACCCCTCCACCCCTACCGCACATCCGTACCGTATGTATTGGTGGCCGATCCGCTGCCGGTCAGCTACTTGATGCATGGTGCTTTAATCGTGATGCGAGGGTCCCATCCATTGATACCCCCCTCCCCTCCTGCCACCCCCCCCCCCCCAGGCATGTAAAGCTACGAAACGCTGTAATTCCTTAAATATTCGGCCCAGAAGATCTCGGTTTGATTTATAATGTGCAGCAAGACGACCCCCATGCATCAGTTATGCGTCATCAGACGTCCATTTGAGCCAGAAGCTTGGGCCACATTCCAATTTTGTCATTAGCAGATAGGGCGCAGGTGATTTCTTACTATGATGTGTTTTGCCTCGAAGAGGACAAGAAGAGGACAAATAGCTGAGGTGACTTGCCTTGTGTGTGTGTGTGTGTGTCTGTCTGTCTGTCTGGTCTGGTCACGATAACTGTCGAACACTTGCAACTATCGTTGTCGAACTTCGCCAACAGATGTCAGAAATTTAAAGTCAGGTCAAATTCGTTGCATGGTGAAATCTGTCAAACGTCAGCGTCACGGTGACGCCATACGTCATAAACACATTTCTTGGTCTAAGTCGCTTAAAGCGGGTGTCCAACCTAATTTAATCGCGATCTGCTCCGAAAGTTTACATCTTAAAATTAAATTGCCCAGTGTTAACGCTTCGTTTCGGCCGACTGGTAAGGAGAACAAAATTAAGGCAACCCGCCCCCAGCAATGTCCAGCAGAGCGCCATTTTGCCGTGAGAAGTGACGCATATTGTGACTATTCAAACAGTGCCGCCTTATGATATAACTCGCGGAGAGAGAGATCAGGGCCGCGATTTACAGATGAACAGCGGCAGTTCCGAGCCTCGCAGTAGCGCAAGATCTTAGTGTTTCATTGAAAAGTATCGTCCAAACAAATTGATATATGTCTTGCGACGATTGACTCTGCAACAATGCCATGATTGAATCGCAGCTATTTATATTAGCGATTATCACGCGCTCTTGTTTTGCTCACACAATAGGCCCAATTTCCGGTTTGAATAAATTAGAGTATCGCCTCTTGATTGGTCAATCGCGGACACGCCTCCAAAAAGGGCTGCCGCCTGGGTAGGCGGCGAAATCGTGCGTGGCGGTCACTTCTAATTTTTATTGTGAGCTACAGATGGAACGAAAAATTCTATAATTTGAAGGATAGACAATTGGGTATTATATGAAACGGTAAAGCAGTGTTAGAGGCCGGGCTGGCGGTTCCCTTTAATATTACAGCTAGAAATGTTCCACAAATATTTTCTTTCTTCAAAAGTGATTGTTATAAGACTGTGCCGGGACATTAAGGAGGGCCACTCAGGTACCGTACGTCAAAAATCATGGTGATCCGATCGATACTGTCGGTTTTCAAGGCGACGAAATCCCCATTGTGAGCCAATGGAAGTTTTTGTTCCCCCGATTACGACAACTTGCCATACAGGTATCTCAACGCCGCTTGGCAGGGACATTCGGTCCGCCCCCTCTGCCCCCCGCCCCCAAAAAATTCTCTAAACAATGTGATTTTCTGTTAATGCAATTTAATGTAATTTCCATGAATATCGCTATGTGGAATGCCAATACAGCAATGTATCACTTGTTTCCGGTCGATTTATCTTGCCCGTTAGGCCTTACGGGTCAAATCATTTTCAAATCAACTTAATGTTGCTTCAAATTATGCAGCCAGCGGGGTTGGAACGCGCTACAATTCCATCCAAACTCTAAAGAATTATCACGGCTTCAATCAGTGACCCTTAACATTCGCCTGTCGCATGCGGACGTTAATGTTTCATGTCTTAGAGTCATCTGACAACGTCCCTCAGTCATTAGCCTCGACACGCTGCATAACGAATCGGCGACGTTTCGCGTCCGCAACTTCATCCATATTGTTCGTATACAGTCGCAATGGCTCTTAACATTGTCCAAAAGACTGATTCAGTGACGTCACTGTTGCTTTTATCCAAGCGTGTGGTGAATACAGGACTTCCACATGCAATATGTCGCACAAACCAATCGTACAAACGAAGCATGTTACTTTGTTGTCAGTTTCACAGATAAGTACTTCTCACATGTACCTACCACCAGCTATCATTGTCAATTTCATGCTAACGATTGAGTTTGGCTGGTTGGTTATTCAGGACGCTTTAACCACTTTTGGTCATATAGCGTCAATAGGAGAAGGAAGGAAGAGTGGAGCCATGTCCCCGGGGGTAACCCCCTACTCTTTACGAAGAAAGACATGGGATCTTTATCCTGCGACCACACCGATATGGCCACAGCAGGGCTCGAACCACCGACCCACATGCCGTTAGGCTCTAATGTGACCAGAGCACTCAAGGCGAGCGCTCTAGAAACTGAGCTGTCACGCCGGCCCCTCTAACGATTGAGGAAAAAAGATTCGAGCGTGGGCTGGTTTTAGTGTCGCAGTATCGATCAGTCTTGTTTCAATATGCGATATAATCACAAGTAACTAGAGACGTCTGTTCAGGTTGCCGGCTGTCAAGTGACTGAGGCCGGGGTTTATTCCACGTCATGCTCGATGAGCCAATGGTAAACGCCACCTAGCGACTATACCGGTGGCGGATCATTCATAACGTCATGCATACAAGACATTCACACATGTATTCATGACAGTCATAACGCACTCGATATCAGCATGATATCGTAACAAGTCTATTCTTTCAAATTCTAGTGAATATATGTTAGTACAAATAGACAAGCAAATTGTTCATATTCATATAATCATTCAAGGCAGGGAGTGGGGTTGGCAGCGTACAATTGTGATTTGTTTTAAATCGACAAGGGCAGCGTTCTTAAAATCGACATGTGACATGAACTTCTTCTTAAAGAGTCGACATTGCGACATGTCTACCCACCTCCTCCCAGGGGCCCGGAGGAAACTTAGGCCGCAAAAAACGGGCTCTGCGACGAAAAATATCGCAAAGTGACATGATGTATGTGCCACCCAATGGTGGATCCAAGAAATTTCGTTTCAAATATATCTTCCTCAGGTCAGCACTACATGCCATATCAGTGATTTGTCACATCTTGATGATGACCTTTGCCCTGTCAATGTCGGTCAGTAAATAGGTCACTGCAGCGATGCGCGTGTCACGAAACGTCTTGAGGGTTAAATTAATTCACATATCCTTCCTTACTAATCAGCTATTTGTCCTATTCAAGGCAAAACACAGCATAGTAAGTAGTCACCTACACCCGATCTACTCATGACAACACTGGAGTGTACCACTCAGCCAAAAATGCATTATTGGAAGACTCTGGTGAAGTGGCTGATCCATGGGGAGATAAGATTGCCTATCGCTAGTTTTAATATATAAACACCTATTTGGGCACACCCGACTTACACTGCAAATTTTCCTTATATTTTGCCTATTGCATTATACAACATGTATCGCTCTCTCTATGTATATGTTATATTAAAATTATAACCCTCGAGAATCTATGCATAATTAAATTAACTCTCGTGTTTTGCTTCCTTACACTCCTTCAAGTCGCGATATCGATTCCAAACTGACCAAAAAATTGCGGATGGCCATCACCAGGATACATCCGTAGATGGGTGATGTAGGTCAAGGTTCAAGGTCACAGAAATGTTCTTGAAATTAGCTTAAACATTGAAAGATAGGACCACAAATCGGAAAAATCACTACTACTGTCACAGTTTTCATTTAATGACGTTCAAAATTAATTTTCGTATTAGGCCCATAGATACCTTATATATCGTCTTAACATTTTGAAAATCGCCTAAATAGTTTTTCGGCGAAAAATTCCCAAATTTAACATGGGACCCTACGGGAGCATTTTGGCGAGAAAATGGTGTCCTCAATTTCCTCAATGAAATGATAGGGACAGGTCAAACAAACAACACCGTGCGTGCAAGATGAGATTATTATTTGGGCGTGTACTGATGTATTGGTCTAGGTCACAAATCCAAGGTCAAGGTCACAGCAAGGTTTTCCCGCGTAAATTAATATTGGGTCTAGAGATCCGCGGTTTGTTTCGGAGTATTCTTCAGAGACAGGCGCAAACGTAATGTGGCCTCATTTCTCCTCACGCTTATAGTTTTTGAGTTAGTGGATGATCAATTTTAACATTGCCGAAAGTGCGAAAAAATCTCTGTGACTACATAAAGGCAGGTAGATGACTCATATGTAGTGGAATAGGAACCCATATTACTGGCATCATATTTGCCAAATTGCATCAAAATCGAAGCTCCAGTTTGGACGCTAGCAAATAATCACACTTTAACATGGCCAATCCCATTATAAAGCCTCGATACGCCCAATGACTGACGGCATAATGACGCTTTCAGGTTCAACTTGCACCTATCACCCTGATTTTCGTCTTTCTCAAATGCTTGACAATCTCATCTCTGTGTGTGTGTGTGTGTGTGTGTGTGTGTGTCTGTGTGTCTGTGTGTCTGTTCGCGCTCTGTATGGCGCAAAACGCAACAGTTCCTTCTGTAACTTTACCCATCGATAGGTATCCCACACGGCTCGGTCAAGTTCGTTAGCGGGGTATGCAGGTCAAAGTCAAGGTCACATGATTTTTTTGTTTCTTGCTTAGCCATTGGTAGATGCGGCCAACAATTGAATGAAAGGTCACTATATAGACAGTTTTGGAGACACACATACACAAACAAACGGACTGACTGATATATTCTTGAAATCGAAGATTTCCGTCATAATTAAAGGTCACTCTACAGACAGTTTTGGAGCTAGCGCTTCGAAAAAAATAATAACAATTTGGCCGTTAAAACTTCATTTAGCTTTAAAAAACAACTTAAACATGACACTCTATGAGGCTACATATTGGAGCAGTAAGCTTTACTCATCGTGAGCAATAAGCCGTGCCGCCTTTCAGGGTGGAGTACTGCTCAAATCTCCGTGTGTGCATTGACGGTGAGGGAAGAGAGCGGTGTGGCGTTGGGCTGTGTCCATCTATGGGTTTCTCCGGGATCCTAGGGGTCAATCTGGATCTGAGGGATCAATCTGGGTCTTAGAGGTCACATATAGATCTTAGGGGTCAAATCCGGATCTGGGTGGTCAAATTTGGATCGAAGGGGCCACATCTGGATCTGAGAGGTCAAATCTGGATCTGAGGGGTCAAATCTAGATCTGAGAGGTCAAATCTAGATCTGAGGCGTTATATCTGGATCTGAGGAGCCAAAGCTGGATCTGAGAGGTCAAATCTAGATCTGAGGGTTCAACTTCGGATCTGGGAGGCCAAATCTGGATCGAAGGGGCCAAATCTGGACCTGACGAGACAGTCTGGATCTGAGAGGTCAACTCTGGATCTGAATGGTCAATCTGGATATAGGAAGTCAAATCTGGATCCAACGGGTTACATCTGAATCATGGAGATGAAATCTGGATCTAAGGGGTCAAATTTGGATCTGGTGGATCCATCTGGATCTGGGATGTCAAGTCTGAATCTATGGGACCGAATCTGGATCTGATTTGTCAACCGGGTGTATGTGTCTATTGGTGTCTCCGTAGGTCCCCGAAAATTACATCTCCGCCATCATAATTGACCGTGGGTGACGGTGCCTATATTGTGTATCCGTTCACCGAATGTATATACATGTAATCTAATCATCGTAGTTCAGCAGAATTTGGAATTGGCAAACTTTAGCTCAAAAAGTACACCCCCCCCCACCCCCATTCATTGTCCGACAAAATATGGCATGAAGTAAGGTTTTATTAATCAATTTTAGAAGCTTAATTGGTGACGTTGGCGCTGTGTTCACTGCTGAGCGAGTTTCCACTATTCATGCAGGGGCGGATCCATGGAGGGGGGTCTCCCAGCCCCGCCCCCCCCCCTTTTAGGGCCAAAGTGTATACCATTAACATATGAAAACCGAACCCACCCGCCCCCCCTATTTAGCATATCTGGATAAACCGTCCTTCCCCTATATCCAGATTTTCTGGATCCGCCCCTGACATGGGCTGTAATTTGAAAATACTGTCCCATATCTGTATTTTGTGTAGATGTTGATCGGTCTCTCCGATCGAATTCGTCTGAAAATGCCCAATATTGATGGAAGCGGTTTTAGGGCGTCGTCTTGGGCGCAGATAATCTGTGTGATGTAAAACACGCTCCAGCTAGCGATTATGTACGCTTGTCCCTATTGACATTTCATTTGACGCATTTAAATTGAAATCACAGTATGTAGACATCATGTATTGTGTTATTGTCTTGTTTTTTGGCTAATACGTGACATGTATCTGAATTGCCTGCTGTATATACATGTTTTGGTATATTCAAAATGTAGATGTAGTTCTAGGAATAAATGTGTTTCACAATATTCGCCGATTGCGTCATCTTTAGAGGGGAAACGGTGCCACAGGATAGGTAGTATACCGATTATGTTTGACTATGGTGGTATAAATTTGGGGTTCTAAATAGTCCTTTCGTGAAAACCCCCCCAAAAGCATCACAATTTTCTAGCGATACGCGCCCGACGCTGTTTTTCGTTTCTTGTTAATTAAAAATTTAATTTAATTGAAATTAAAGACAAGTTTTATTTAATGAAATATTATTATTTATTTATCGTATATTTAGCTTTCTTTATATTTATTTTCATATATTGTTCAGTAAATTTATTAATATACATGACAAGTAAAATTATATATATAAGTTACAAGTGAATTCCTTTAATATATATGATTTACCAGTCAATTTACAAACAGAAATAAATAATACATTTACAAAAACACTCATTAATTTAATTAAATAAATTTATTTTGTTAAATTATTAATTTTATTAAATTCTTTATTTCGTTAAATGCTTTTCATTAAATACATTTATTTCATTAAATACCTTTATTTCATTAAATACATTTATTTCAATAAATACATTTATTTTATTAAATGCTTTTTTTAATACATTTATTCCATTAAATACATTTATTTCATTAAGTACATTTATTTCATTAAATACATCTATTTCATTAAATACATTTATTTCATTAAATACATTTATTTCTTTAAATACATTTAGTTCGTTAAGTACATTGATTACATTTAATGTATTTATTATATTAAATGTATTTATTACACTAAATGTATCTATTACATTAAATGTATATTTGTTTTATTAAATGTATTTATGTCATTAAAGGTATATAACTCAACCATCATATTTATATCATGGTATTATTTTTAATCACTTTATGTTTAGTTGGTTCTTGTATAATATTCTTATCTGCACATATATTATTTTATTTATTCAATTAAATTCAAATTAAATTAAAGCGTAACTTTTTTTCGAAATCGACGGAGGAAAAACAGTGACACGTTCATCCCATCTTACTTTAAAATACGTGTCTCGGCATGAAAACATGACGATCTATGTTACACTGATTTATTGTAAGCCAAACACGTTTTTTTAATGGCTAGAGATTGATAGCCGCAGACAACACTTGTGCACATGGTAAATGAAGGCTTGACTACCACCGGTCGGTCTACAGTCGGGTATACGCCACCTCTCAACCACAACGGCTTCACTCAAACCTCTTTAACTCCGATTTTTCACACTTATACAGGGCCTACTTATATATATA